>CM067355.1:20531206-20543706 GCA_034190875.2 Urechis unicinctus
TAGATGTATATAGAATTATCACTATGTATATTCTTGATCATTTCTGTATCAGTTACTGATTAGTCATGGATGCACCATAAATGGTATAAAATGGGATATGTGTTTATTTACCGCATGTTGATTCAAAAGTAACTCTTATCACCAACCTACCATTACATTGGGAAGCGTAAGTGATAGTATTATTGATTTCATAGAATCGACGAATGTTTGCACACTTATTCATAACCCCTCAAAATGCTTTTATTGAGAAACAGCCACTCACTAATAGCCATTGATATCACATAACCACCAGTGACACGAGCGCCTATGCGCCCATCCAGTCCGCTAAGACCTCCAAACGATTCATATACCCCCAGACACCTCCGTATACTCGAGTGACCCAGTTAACTGTAGCGCTGTATGTTTCTAAGCCCCTTACGCATCCTACTTCAACGTGAGAATGCTCTTCTGTCTTTACCCACCAGGCGACTATCATTATAGCTGAGACTGTTCGTTGATATGTAAATGCAAAAGAACTTGACTATGAAACATCAACTTCACAATTTTAACAATTAATGGTTGCCCTTCACTTAGCCCTACAAGACGTTTGAGTATAAATTCATGTTACCGTTCGACCAGAGCTACTCTTCATTCCCTTCACTAGGCTGCAGCCACGAAGATAGATATGATATTATATGGACATTATGGTCAGACATAACCATAATGTGTATGGTACTGCGCTGTTTTGCAAGTTGTGATTGAAGAGACTAATCAAATGTTGGAGCACCATTGATGGTTTTAACTGCCCTGCATGATTTGCATGGTAGGTTTTATAAATTTATCAAATTTATCACATATCAGTGGCTGCTTATCCACTGTCACTTGGTGTTTCATAAACTTAACTATTGCCAATTATCTTAATATGGTAGACCACAAAGGTCAACGGGTCCTCAAATTGCAATTATAAACAATACTTGACGGCAGTCATATTTCTGATGTTGGATCTAAATTGTAAAGAGGTTGTCTGATGTCATGACCAAATATCAATTACAATTTGAAGTCACAACATCACATGCATATTGGGCTGTTGCCTATCCAGGCAATGGCCAATGTGATGGTCTATCAAAAGAGGGAATAAGTTGATGGTGCAAATACAGACTTGAAAGTGTCAGATATTACCAGAGGGTCACCTAATGCAAATAACACCAGTCATTAAATAAACAGCCTCTGAACTGCATAACTATTTGATTGCATAATCAATGAGCATCTGTGCTATAAAAACCATGACTATGCTTATTATGTAATTTAACAGTAGATAATATTGAATGTTCTCAGCTGAACAGCTGATGTGGCCTCACATAAGTTTCCTGGCATTGAATTATGTGATCTGACATTGGAAGTATCGTATGAGTGAGTGTGGAAACATTTTATTAGGTGTTATATTGTGAAAATAAATAACCAGCATCTGTATACTGGGTCTCAATTTTCTAAACGCATTGCTCTCCATGCTTCCACCTATTTAGCTATCTAATAAAGATGCACATTGAAATGCATTGTCATTTATATAGAGCTCTGTTAAAGTTTGGGCCCATGTACTGTGAATATGGAAGAAATTCTATTTTGAACCAACCGGATATGTATATGTCCACAAATCTACCCACATATGTTTCATTAATATAGGTACCTATGTCAGATGTTAGCTTAGGAACCAATTAGAGAATACTGCCTGAATTGACCATAACTAAAGTGGGCGTGTACTTGGCACAATTGGATTTCCTTGACACGGTCGGTTTGTTTACTTGTATGATGAAATATTTTTCAATTTTGTACCACAAGTTCAACCATACCGACATTTTGGTAACATGGTCCGGTTTTTATCAAATTATCCATTAAATGGTTCTGAAAACTCACACAATATGCAGGTCACATAATTATGAACAAATGTGTAGCAATGGCAGAAATATGCATTGTTTCTCATTGTTTACATCTGAATTAATGCATCGTCTGTTATGTGTCAATTATATTAATTTTGCAATGCATATTGCAAAATGTATGTGCTTTTGTTTATTAGATACTGAACCAGCAGCCCAAGCAAGTACCAGTTATGCCACAAGTCTGACTAGAACAAAAAGCCCTGTAGACCCCAGACTTAAAGATGCCAACAAAAACAACTTGATTTCTAGTGACTGGGGAGTCAGATCAGGATGTCTCAAGCAGAACATGCATCAAAGATACAAGTGAGTATTTTTCATTCCTCAGTTATCTGTTAACTAGTGACAAGGTTTAAACCAAAAAAAGGCTTCTTTTCATTATAAATGAATTCTAGTTAAGTGACCTTCATATAAAAAGCACTACCCACTGCATGGTCTATAAAGGCTTGTGCTATATTATGAAAGTCATTACAAGTCTGCTATAACTAGAAACTAATAGCGAAATATGAAAACAATATATCACTGCACGTGAAGACCGCTTCTAATGGGATACAAGGCAGACCCAAGCTCTACAACTTGCCTTCAGAAGTTCTATTCAGATCCCCAGTCTAAGGAAACTACTCCCAGGTATGGTATATATACTTCAGAATATACTGTATTAATAAGGATAAATTTGACAGACAGATCATTCCCAGTATCTATGTTATGGTAGTATATATATTATATACAATTGTTGCACAATTGTGATGTAGGCTGAATTGTTATTTAAGCTTGTAGGTTAGCCATGCACTGCCATGTGATATTTCATGATTAAGTTACTTTATCTGATGCTTTATAAGTAAGTTATATCTTCTATTCTCAGCATTACACTGCTGACAGATTATTACAAAAGTTGTAGTTACACTGACTCAATGGTTATCTATGTAGCTCTAAAATAATCTCTCTTATTGTTTTGTGCATCTTTCTGAAGATGTCCTGATCAATCTAAAACCTGCTGAGGTGCTGCAATCTTGAGTTCAACAGCAATTTAGTCTGTAAAACATTTATGGTCACTATCTTATACAGAATGCATGTGACACTGTTCATTTGAAACTACCCTCACACACAACCTCACTTTGACACCTGGAATCGTTCTACACCATTCAATCAGACAAAAGGTAGGTTGTAGCTGTGCCAGCAAGGTACACTACCTAACATTCTGTGGGATGATCCATCAATCTGAACCACACATCTCTTGCCTCCTGTTTTGGTTGAATAATAGAACTGTTATTTCTGGATTAGTGGTGCCAAGTAATTTGCTAATATGTGTACATGTTGATTGTTTCAGGGAAGAAATAAGTTCTTAAGTCACAGCTGCCAATGGGACGTTCCCTACTTGGAAAATGATTTGAATGAGCAGCCCAAGTTCCATGGCCCTTGTACCACCTCTTAATTATGCTTGAAATGTCATTAACTATGCATAATTGTAATAAGCAGTGCTGGTTCCAAATAGATGTGCCACAAACTCTTAATTATGCTTGAAATGTCAATGAACATGCATAATTGTCATACAAGTGACCTTTTTAATCACTTTATAGTTTATAGACAATATAACACATTCCCAGTTTACTCAGTTAATGATGCACTAATATTTCATCATAGCTTTTGACAGTAAAAAACAATTTTTAAACTATATTTACCCATGGCCTCAGTGTTAAAATTGTGTTTGCCAGTGGCCTTACTTGTTCGATAGCTGTGATATTAATATGTTACCTGCATTTCAAATCCAACCCCTTTTAAACAAATTAAGCCCATGTGAAATCTGTTCCCTAGGGAGAACTATGAATTTAGTACTATAACAGATGATATAATCAGAAATAATAGAGATTACATAGCGGTAGTACGATTATCATTAAGTTATTAGCGTAAATTTATATGAACTAGAGCAAACAACTGCATGCCTGTCTGTGAGCTACATTGGATGATCAAGCGTTATGATGAACAACGGAGACAACATGGACAAACAAACAACCATATCGAGCTGAAGAGTGGGAGCCACAGGGATTTATATAAGTCGTCTACAGTGCCACCTCGGTAAACGGGACCTCGCCAATGGGGACTCCTCGATGATGGGGACGCAGCCCGGGAAACCATTCCAAGCAATGCTATTTCACTCCGTTAATCGGGACATTCCAGAGGAATCGCCTCGTTAAAAGAGACGCCTGATCAAGTGTCAAGTCGGGTGGTTTAAAAGGCAGAAGTGTCATCATTCATCATCAAACTGCCAAAGAAACTGTCGCAGTGCCTCGAAGAAAAGACCTCATCCTACAGAAGAAAGTAGAGATCCTGAAAGAACTAAAAAGAAGTCGCCAAAGCCAAGCTACAATCGCCATGAAATTGGAAGTTTCCACGTCCGCCATATCGCGCTTAGTAAAGAACAGGAATGACATCTTGGAGCAACAAGGAGCCGGCCAATACGAAAGCCGAAAAAGAAAGAGAGCTGGAGACGAAAACTGGATGAGGCACTGTTTACGTGGTTCAAACAGAAGTGGGCCCAAGGCGCATGACTGTCCGGAACAGAAATTCAATCAAAGGCTCTCCAGCTAGCGGAAATGAAGAGGGTGCCGAGTTTCAAAGCATCATCTGGTTGGCTGTGGCGCTTGAAGTCACGGTTCAACGAAGCCTTCAAAAAGCCGCAAGGTGAAGAACAAGACGCCGATAACCCATCCGCCCGCCACTGGCACCAAGACAAATTTCCTGAAATTCCCGCCGACTTCAGTGACCAGGACATATTCAACGCAGACGAGACGGCCCTTTACTTCCGGGCCTTCAATGACAAGGAACACTGTCTGCCCACGGAAGACCGAAAGCTCTACTTCAACCAAAGTAAGGTCTGCTTGTTGATCGACAACTGTTCTGCCCACTCGCCGCAGGTGACGCTGACCAACATCACTATACACTTCCTGCCGCCCAACACGACGAGTCTGATCCATCCGATGTACCAAGGAGTGATACGGATACTGGAAAGGACATTACCGCAGCGCGTTGAATGGACGAATCATAAAAGCCCTTGACGCTGACGAATCGGTACAAGCACTGCGAGTTGCCCGACAGATCAACCTTCCCGACGCCATCTACCTTGCCAAGTCTTCGTGGTCGATGGTAAAGGCAGTGACCATCGCCAACTGTTACCGTAAAGCCGGCTTCATTCGAACCGACTAGCCCGCCGTTGACGATTTCGACGGTGACCTGCACGACGTCTCTTTTCCGCCAACCATGCCAAGAGAGGAGTTCGATCGACTTGTGTCACTCGATGATCCCATTCCGACAAGCGGCGAATACGACGATGCCACTCTCCTCGAGCAAGTTAGTCAAAAACGCGCTGCCCCAACAACGACGACTCTGACGACCACGACGACGAAAGCCCGCGCATGACGAAGAAAGAACGACATATGCTCGTGGATTATTTGAAACGATTCGCTCAAGAGCAAGGCTACGGTGATGATCACGTTGTGTATTGTAGTCTGCGCCACATCAAAAACGTGTAAATGGACTTAGCGCCGAAGAAACCACCCAATCGTGTTTGGACCAATTCTTCAAAAGTAATTAGAAACCGGATATGTGGATGTATAAATGCAATTCGAACTCTGATGGGACAAGCCAAGCCGATTTTACCGTATGTTCGTTGTACACAATTGTCTGTGTTTTTTTGTTATTTGTAATAAATAATAAATTCAAGTTGTGAGATGATTTAATTGTTCACATTTTACTTGCTTTTTGTGCGTTGGGTCGGGCCCTGTAGTTTTCTGTTGGTTATGGACACCTGCATGTTCTTTAGTTGTGTAGGGTTGGTAGGACCTCGCTATTGGGGATGCCTCGTTAAAGGTGATGTTAGTCCGGCCACGGAGGCGTCCCCTTTAACGAGCTTGCACTGTATTACTGTAACTACATCAGTGTTGTTATATTAGTAGCAGAGGATAATACTTATGTGGAATGTGTGCAAGATTGGGGCTTAACCTCGCTTGCAACATCGAAGATCACTTAGCGACGGAGCGTATAGGTCTCGGACAAGATGTGGAATGCCACTGAACTATGTTCGTGTTTTCTCAATGATAAGAAAGCCGACCCCTGTCAAGTTCATATGTAGACTCTCGACACATATTGTGCGTTCCATCCCACGAGTTCCTGTACGACTTCCAGTTTCACAGTGTAGCGTATCTCGGTGTAGATATATCTATACATGCGCCTGACCCGGCACTCGAAAGCGCCAGACATTTAAAGCCTTTCCTGCTCGATGTTTGAATTACGTTGGATAGTACTTCTTTCAATGTGAAATAAATGAATCGTCGTTAATTAAACATGCATTGCCCCTTAACTGCACGTTAATTCTATCGTTTATTATCATTTCAAATTAAGATTCCCCGTCATATAGACAGGGATGAAAGACATACCCCATGGCATAGATGCAAACATTTAATTCCCGCCACAACTAGTTCACCACACTGTCGCAAAACGGTTTTTATTGCGTCGTAAAGCGTTTGGGTTTCTGTTATGTACCATAATAGTAGGTTTTTTGTGATGTACCAAAATGGTTGGTTTTTGGTTATGTTCCAAAATAGTCGGTTTTTTGCTATGTTCCAAAATAGTTGGTCTTTTACATTTCCCTAATACCCGAACTATTTTGGAACACCCATTTTGGTACACAAAATATATAAGTGTAATAAAACAATGAAAAACCAAGATAAGTTTACGAAACCGAAACATGTTGCCGACAGACCAACAGAAAGCAAGAAATAATCATCATATTGACTATACGTTTTGTCGCCTCCAATGTCCCAAAATGGTTGGTTTTTTGCTAAAATGTCCAAAATGGTCGCATTCGTATGTATAGATATATATATATATATATATAGATATATATATATATATATATATATATATATATATATATAGATATAGATATAGATATAGATATATATATATAGAGATATATATATATATATATATCCTCTATATATATACTATAGATATATATCAGAGATATATATATATGCATGTCTATATATACATGCCCTACATATATATATGCAGACATATATGTACATACATACATGTATATATATGTACATATATGTAAAATATATATATATATGTCTATATATATATATTTATATATATATATACATATATATATATTTATATATAAACATATATATATATGTATATATATATATATATATACACACATATATATATATATATATATATATATATATATATATATATATATATATATATATATATATATATATGTATGTGTGTGTTGTGTGTATGATTGTGTCTCTGTGTGTGTGCTGATATTTCTTGTCAAACTACACTACCGACAAACTTAAAATAGTGTGCGTACGTATTTAATAATTGTGCGGTTTGTGTGAGTAAACAACGCATTGTCTGCAATATTCACTATATAATGGTGATCGTGTTTTTCTTCGTTTGAATACATTTTCATACGGGCGATTTTGACTCTCAAAAAGCCTTTATAATGATCATCTGTTGAGTGAATAATTGTCTTTATAATTCGGTCTCTGTTGCCGCAGATACCTGTCTGCGACTGCCTAACTTAGGCGAAACAGCAGTCAGCCTGAACATGCGCAATTACGCACGGTCAATCATCAGTATTACAGTGGTGTGTAACAATTTGCTAGCGGTTGTGTTTTAGGAGTAAGAAAGCGTTCTATCCTCCGCCAGGAGGTCCAGATACTACCGAGCCATTGGCAGCACCAAGCAATAACCTTACACAGCCTGTGATGAGGTTCAGTGCGATTACTGGAGTATTTTATGTAGGTGTTACTTATTGAATGGTTATTTATATAACTCATGCATGCAGAAGATATTTAAAGAAACATTGACACTGTTTAAGATGCATATAATTGGCTAAATTCACATTTAGGCTGATCGTGGTTTGTTGATATCATCAGACTGGAATCAAATGGATATGAGACGAGTTATCCGCGTCTACAAGCACGCCCGAGGGGCGCCTCAAAGTATATCTACATAAAGTAAATTAAAAAGCATCGATAGTGTCAAGATTTACGCGGAAATGGTTTGTGTGATATCCGTTTATATGATTTAATGCACGGATGATTAAAACATTGAAAACGAAAACAATTTACGATTGTAACTTGCAAGAGCGATTACTCTCGAATCTCTGACTGACAACCAGGACATCGAATGCGCGAAGAGTACGGTAATTTGGTTAACCAACTTATGAACGTATTTAACAACCATTGTAGGCCTTCAAAAGTTTTAAGCGGAAACTGATAAGGTTACTGACGAAGTATGATGTATGCTCTATTCCTATAGATTACGGTTCATTGGCCGGTACAGTCATATAACAATAATAACCAACAACAAGATAGGTTTAGACTTAAAGCGGAGCATATTTTCTCGGAGTGCCGGCCTGTTGTTCCATTATCCCCACTGTAACAGAGCCCTCTTTCTCATATAAACTAGCCTTACTCTAAAGGAGATCTTTTCGAAAAGGCAACTAGCCCTTCTCCAGAAGAGCCCAACTCTCGAGGGCGACTAGCCTTACACTAAAAGACCCCTATTCTGGAAGGCAACTAGCTTTACTCTAAAAAAGCTACATTTTTGAAGGTAATGAGCTTTACTCTAAGCGGGCCCAAATCTCGATGACAACTTGTCTTACTCGAAGAGCCTTTATGGATGACAGATACCCTCCGTCTTGTAATACATAGCTAACCTCAGCATATGAGGAATCATGCAGGGTAATAACTGGTTTCAGTCTATCAGTAACCACTCAGGGCGATAACTTGCCTTGGTCTATTAGGACCTTGGTCTATTAGGCCTCAGTCTATTAGAAACCACTCAGGGTGAAAACCAACCTCGGTCTTTTATGACCCACAGAGGACGATGACCAGCCTTAGTCGATTATAGCCTCAGGGTGATAGGAGATTTTATCTTGAATGGTTGAACTATACTACTAAATATGTGAGAGAGTCGATACTAGATCAGGATGCAACAAAGATAAAGGATCAAAAACTGGTTAGAGTATCTAGCATGAAAGATCACCGTTAGGCTGCCGCCCAGCATGAAGATATTGATCTATTAATTTTCTCTCAATTGCAGTCGACCATTTTGCAACAGCTCTATCCTTATTTCACAGGTACATTTGCATAAATACCATTCGCGCGTATTGAGATACAGGGGCCACCGTCGAACCCGGTCCCCCTCTTGACGGGCCACCCCGCGTTTCCGGTCATTTATGCTGGTCCAGAACGACTTTCAATGTGAAACTTTTCTTATTGACCAGCCACTTTTTCGAGGAAACAATCTTAAATTTTATCCCTCTAAATCGGTCACTTCATAAACAGCTCCAAAAAATTTATGGCTGGTAGCCCATTAGAAACGTCGTAAGAAATCAAGCACAATTAGCGATAAGATCACCCGTCTTCCTAAATCTACACGTTCCGAAATTGACTTTCTATTCAAGTGAGTGTATCAATAAAGTTGGTAGACCCAATTAAACAAGTGTGCAACCGAACCCCGCGTCGCGATCATACCAGGCTCATAGCAGGATAGTATTCGCCTCTGCTTCACGTAAATCGATTTGGGGCCAATTCGGGCCATTACGCAACGAAATATTGATGCGAATTGTCAACCATTAAATGCTACAAAAATGTTGTTTGTTGTGTTCAATCAGAAGAATAATATAACAAAATTGTGGAAAACTTTTCTTTAGGCCCAAAATGCAGCATTTATCTGAAAAAAATAGTTCCACGGATATTTCATGGCCCTCAAACGCCTTTAAAAATGGCGGCAGTCAGATGTGAAAAAGAATTTGTTATCAAAATCGACTGAAAGAAAGCCATAAAGAGTTACTAGACGGGATCGGAATTGAACGTCTAGCACCGAGAGTCGGTAATCATGATTTGCCTGCTGAATATCTGGCTAAGCAAAATCCCATTGACGGTGACAAGAGGGCCCATCAATTTCTCGAGAGAGCAATGACGTTCATGGGCACATCCAAGAGAAAAGGACAACTGCAAGTTGAAAGCACATAATCAGTTTCTGAAAGCTTCCCTGTGGTGCAGTAAAAACATCGAGAAATTGTAAAAATAATTGAATGGTCCATGCCATCAATCCAAATTTAAGATGTTACTTCCATGATTTTGAAAATGTCATTTTGTGCAAAAACAGTTACTTTAATACAAAACTGTCACAGGATCATGAGCATGCATATAAAATCATAAATCATTAATACGCTATAAAAAAATATTTATTTGTACCTGTCATCCATTTCCTTCAGCATGGATTCCAAGTAAAGATCAGTGTTTGCCAATTCTCTAAGGGATATAAAGCCAATCATGGCTGACTTCTGCGAATGCCTCCTGACATGTATTATCCCAGAGTCGTGATTCTAATCTATGAGAATTTGCTGTCTTACAAGTTCATACATAGGGGTGCATGCCTTCATACTTTTCACAACAGAAGCTCGTTAGAGCCATTCAAATTAGAGACATGTCAATGCCAGAGAGAGGATTGTTTCTGTAAATAATTGAATGGTCTTTCATTATTCCTTGACCGTTAGTTTGGTTGCTGATCTCAGTTTGGGCAAATGTACTTGCCGAAAATGATTCGATAGATGACTGAGTATGACAGTCCATGCGTTCGCTATCAAACGACATTTTTCAATCGAATTTCATTGTCTAAATAGGTGTTTTGACCGACGAGCAAATTCATGTTGACCGTTCATGTTTGTTTGTGCTTGACGCGCGCTACTTGTTATCGCCCGGTCAAAGGTCAAGGCCGGTTCAAATTGCTTGCGCTCCGTTACCTATCGCAGAGATGTCATGTTAACATTGCTAGTTGTGTAGCATAGCGTCAAACAAATCTGCACTGGAGAGTGACATCTAGGGCGAGCAGCGTGGGGGATCTCTTGGAGTTAGGGATGCAGCCTAGGGCTTACCGGTTGTAATCTTGCACTGCGTCACAACGCGCGCTATGTAATTATATACTGGCGCTCGCTCCCGCTCTGGTGATTATATCGAGAGATATATATAGCCCATACGCTTTGGGGGGTCCTGTTTCTTGATGAGTATGATTGGCTTCGCGCGCTTCGGTGCCCTGGATGTGTATTCTCGCACATAGGCCTATAGTCATAACGTAACGATTTCAATCATATTTGAATACAGCCGTGTGTATTTGTATATAATGCAAATAAGTAAAGATCTTTTCGAAAAGGCAACTAGCCCTTCTCCAGAAGAGCCCAACTCTCGAGGGCGACTAGCCTTACACTAAAAGACCCCTATTCTGGAAGGCAACTAGCTTTACTCTAAAAAAGCTACATTTTGAAGGTAATGAGCTTTACTCTAAGCGGGCCCAAATCTCGATGACAACTTGTCTTACTCGAAGAGCCTTTATGGATGACAGATACCCTCCGTCTTGTAATACATAGCTAACCTCAGCATATGAGGAATCATGCAGGGTAATAACTGGTTTCAGTCTATCAGTAACCACTCAGGGCGATAACTTGCCTTGGTCTATTAGGACCTTGGTCTATTAGGCCTCAGTCTATTAGAAACCACTCAGGGTGAAAACCAACCTCGGTCTTTTATGACCCACAGAGGACGATGACCAGCCTTAGTCGATTATAGCCTCAGGGTGATAGGAGATTTTATCTTGAATGGTTGAACTATACTAAATATGTGAGAGAGTCGATACTAGATCAGGATGCAACAAAGATAAAGGATCAAAAAACTGGTTAGAGTATCTAGCATGAAAGATCACCGTTAGGCTGCCGCCCAGCATGAAGATATTGATCTATTAATTTTCTCTCAATTGCAGTCGACCATTTTGCAACAGCTCTATCCTTATTTCACAGGTACATTTGCATAAATACCATTCGCGCGTATTGAGATACAGGGGCCACCGTCGAACCCGGTCCCCCTCTTGACGGGCCACCCCGCGTTTCCGGTCATTTATGCTGGTCCAGAACGACTTTCAATGTGAAACTTTCTTATTGACCAGCCACTTTTTCGAGGAAACAATCTTAAATTTTATCCCTCTAAATCGGTCACTTCATAAACAGCTCCAAAAAATTTATGGCTGGTAGCCCATTAGAAACGTCGTAAGAAATCAAGCACAATTAGCGATAAGATCACCCGTCTTCCTAAATCTACACGTTCCGAAATTGACTTTCTATTCAAGTGAGTGTATCAATAAAGTTGGTAGACCCAATTAAACAAGTGTGCAACCGAACCCCGCGTCGCGATCATACCAGGCTCATAGCAGGATAGTATTCGCCTCTGCTTCACGTAAATCGATTTGGGGCCAATTCGGGCCATTACGCAACGAAATATTGATGCGAATTGTCAACCATTAAATGCTACAAAAAAATGTTGTTTGTTGTGTTCAATCAGAAGAATAATATAACAAAATTGTGGAAAACTTTTCTTTAGGCCCAAAATGCAGCATTTATCTGAAAAAAATAGTTCCACGGATATTTCATGGCCCTCAAACGCCTTTAAAAATGGCGGCAGTCAGATGTGAAAAAGAATTTGTTATCAAAAATCGACTGAAAGAAAGCCA
>CM067355.1:20548706-20686521 GCA_034190875.2 Urechis unicinctus
TGTATCATAAAAGTTAGTCAATGTAAATGCTTGATGTGCATTGTATATAGTCACACATTGTGTATATTTTGTAAATATGCCCCATGAAACCCATTCCATGTTTGTTCATGTATTACCATTTTTGGACTCAATAATCTAAGCGTTCATGCGTAGACCTAATGGTTGTTCTACTCCATATATGGTTAATGAACTGCACGGTATAATAATTTGAGGCTAAATGGTTCTTAAAAGTTATAACAAAGGATGTGTGTATAATGAATGCAGTTATAGAAAACCTAGCGGGTGCTACGTACCAGTCGTGTTATTTTGGGGTTCCTCTCCCAGATAGTTATAACGTCAATAGGGGTATGCTTTATACAGTTTTGGATAGCCTGCATGGGTTCATAGTTCCGGACAATTGTTATCATTGGGGTTCTCCACCGAGATCTTTTGTTTCCTGGGGCCAAATCAGTGATTTTTGACCTAATGTTCACACAATTTTCATAACGTCCACTTAATGGTTCAAGAAGGTTATAACATCGATGAGGGTATACTGAATACAGGTTCGGCTTGTGTGGTCAGTGTTTAGTCCCAGATAAGTATCGTTTGAGAACCCCTCCCATTTTTTGTGCTTCGGTGGTCAAACGTGAGATGTTTGGCTCAACGTGATCTCAAAACACATACCTTCCATGAGATGTCTCTAGATAATCATAACGCTGATAGTCGTATAGTGAAAAAATTAGGGATAGTTCAATGGGTTTATTGCACAAAGTGATGATTATTTTAGGGGGGGGTTTTTTTGGTTTCAATTGGCTAATATGAGGATGAAATTAATGACCACACATCAACTCAATATTTACAAGTTTCACTTAATTGTTCCAGATATTTAAAGCATTTATTGTGATACACTGTACACATGTTCAGATAAACCAGTGAGTTGATGGGAAATAACCATCTTTGGGGTTTACTACAATATGTTGTGAATGTGTAGGATTGCATATTACTATTTTCACTAATCTGATTTGGTTTTAGAGGGGGATATCGTTCTCCAGATTATTACATAACATGACAAGCTCTCAAAATTACCTATTTGGTAACAGCAGTACACATTGTAATGGCAGAATGAATGATGCTAGCGTCCTTTAGTGGCTCTTATGGATTGTTCCGTACATAGAGAGAACATGTTGATATCATTAAGCATATTTTACCTGATTATATTATATTGCAACATATTCATTACAACGTGGTGGCCCTAGTATGGACTGGATTACACAAAAAATCATTAAATATCGCTCAAAGCTTAAGCTTACTTATGATATATGGTTTAATAACGAATGTAAATAGCTTCGCGGGTGTTAGCTTAAGTCACACAAAGAAACTAACCTTTGGCAACATGCCACACATCAAACCAGCGTTGGACTGTAGGTTGCTCTTCCCTCACTCACATTTTCCCCGCCAAATGTCTGTCAGTAGTGATGGATTCAAAGGTCAAGCCATTCTCAGACAGAGATTTCAGGACAAGCAGACATCAAGGAATCCATCATATACTGGTCATAAATCGTTATTTTTATACCTGAACAAGTTGCATGTCTAGAACTTTCGAAGTCGTTAGGTCCATCAGGTTGTACCTGCCACACTTAGTAATGTGCCCGGGAATCTGGTATCCCCTACCACAGAAAGTGGTGTACCCTGGCGAGAAGTTGTCAGTGACGTCTGTTGGCTTCGACATAGCCGTCTTGCAGCGGGAATATCGGAAGGCAAAAAGGGCTGGCAGTGTAGGATTGCATATTACTATTTTCACTAGTCTCTCTCTCTCTCTCTCTCTCTCTCTCTCTCTCTCTCTCTCTCTCTCTCTCTCTCTCTCTCTCTCTCTCTCTCTCTTATATATATATATATATATATATATATATATATATATATATATATATATATATATATATATATATATATGACTAAAAATGACTTAAATATTTCGGTATTACGCAAATATTCAAAAATATATATGGGCACGAAAGGTTGGATTTATACGTATAAATTAATGTCTTGACCTTTCGTGGAGGACCTTTCGAGGACCAAAAATATATACCAGCAATAAAAAGTGACAAAACGATTTTTATTCGCTTTAAACTATTTAATTGTATCAATTAAAAGATGCCGAATAAATAATTGCTTATTAATAATAGCAAAAATGTACTATAAAAATTTGTCCACGAATGGTTCGAGTCCACGAACGGTTGTAATCGTCAGTATATATATATAGATATATATCAGCAAATATATAGAGAGCTATGCGATATATATAGAGAAAAAGAGAGATAAATCAAGATATAGAGAGATAGATAGAGAGAGATAGAGATAGATAGAGATATATAGAGAGAGAGAGATATGATATATATATATATATATAGAAACAGATAGAGAGATAGAGATATATAGAGGTACATACGGATATAGAGATCTCTAGAGAGAGATAGAGAGATAGAGAGAGAGAGGGGGTAGAGATAGAGAGAGGGATAGAGATATTATAGATATAGAAGAGAGAGAGAGGAAGAGGCAGATCTCTATATCCCTAGAGATAAAGGAAGGGAGAGAGAGGAATACATAGATCCCTATGGATACTTAAATAGATATAGATAGAGAGATATATAGAGAGATCCTCTCTACATGTGGGAAATATAGATATAGATATATCCAAATAAAATCTCTCTATAGAGAGATATATATAGGAATATAGAAACAAAAGAAAATATATATATACAGAGATTTAAATAAAGATCTGTATATAAATATTAATATATATATCAATATATATCAATAAATCTATATGTATAGAAATATATCTGTTTAAAAGATATATCTATAGAGAGAGAGATATAGGAGATATATGTAGAGATAGATGGAGGGAGAGGGAGATATATATACATATGAGAGGGAGAAAAGATATAGATATATATATCTATATAGATATATGGATACATATATATGTATGTATCTCTATATATATGTTTATATATGCCTATATAGATATATAGATATATATATATATAGAATATAAATATATATATAGAGAATATATATATATATATCTATATATATATATATATATATATATATATATATACGCATATATAATTAAGCATACATGTATATATATAAAGCATATATATATACATATCTGTCCATGTTAATATATGTATATATATATATATACATAAATAGGTATATACATATATTTATATATATATATATTTACATAAATAAATATATATAAATAAATATATTCAAATATACATGTATATATACTTGTATATATAAATAAATATATATATGTACATATAAATATATATATAGATATATTTATTTACTTCTATTGATATCTAAATATGTATATTATCTATATGTACATATAGATTAACACACATGCATAAAATGTTTTTACATATATATCCACATCTAGGTGAATATCTAAATATTTATATTGTCTATAAACTATATAGTGATTAAAAAGGTCACATGTATGAATATTATGCATGTTTATTGACATTTCAAGCATAATTAAGAGGTTGTACAAGGCCCATTGGAACTTGTGCTGCTCGTTCATAATTTTTGCCCAACTTTTAAGTATGGAAGGTCCCATTGGCAGCTGCGACTTAAGAACCTCTTTCTTCCCTGAAACAATCAACATGTACACATATTATGCAAACTACTTGGCACCACTAATCCAGCTATAACAGTTCTATCATTCAACCAAAACTGGAGGCAAGAGATGTGTGGTTCAGATTGATGGGTCATCCCACAGAATGTTAGGTAGTGTTCTTACTGGTACAGCTATAGCCTACCATTTGTCTGATTGAATGGTGTAGAACAACTCAAGGTGTCAAAGGGAAGTTGTGTGTGAGGGTAGTGGCATATGAACAGTGTCACATGCATTCTGCATAAGATGGTGATCATAAATGTTTTACAGACGTAATTGCTGTTGAACACAAGATTGCAGCACCTAAGCAGGTTTTAGATTGACCAGGACACCTTCAGAAAGATGCACAGACCAATAAGAGAGATTATTATTTTAGAGCTACACAGATTGTACATTTAGTCAGTGTAGCTACAACTTTAGTTATAATCTGTCTGCAGTGCAATGCTGAGAATAGAAGATATTACTTACTGATAAAGCATTAGATAAGGTTACTTAATCATAAAAGTGCATGGCTAATCTACAAGCTTAAATAACAATTCAGCCTACACCACAATTGTGCAGCAATTGTATATAATATATGACAACTACCATAAAAGAGATACGGGGAATGATCTTTCTGTCAAATTTGTCCTGATTAATACAATATATTCTGATGTATATATACCATAGTAGTTTCCTTAGACTGGGGAGCTGAATATAAGTTGTAGAGCCTGGTTCTGCCTTGTATCCCATCAGAAGCAGTCTGCATGCGCATTGATATATTGTTTTCATATTTCGCTATTAGTTTCTAGTTATATCAGACTTGCAATGACTTTCATAATATAGCACAGGCCTTTATAGACCATGCAGTAGGTACTGCCTTTTATATGAAGGTCACTTAACTAAAATTCATTTACAATGCAAAGAAGCCTTTATTTGGTTTATACCTTGTCACTAGGTAACAGATCACAGAGGGATGACAAATACTTACTTGTATCTTTGATGCATGTTCTGCTTGAGACATCCTGATCTGACTCGGAGTCACTAGAAATGAAGTTTTTTTGTTGGCATCTTTAAGTCTGGGGTCTTCAGGGCTTGTTGTTCTAGGCAAAACTGGTACTTGCTTGGGCTGCTGGTTCAGTATCTAATAAACAAAAGCACATACATTTTACAACATGCATTGCAAAATTAATATAATTGATACATTACAGACTATGCATTGATTCAGATGTGAACAATGAGGAACAATGTTTGTATCACTGCATATTTCTACCATTGCTTCACATTTGTTCATAATTATATTATGTGACCTGCATATTGTGTGATTTTTCAGAACCATTTCATTGATCATTTGATGAAAATCGGACCATGTTCCAAAAATGTTGGTATGGTTGTGGTACAAAATTGAAAAATACTTCATCATATAATGTCTCTCTATACAAGCAAACAAACCGACTGTATCAAGGCAATCCATTTGTGCCAAGTCAGGCAGTGGTCTCTGATAGGTTCCCAAGCTAACATCTGACAAAGGTATCTACATTAATGAAACATATATGGGTAGATTTGTAGACATATACATATCTGGTTGGTTCAGAATAGAATTTCTTCCATATTCACAGTACATGGACCCAAACTTTAAGGAGCTCTATATATATGATAATGCATTTCAATCTGCATCTTTATTAGAGAACTAAATAGGAATGGAAGCTTGAAGAGCAATGCCGTCAGAAGATAGAGAGACCCAGTATACAGATGCTGGTTATTTATTGTCACAATATAACACCTAATAAAATGTTTCCACACTCACTTATAGGATACCTGCAAATGTCAGATCATAAAATTCAATGTCAGGAAACTTATGTGAGGCCACATCAGCTGTTCAGTTGAGAAAATTCAATATTATCTACTGTCAAATTACATAATAATGATAATCATGGTTTTTATAGCACAGATGCTCATTTATTGTGCAATTAAATAGTTATAGTTCAGAGGCTGTTTATTTAATGGTTGGTGTTATTTGTATTAGGTGACCCTGTGGTGATATCTGACACTTTCAAGTCTGTATTTGCACCACCAACTTATTCCCTCTTTTGATAGACCATCACATTGGCCATTGCCTGGATAGGCAACAGCCCAATATGCATGTGATGTTGTGACTGATATTTGGTCATGACATCAGACAAACTCTTTACAATTTAGATCCAACATCAGAAATAGGACTGCCCCCAAGTATTGTTTATAATTGCAATCTGAGGACCCGTTGACCTTTGTGGTCTACCATATTAAGATAATTGGCAATAGTTAAGTTTATGAAACACCAAGTGACAGTGGATAAGCAGCCACTGATATGTGATAAATTTGATAAATTTATAAAACCTACCATGCAAATCATGCAGGGCAGTTAAAACCATCAATGGTGTTGAAACATTAGTCTCTTCAATCACAACTTGCCAAACAGCGCAGTACCATTCACATTATGGTTATGTGTGACCATAATGTCCATATAACAACATATCTATCTTCATGGCTGAAGCCTAGTGAAGGGAGTGGAGGGCATTCATTAATTGTTAAAATTGTTAAGTTGATGTTTCAAAGTCAAGTTCTCTTTGCATTTACATATTACCGGACAGTCTTAACTATAATAGCCAAACAAGAATGTCAAACAAAAATTTGTTTTTCAACTTAACCAAACAGTCCAAAAGTATCAAAACAAAGGCTGCTAACGCCTAAATTGTGGATCAGCTGATCGCGCTCGTTCCGTCGAGGGAATTGGGTCATGGATATAAATTCGGTTTGGGTAGGGGTAAAACGCGGATTAGGTAATACAGAATACGCAGTAATAGAGATAATTTATTATTTTACCGACACAGCTTCTTTTCCGTCCATGTCAGAATGTATTTGTTGGGGAAATCCGTATTTAACAACACATTTCTATGCTTTCCGCGAAGTCACGAAGTTGGCGGCCTAATGTAGAGTTATTGTTTACGAGTTTTGTAATTTATGAAATGTCATTATTAGCCGAAATACTGTAACAATCGTATCATTCGTAACCAGGGCTGTGATAAATAAAGTTAAATTTAATTTTAATGATCATTATTTGTCAGATTGGCAATTTTATGTGACTTGACTTTGGTAATCGTCTGCTAGTTATTCGTTATATATTTCGCCGATCTGACGCTCATTTGGGGTCAAAGAGTGAATTTGGTAGCTTCGATCGTAGGGATGGGTTTTTATATCAAGTGTTTTGTTATTATATGGTATTCAATTCTCCAACAGTGTTGAATACTGTGTGAATAATGTATATTTGGTAGTTTGTCAAGAAGGTACTTGACTTTTACGGTCGCACTTGATTATTTCGGTCAAATGACCATACAGAAAGTAAACAAAGCGGGGTAATTGAGAAAAAGAGTGCATATGTAGACTACGTGAGTTCCATGGAGGGACCCGGGGTTATTGAATTATGTTGCAAGTATTATACGGGAAATCGTTATAAAAGCTTCTGCATATTTTCAATATCATACCCAAGCTTTGGTCAAGTCCTAGTTAAGACACGTCCGATTTGGGTCAAGTCCGATTTTAATCAAGGACATCCTTACGTTTGATGTAAGGAGTTAAACAGACGAACGCGACGCTGTGTGTGTGTGTAGAGGGGGGGGGGGTCTTCGTGTCCAACTGATACCATTGATGTTTTATGGCATCTGGACAGCCTTCTTCCTTTGCCGCCTGCTATGTCACCGGACATCGGTTATTTTATTGGGAAGGGGGGGTGCCTCAACGTTGGCTGCGTGGAAAGTGTCGCGCAGCTCCTCCAACCTGACCTAAAACAAGCCGAAACAGGTGACTATCCTTTCACTAAGCTCACTCGTCACCTGGCCATTACGGACTACATTCCCTCTCTCCCGTCATCGGAGCGCGTGATATTCAGTGACGGGGACGAGCCCGTCGTCCTCCACTCAGGTGCCAGCAACCCCCGCCTGAAATCTACCACGCCGCTACAGTGGATACGTGCCAGCTTAACAATCATGCGAGAACTCAACGGCGATCTGTCCCTTCTAGACCTCAACTATATTGAGAAGATTGCCGAGCTGGCCGCCAAGTATACCTGGTAATCGCTCCTCATATACTACAAAGAGTATCGCAAATGGCAGTCACAGATCAAATGCAAATGGGGGCAAGACACCATACGCGTCGTCGAAACTCGCCCATGTCTGCAGGCCTCATCTCGTCAGTCAGTCCTCTCCACCAGTGCCCGTAACAGACGCCCAAACGAGATATGCTGCTTGTTTAATGCGGGCAGATGTCACTGGGGCGCAGCCTGTAGGTACGCCCATCGCTGCAGTGTACCCAGTTGCGGTGAACCCAATAGCCAGTTGTAGCACACACATACCAGCACCGAGCCGTCAAAAAACGCGCCTGCGAGGGGTTAGACATATCTGTCCCCTCACCCACCACTTCATCCCTCATCGACCAACTTCCCACATGACAGACGCATCTGGAAAACGACCCTGACCAACAATATCTCTTGTCTGGCATCACTCATGGATTCCCTATTATTAACAATGACCTGGCCCATCACCAGGTAAACACCAATAACTACAAATCAGCCCTTGCAGCACACCCCGAGGTAGAGAAACAAATACTACGATAAATAGCAGAAGGCCGCTACTTGGTGGTGCACGAACCCGCTCTTATAACTAGTGTCCTTGGTGCAATACCAAAATCAAGCAAAGTGCGGCAGTCGACAATAAACCCCTCACACAAAGCAATACTACCCCCTGAATGTCACGCTGATATCAAGTGGTGGCTGAATTACATGGACACATTCAACTGCAAACGCTTTAACTTTCATTGTCCATTCTTCCACAACTTAACCACGGATGCTTCGCAAACTGGGGCGGAGCAATCATAGATTATGGCGTAGACTGGATGTACATTAATTGGAACGTCGACATGCCGCCAATCGCTAATAGTCACATCAACGAAAAAGAAACTGTTGCTGACACTGCAGCAGTAGTACATCGGTGGGTCCCCTACCTCGCTAACAGCGAAGTAACTGTTATGACAGACAATATCTGTACTATGCGGCGATTAACAAGAGAGCTTGCCGCACCCCTGGCGTTATGATACATATACGTGGCCTATTCGGGCTTGCCAATATGTTACACTTAACGCTGTTGCATCACGATTTGGGTCCAAACTTTGGTCAAGTCCATTTGAAGTCAAGTCCGATTTGGGTCAAGTCCGATTTTAGTCAAGTCCAATTTTAATTAAGCCCGTATTATTTTCCACTGTCATTTCATATTCTTCGTAGTTGTCACCGAAGTCAACATAGTTTTACTCCAGGCATCACCAGATACATCATAACTCCAGTATAATCCAAACTAATGTATAATGGATCTAGAGGCTATAAAGTTATTTCCCAACAGTGAAACTTCTTTCCCTCCTACCTCCATCATATAAGAACTTGTCGGCCTCCTTCCCTCTCTGATTTGTCTGATTTTCCGCACTAACTAAAGTAAATTGTGATTAGTAAACGGAATCCCAGTCTGCCTCTCTGATCCCACTCCCCTCGATTTCGGTGTCCATTCACGCCTAATCGAGATTTGTTCATTTTGTACAGCCTAGCTTTAGTTCACAAAACGAGTTTAATACATAGTAACAACGCTGTTATTAGAGAAGGTGATGCAAATAGTCCAATGCCAATGGACGACTGCAGTGGTGGATGTGTTGTGGTCGCGGTTGGATAGAGAAGATTAGATGATATGAGGAATTGAGATGAGCATGAAATCGATTACAGCCAAGTTTAATCCTTTCATGATGCCAATCTATTTTAACAAGGCATTCCCACAATCCTGTGAAGCAACAGAATCTATGTCAAAACGGCGGAAAAACAACCCCAATATCGCTAAGTAAACAACTAGTTCGACATGAGAGGGCGACAGGATCAATACGGGAGAAAGTATGATCAGTTCATATGAGTATGCTACAGACTGATTGATTGCTATTATAATGACGTATTAATCATTTGAAAACACCATGTAGCGGCTGCGTTAGGGCGGGCGCTCCAGCCATGAATGGGATAAATCTAGCATCACGTCTGATGTCAAGGGTTGTCGAATACACTTTGGCGACATTATATCTATTTTAACACTATCAGCTGGTTGACTTGGCTAAAAGCGTCTTAAATATCGCCATAATATATTCAAGTGTAGTGGTTTTTGCTTACAAAATCAAAAGATATCCTCGACAAGCATCGCAACTTCGTCTCAAAACACGAGGAGCTTGACGAATTATCCGACCTGCCTAAGCATTTCAGGTTGGAAAGAAACATACATATACGTGATTATAGATACACATATGAATATAATTCCAAGAACATATGCATATATAAATTCCTATACATAAATGTATTCATATTTAAGGTAGGGGGCATCGGTATATGTACATTTAAAAAAAAAAATATATATTATATATATATATCCATATCTTTATATAAATCATTATCTCTGAGATATATCTATATTGCCTCATTTTACTTCTTTGTTTCTATTCTTCGCATTACCCTCTCTACCCTCACTGTCCTCTCTTTGCTCTTTCTCTATTTCTCATCTCTATCGTGTTCTCTCCTAATTCTGTTTACTTTCTCTGAATTTATCTCTCTCTAGATCTCTCCACAATATAGTCTCTTTATTTATCTAAATCTCCCCTGTCTCTGACCTTAAATATATATACTATCTCAATATATACTTATACCCCTCTCTCTCCAGATGTTTCTCCTGTTCTCCTCTCTCTGGCTCTCTATTCTCTACAATCAAATATTGGCTATAATATATCTTCTCTATATCCTTGATATCTGCTCTTCCTTATCTTCTCCCCACCCCTCTCCCTGCAATCTCTCCATCCTCCTTCTCTCGCCCTCTATATATCTCTCTCCGCTATTCTCTCTCCCTTATTTTGTCTCCTTATGAGTATTATAAATATCTATCTATCATATCTAAATGTTTATATTCCTCTTATCTATATATAAATTTTTATATTGTTTATATATAAAGGCATATTATACTTATATATATGCATATATATATATTAACATTTATATATACATATATATAGTATATAATATAAATCCCTTATATATATACTATATATATATATATTTAATATATAAATATATATATATATATATATTTATATATATATATACATATAATATAATAAAATTTATAATATTAGATATATATCTTATATATACATGTATATTATATATATATTATATATATACATGAGATATATATATATAAATATATATATATATACCCCTATATATATACATCAATTATATATAGACCTAGATTTATATATATATATTATATATATATATATATATATATATATCGGGCATTTATAATTCTCATATATAATATATACATATAATATATATATTAATATATATATATACATATATATAGTATATATATATATATATATATAATATTATATATATATATCCAATATATATATATAAATATATATATTTAAATAAATATATATATAATAATATATATATAAGTAAATATATATTCTCTTTATATAATAATATATAGTATATAGATATATATAATATATATATATTATATATATATATTATTATATATAAATCAATATATAACGAATATTCGATAACTATATATATATATTATAATATATATATATATATCTATATATATACACATAAATATATATAGATATCTATATATCTATTTACATATATAATATATACATAAATTTATATATTTATATATATCTACGCATATATATTATATATATATATACCTATATATATATATCTATTTCCTCTCCATGTATATAAATATCCATCCTATATATCTATTATTACATATATATAACCTCCTATCTCATCCCTATCTAATTAATATATATATATACATTTCCTCTCTTATATGTATACCAAATATATAGTAATATATATATATTATATATATGATATCTTAATATGTCCTATTATAATGTGTATATAGTATATATATACATATATATATATTCTATATCCATTATATATATAAATCTATACATAAATATATAGATATATATAATACATATATATATAATATACCTGTCCATTTAATATGTATATATATATATACATATTATATATATATGTAATATATCTATATAGATATATAACTATATATATATATATTATATATCTATATATAGAGAATATATATATAGACTGTTTACACCACACATATATATATATACATATATACTATCTATCAATTAATTATACATATACAATTTATATCACTCAACATACATTCAAATATTTACTTTATATATATACATCAATACATATACATATCTATATTACTATCTCTCTAATATTATATACATCAACCTATATCTATAATATATATATCATTGTATCACCCCTTTCTTATATTTATAATATATATATATATCTATTATATTAATAAATATCTCTCTTCTATATTTATTTAGATCTCTCTCTCTCTCTCTTTTCTCTATCTCTCTCTCTCTTCTCTATCTCTCTCTCTCTCTATCTATCTCGCTCTCTTTTCGTTTCTATATCTCTCGATCTTATCTTCTCTCTATATATATCCTTTCTAAATATATCTATATCCTTCTCTCATCTCACTCTCTCTCTCTCCTCTTTCTCTATCTCTCTCTCTCTCTCTCTTATGTCTTTCTCTTCTATCTCTCTCTCTCTCCCTATCTATCTCCTCTCTAATATATCTTCCCCCTCTCTGCCTCTCTCTTTTATCTCTCTCGTCTCCCTTTCTCCCTCTCCTCTTCTATCTGTTTCCTCTCTCTTCTCTATCCTCTCGACCGTCTCTCTGCCTCTCTCCCCTCAATCTCTAATATCTCTTATCCTCTCTCTCTCTCCTTTCTCTTCTCTCTCTATATCCATTTATATCTCCCCTCTCCCTCCCTCTATTATGTTTCTCTCTCCTCGCTCTTCTCTTCTCTCTTCCTCTCTCACCTCTCTCTCTCTCTCTCTCTCTCTTTCTCTCTATCTTATCTCTTCTCTCTCTCTCTATCTATCCCTCTTCTCTATAATATCTATTTCTATATCCTCTATAATTCTCTTCCCTTCTTGTCTAAGTTTCTTTCTCTCTTTCTCGCTTCTCTCTCTCTCTTCCTCTATCTCTCTCCTCTATCCTATCTCTCTTTCTCTCTTCCTTTCTCTCTTCCCTCTCTTCTCCTCTATCTCTCTCTCTCTTCTCTCTCTCTCTCTCTCTAGATCTCCTATCTCTATCTCTCTCATTTCCTCTGTCTCTCTCTTCTCTCTACTCTCTATATCCCTTCCCTCTATCTCAATTCAATTTATATGTATATATTTCAGCTATAATCTCTATCCTCTATCTCATCTCTTTCTCTATATCTTCTTCTCTATATCTCTATCTTCCCTCTCTCTTTTCTCTCTCTCTCCTCATCTCTCCTCTCTTCTTCATCAATCTCTATCACTTCTCTTTATATCCCTCTACAGCATCTCTCTACCCTATCTCTCTCTTCTCTTCTTTTCTCTCTCCCTCTTTCTAATCCTCTATATATACTCTCTCTCTTCTCTCTCCTTTCTCTCTCTCTCTCTCTCCCCTCCTCTCTCTCTCTCTCTCTCTCTCTGTGTCTGTTTCTGTCTCTTTCTCTCTCTCTCTATCTGTCTCTCTTTCTCTCTCCTCTCTGCCTCTCTCTGTCTCTCTATCCTCTTTCTCTCTCTCCTATCCCTCCCCTCTCTCCCCCCCTTCTCTCTCTTGCCCTTCTCCTTCCTCTCCCCCTCTCTCTCTCCTCCCTCCCTTCTCTCCCTCCCTGTCCCTTTCCTCTCTGTCTCTCTCCTCTTCTCCTCCCTCTCTCTCTGTTTTATCATCTCTCTCTCTCTCCCCTCCTCTCTCTCCTTCTCTCTTCTCTCTCCTCTCTCTCTCTGTCTCCCCCCTCTCTCTCTCTTTCTCTCTCTCTCTCTCTTTCTTGTCTCTCTCTCTCCCTTTCTCTTTCTTTTCTCTCCTCTCTCCCTTTCTATCTCTCTCTCTCTCTCCCTTCCTCCTTCTCTAATCTAATCCTCTCCTATTATCCCTTCTCTCTCCTCTCTTTCCTTTCCTCTCTATATCCTCTCCTCTCTCTATTCCTCTTCTCTCTTCTCTTTCTGTTTCTCTCTCTTTTCCTCTCTCCTATCTTTCTCTCCTCTCTCTCTCTCTCTCTCTCTCTGTCTCTGTCTCTCTCTCTCTCTTCTCTCTCCTCTCTTTCCTTTATGGATCTCTCCCTCTCCCGCTTTTCTCTCCCTTTCTGTCTCTCTCTCCTTCTCTCCTCTCTCTCTACCTCCTCTCTCTCTTTCTCTCTCTTTTCTCCTCTCTCTCTTTCTCTTCTCTCTCTCTCTCCTCTCACTTCCCTCTCTCTCTTCCCTCTCTCTCTCTATCCTCTCTCCCCCTCTTCTCCCTCCTCTCCCCTCTCTCCTCTCCTCTGCCTGTCTCTTTCTCTGCTCTCTCTCTCCGTTTCTGTCTCCCATACATTTCATCTCTCTCTGTTCCCTCTACTCTCTCTCTCCCCCGCCCTCTTCCCTTCCCCCGCTTTTCTATTCCGTTTCACTTTCCCCCAGCCGCGGCTCCTTCGTCCTCTATATCGAAAGCCCTATATATACATATAATATATATGTATATATCTATATATAATATATACATGAATTATATATATATTTATATAACATCTCTTATAATGATATCTATAGACACATACATATATATATATACATATATAGATAGATCACAGATATTATATATATGTATATATATATTATTTAATTTAAAAAAAACAAATTAACTATATAGGAACATTTATATATTATATATACATATAAGAGCTTATATTAATATATTTGTTTATATGTATATGTCTTTTATATATATATATATATATCTATAGACATATATATATATATCCTATATTATAATCTATACTATATATATATATATATATATATATATATATTTATACACACAAATAAATAAATATACAGATTTTATATAAATATATGTATAAATATATTTTTAAAATATATTATTTCTATATATATTTATATGTTTAAATATCTATATATCTATATAATATATATATATCTTTATATTAATTATATATATTTATTATACTCTCATTTAATTATATCTCTATCTATATATACCTATTTACATAAACATATTAATACTGCTATCCATAATATATTATATATATATATATATATATATATATATGCTGCATGTCTATTTATATGCTAGATCTATGTACATTTCTGTTATAATTTATTTATAGAATATACATATACATATATATATCTATATCAACAGAAATAGGCTAATACCAGATTTTATATTACAGGTTCAAAATTTCAGCCACGGATATTCGTATTCGATATCGAAATCACATATCTACTAGTACAATAAAGTTTATTATGTATCATATGCTTAAAAACAGTCGTTGGAAAATACCCAGCCCCGCGGACCTTGCCGGGAACACGAGTGACATTTAGTTGTAATAGCACGTTGGCGACGCCTTCAGATTAAATTATAATCGTGATCGCCATCTTTTATAAATCACTCGCCGTTCACCGATAAAAATCATCTAAGGTAAAGTAAGAGCCTAATCATGATTCGAATACATGTTTTGGTTATTCGTTGGCTGCAAGCACTGCCCAGCAGCTTGATCTATATATTGATCGGTGGATGGAAAGTTTGCTTGTTTATTTTCGTGTGTCCATTCCTGGGCGATATTGACGTCAACCGTTGTATTTGCAAACTCTGACTTTTGAAATGCAGTCATGACTTATCCAGTCCGTTGGGTATTTAGTGTATGACGACTACACTGCCTTGTATTACATTCTAGCGAATCGATATATAGGTAGTAGGTTCATTGAATATGGTTCTAGTCTTTTAAAGTCCAGCTACTGCAACTAATTGAATTATGGTGTACAACAGCTCCAGTCAACATGAAATGTGTCCCGCTACTAAAAACCCATTAAAATATAATGCCTATGTTGATCGTTTCTTGCAAACCATAATTAACACTACATTGTCAATTATAAACAAGACTGATATAACTCTTTTTTTATTGGCTCTAACAGATATGCAGAGCTTATCATATTACTCTGCTTCAGCCACTATCCATTCATCAGCTACAAAACATTCGATTGGACCCTTCCCTATTAAAACAAGCTACCATTCCTAAAGTTCACATGAACTCCTCTGTTTTGGATCGTTCCCCACAATGAAATATATGACCCATATGAACTTTTACCACTTAGTTAATAAGATAACCACCTCTTGTTCTGTCTAAAAACCAAATGGATAATAGCTTTTGAAAAAACCATGGACCCCTCTGTTGTGTGATGGCATCTAGTAATATAAAAATGCAGCCTTTTTCATGACTTTAAACACTTGAGTTTTTACAACAAATAGTACATCGTTCATTTCCTACTCTTCCCACATTACACATGAACCCTGCCTATGTTGATGGCTCCTTGCAAATCATAATTAACCCACATGGTCTATTAGAAGCAAATTGATAAAACCATATATTGTCCATGAAAATCGTTAATAAAAAACCCTTTGAAACAATACTATTCTTATAAAGCAAGTTGATAGCCTCACATCACCAATGATGACCTCTGATTGTGATTTTTCTTTTCAGTTCAATAAAATATTGTGTACAGCTACTCTCCAGTCAATTGAAAAATGACCACCAATTGTTCTCCTAGTCATTGAAATATGGTGGTATAGATACTCAAGTCCATTGAAATATGTTGTATGGCTGCTCAAGTCCATCTAATTATGAACCCTGACTACTCCAGCATATTGACATATGGTGTACACCTACTACAATACATTGAAATATTGTGTATGGTTACTCCAGTTCATTGAAATATTGTGTAAGGCTGCTCCAGTAACATTGAAATATGGTGTATGGCTGCTCCTGTCTATTGATATAATTGGTTTACTGCTACTTCAGTACTTTGAAATATGGTTTACAGCTATTCCGGTTCATTGAAATATTATGTATGGCTACTCCAGTCCATTTATAATATGGGCACGGCTACTAAATTCCATGGTAATATGCATCCTGGGCTATTCCAGTCAATTAGAAATGATCAAAACGGCTACTCAAGTCTATTGATATATAGTGTATGGCTACTACAGTACTACATGTACAAATTTGTCTTAGCCTAATGGAGAATAACTCTTGATTAGCACACTTCCTTATAAAGTCCTGGTAGCTGCTCACATTATGCATGGATCCCTGTGATGTTAATGGCTCCTTGTCATAGAAATCAACCCTGGCGCATTACTACCTTGTCACTCTGAGTTATTTGGAGTAAACGCTGTAAAATAAATAGCTATGCTTAACCGAATATAAATACATTAGTTTTTTATTACGAATGCATGAATCCTGATTAAGCATTCAGCTTTCCCAAACAAGTTTTGAACCGCTATGATGTTGATATTTCTCTGCCATCTTAACAAAAAAAACCCATCAATGGCTTCTTCGCCCATGTGCTATTTGAGTAAAAACTTGTAAATCTCTCACGGTAAATACAAAAGAGGAATATCGTTTTGATGGCATGTTTGTATATGAAATGCAAGCTAGCTTTCCCCAATTACATTAGGCCGCCTCTGAGTTTAGATGATAAAATCGTGTACAAAATCCCCTGTTTCTATTTTCTAAAAAAAATCATGGACCCCTCTGGTTGTTGATAGCAACTAGTAATATAAAATGTAGCCCTTCGTGACCTTAGACACTTGAGTTATTACAACAAAGGGACATAGTAACATGTCCTACTCCCTCCAACATTACCCAATGCACCTGCCTTATGTTGATGTTTTCTTGCAACCATAATTAACAATACATTGTTCCGATTATAACAAAACTGATACAACCATTATTGTCCCATGTTAACCTTTTAGGCAAAGCACTTTAAACCAATGTTTTTGTCTTTTAAAGCAAATTAACAGCCTCACAGAATTATTCCCAGTCTCTTGATAGAGGGTCTACAGCCCCTCCAGTCTATTGGAATAGGTTATACAGAACTCAAGCCCATTGCAATATTGTGATGGCTACCCCAGTTTTCATTGAAATAAGGTGCTCGGCTACTCCAGACCATTACATTTATGTATAAATATTTATATATATACATATACATATATATATATATATCAACAGAAATAGGCTAATACCAGATTTTATATTCCAGGTTCAAAATTTCAGCCACGGATAATTCGTAGTCGATATCGAAATCATTATCTACTAGTACAATAAAGTTTATTATGTATCATATGCTTAAAACAGTCGTTGGAAAATACCCAGCCCCGCGGACCTTGCCGGGAACACGAGTGACATTTAGTTGTAATAGCACGTTGGCGACGCCTTCAAGATTAAATTATATCGTGATCGCCATCTTGTATAAATCACTCGCCGTTCACCGATAAAAATCATCTAAGGTAAAGTAAGAGCCTAATCATGATTCGAATACATGTTTTGGTTATTCGTTGGCTGCAGCACTGCCAGCAGCTTGATATATATTGATCGGTGGATGGAAAGTTTGCTTGTTTATTTTCGTGTCCATTCCTGGGCGATATTGACGTCAACAGTTGTATTTGCAAACTCTGACTTTTGAAATGCAGTCATGACTTATCCAGTCCGTTGGTATTTAGTGTATGACTACTACACTGCCTTGTAGTACATTCTAGCGAATCGATATATGGTAGTAGGTTCATTGAAATATGGTTCTAGGCTTTTAAAGTCCAGCTACTGCAACTAATTGAATTATGGTGTACAACAGCTCCAGTCAACTGAAATGTGTCCCGCTACTAAAAACCCATTAAAATATAATGCCTATGTTGATCGTTTCTTGCAAACCATAATTAACATACATTGTCAATTATAAACAAGACTGATATAACTCTTTTTTTATTGGCTCTACAGATATGCAGAGCTTATCATATTACTCTGCTTCAGCCACTATCCATTCATCAGCTACAAAACATTCGATTGGACCTTCCCTATTAAACAAGCTACCATTCCTAAAGTTCACATGAACTAACTCCTCTGTTTTGGATCGTTCCCCACAATGAAATATATGACCCATATGAACTTTTACCACTTAGTTAATAAGATGAAACCTCTTGTTCTGTCTAAACCAAATGGATAATAGCTTTTGAAAAAACCATGGACCCCTCTGTTGTTGATGGCATCTAGTAATATAAAATGCAGCCTTTCATGACTTTAAACACTTGAGTTTTTACAACAAATAGTACATAGTTCATTTCCTACTCTTCCCACATTACACATGAACCCTGCCTATGTTGATGGCTCCTTGCAAATCATAATTAACCCACATGGTCTATTAGAAGCAAAATTGATAAAACCATATATTGTCCATGAAAAGCTTATAAAAAACCCTTTTGAAACAATACTTTCTTATAAAGCAAGTTGATAGCCTCACATCACCCATGATGACCTCTGATTGTGATTTTTCTTTTCAGTTCAATAAAATATTGTGTACAGCTACTCCAGTCAATTGAAAAATGACCACCAATTGTTCTAGTCCATTGAAATATGGTGTATAGATACTCAAGTCCATTGAAATATGTTGTATGGCTGCTCAAGTCCATCTAATTATGAACCCTGACTACTCCAGCATATTGACATATGGTGTACACCTACTACAATACATTGAAATATTGTGTATGGTTACTCCAGTTCATTGAAATATTGTGTAAGGCTGCTCCAGTACATTGAAATATGGTGTATGGCTGCTCCTGTCTATTGATATATTGTTTACTGCTACTTCAGTACTTTGAAATATGGTTTACAGCTATTCCGGTTCATTGAAATATTATGTATGGCTACTCCAGTCCATTATAATATGGGGCACGGCTACTAAATTCCATGGTAATATGCATCCTGGCTATTCCAGTCAATTAGAAAATGATCAACGGCTACTCAAGTCTATTGATATATAGTGTATGGCTACTACAGTCCATTGAAATTTGTCTTAGCCTAATGGAGAATAACTCTTGATAGCACCTTCCTTATAAAGTCTGGTAGCTGCTCACATTATGCATGGATCCCTGTGATGTTAATGGCTCCTTGTCATAGAAAAACCCTGGCGCATTACTACCTTTGTCCTCTGAGTTATTTGAGTAAACCTGTAAAATAAATATCTATGCTTAACCGAATATAAAGACATTAGTTTTTTATTAAGAATGCATGAATCCTGATTAAGCAAGTCAGCTTTCCCAAACAAGTTTTGAACCGCTATGATGTTGATATTTCTCTGCCATCTTAACAAAAAAACCCACAATGGCTCTTCGCCCATGTGCTATTTGAGTAAAAACTTGTAAATCTCTCACGGTAAATCCAAAAGAGAATATCGTTTGATGGCATGTTTGTATATGAATGCAAGCTAGCTTTCCCAAATTACATTAGGCCGCCTCTGAGTTAGATGAGAAAATCGTGTACAAAATCCCTGTTCTATTTTCTAAAAAAAATCATGGACCCCTCTGTTGTTGATAGCAACTAGTAATATAAAATGTAGCCCTTCGTGACCTTAGACACTTGAGTTATTACAACAAAGGGACATAGTACATGTCCTACTCCCCCAACATTACACAAGGCACCTGCCTTATGTTGATGGTTTCTTGCAAACCATAATTAACATACATTGTCGATTATAAACAAAACTGATACAACCATTATTGTCCATGTTAACCTTTTAGCAAAGCACTTTTAAACCAATGTTTTCTTTTAAAGCAAATTAACAGCCTCACAGAATTATTCCAGTCTCTTGATAGAGGGTCTACAGCCACTCCAGTCTATTGGAATAGGTTATACAGATACTCAAGCCCATTGCAATATGGTGTATGGCTACCCCAGTTCATTGAAATAAGGTGCTCGGCTACTCCAGACCATCGATATATGGTGTAGGGCTACTCAAGTCAATTAATATATGCTGCATGTCTATTTATATGCATAGATATATGTACATTTATGTATAAATATTTAGATATATACATATCCATATAAATACATATTAACAGAAAAAGGCATAATACCAGATTTTATATTCCAGTTTCAAATTACAGCCACGGATAATTCTTACTCGATATCGAAATCATTATCTACAAGTACAATAAAGTTTATTATGTATCATATGCTTAAAACAGTCATTAGAAAATACCCAGCCCCCGCGGCTCTGGCCGGGGACACGAGTAACATGTAGTTGCAATAGCACGTTGGCGACGCCTTCAAGATTAAATTCTATCAAAATCGCCATCTTGTAAAAATCACTCGCCGTTCACCGATAAAAATCATCTAAGGTAAAGTAAGAGCCTAATCATGATTCGAATACATGTTTTGGTTATTCGTTGGCTGCAGCACTGCCAGCAGCTTGATATATATTGATCGGTGGATGGAAAGTTTGCTTGTTTATTTTCGTGTCCATTCCTGGGCGATATTGACGTCAACAGTTGTATTTGCAAACTCTGACTTTTGAAATGCAGTCATGACTTATCCAGTCCGTTGGTATTTAGTGTATGACTACTACACTACACTGCCTTGTAGTACATTCTAGCGAATCGATATATGGTAGTAGGTTCATTGAAATATGGTTCTAGGCTTTTAAAGTCCAGCTACTGCAACTAATTGAATTATGGTGTACAACAGCTCCAGTCAACTGAAATGTGTCCCGCTACTAAAAACCCATTAAAATATAATGCCTATGTTGATCGTTTCTTGCAAACCATAATTAACATACATTGTCAATTATAAACAAGACTGATATAACTCTTTTTTTATTGGCTCTACAGATATGCAGAGCTTATCATATTACTCTGCTTCAGCCACTATCCATTCATCAGCTACAAAACATTCGATTGGACCTTCCCTATTAAACAAGCTACCATTCCTAAAGTTCACATGAACTCCTCTGTTTTGGATCGTTCCCCACAATGAAATATATGACCCATATGAACTTTTACCACTTAGTTAATAAGATGAAACCTCTTGTTCTGTCTAAACCAAATGGATAATAGCTTTTGAAAAAACCATGGACCCCTCTGTTGTTGATGGCATCTAGTAATATAAAATGCAGCCTTTCATGACTTTAAACACTTGAGTTTTTACAACAAATAGTACATAGTTCATTTCCTACTCTTCCCACATTACACATGAACCCTGCCTATGTTGATGGCTCCTTGCAAATCATAATTAACCCACATGGTCTATTAGAAGCAAAATTGATAAAACCATATATTGTCCATGAAAAGCTTATAAAAAACCCTTTTGAAACAATACTTTCTTATAAAGCAAGTTGATAGCCTCACATCACCCATGATGACCTCTGATTGTGATTTTTCTTTTCAGTTCAATAAAATATTGTGTACAGCTACTCCAGTCAATTGAAAAATGACCACCAATTGTTCTAGTCCATTGAAATATGGTGTATAGATACTCAAGTCCATTGAAATATGTTGTATGGCTGCTCAAGTCCATCTAATTATGAACCCTGACTACTCCAGCATATTGACATATGGTGTACACCTACTACAACACATTGAAATATTGTGTATGGTTACTCCAGTTCATTGAAATATTGTGTAAGGCTGCTCCAGTACATTGAAATATGGTGTATGGCTGCTCCTGTCTATTGATATATTGTTTACTGCTACTTCAGTACTTTGAAATATGGTTTACAGCTATTCCGGTTCATTGAAATATTATGTATGGCTACTCCAGTCCATTATAATATGGGGCACGGCTACTAAATTCCATGGTAATATGCATCCTGGCTATTCCAGTCAATTAGAAAATGATCAACGGCTACTCAAGTCTATTGATATATAGTGTATGGCTACTACAGTCCATTGAAATTTGTCTTAGCCTAATGGAGAATAACTCTTGATAGCACCTTCCTTATAAAGTCTGGTAGCTGCTCACATTATGCATGGATCCCTGTGATGTTAATGGCTCCTTGTCATAGAAAAACCCTGGCGCATTACTACCTTTGTCCTCTGAGTTATTTGAGTAAACCTGTAAAATAAATATCTATGCTTAACCGAATATAAAGACATTAGTTTTTTTTATTAAGAATGCATGAATCCTGATTAAGCAAGTCAGCTTTCCCAAACAAGTTTTGAACCGCTATGATGTTGATATTTCTCTGCCATCTTAACAAAAAAAACCCACAATGGCTCTTCGCCCATGTGCTATTTGAGTAAAAACTTGTAAATCTCTCACGGTAAATCCAAAAGAGAATATCGTTTGATGGCATGTTTGTATATGAATGCAAGCTAGCTTTCCCAAATTACATTAGGCCGCCTCTGAGTTAGATGAGAAAATCGTGTACAAAATCCCTGTTCTATTTTCTAAAAAAAAAATCATGGACCCCTCTGTTGTTGATAGCAACTAGTAATATAAAATGTAGCCCTTCGTGACCTTAGACACTTGAGTTATTACAACAAAGGGACATAGTACATGTCCTACTCCCCCAACATTACACAAGGCACCTGCCTTATGTTGATGGTTTCTTGCAAACCATAATTAACATACATTGTCGATTATAAACAAAACTGATACAACCATTATTGTCCATGTTAACCTTTTAGCAAAGCACTTTTAAACCAATGTTTTCTTTTAAAGCAAATTAACAGCCTCACAGAATTATTCCAGTCTCTTGATAGAGGGTCTACAGCCACTCCAGTCTATTGGAATAGGTTATACAGATACTCAAGCCCATTGCAATATGGTGTATGGCTACCCCAGTTCATTGAAATAAGGTGCTCGGCTACTCCAGACCATCGATATATGGTGTAGGGCTACTCAAGTCAATTAATATATGCTGCATGTCTATTTATATGCATAGATATATGTACATTTATGTATAAATATTTAGATATATACATATCCATATAAATACATATTAACAGAAAAAGGCATAATACCAGATTTTATATTCCAGTTTCAAATTACAGCCACGGATAATTCTTACTCGATATCGAAATCATTATCTACAAGTACAATAAAGTTTATTATGTATCATATGCTTAAAACAGTCATTAGAAAATACCCAGCCCCCGCGGCTCTGGCCGGGGACACGAGTAACATGTAGTTGCAATAGCACGTTGGCGACGCCTTCAAGATTAAATTCTATCGTAATCGCCATCTTGTAAAAATCACTCGCCGTTCACCGATAAAAATCATCTAAGGTAAAGTAAGAGCCTAATCATGATTCGAATACATGTTTTGGTTATTCGTTGGCTGCAGCACTGCCAGCAGCTTGATATATATTGATCGGTGGATGGAAAGTTTGCTTGTTTATTTTCGTGTCCATTCCTGGGCGATATTGACGTCAACAGTTGTATTTGCAAACTCTGACTTTTGAAATGCAGTCATGACTTATCCAGTCCGTTGGTATTTAGTGTATGACTACTACACTGCCTTGTAGTACATTCTAGTGAATCGGTATATGGTAGTAAGTTCATTGAAATATGGTTCTAGGCTTTTAAAGTCCAGCTACTGCAACTCATTGAATTATGGTGTACAACAGCTCCAGTCAACTGAAATGTGTCCTGCTACTAAAAACCCATTATAATATAGTGTATGACAACTCATTTTTTATTGGCTCTACAGATATGCAGAGGTTATCATATTACTCTGCTTCAGCCACTATCCATTCATCAGCTACAAAACATTTGATTGGACCTTCCCTATTAAACAAGCTACCATTCCTAAAGTTCACATGAACTCCTCTGTTATGGAGCGTTCCCCACAATGAAATATATGACCCATATGAACTTTTACCACTTAGTTAATGCGACGAAACCTTTTGTTCTGTCTAAACCAAATGGAGAATAGCTTTTGAAAAAACCATGGACCCCTCTGTTGTTGATGGCAACTAGTAATATAAAATGCAGCCTTTCATGACTTTAAACACTTGAGTTATTACAACAAATAGTACATAGTTCATTTCCTACTCTCCCCACATTACACATGAACCCTGGCTATGTTAGTGATAGGAGAAGTGTGATAACTATGGTCGAGGTAAGAGAGATGTAGGAAGAATGGTAGAGGTATAAGGTTTGTATGGAAAGGGTAAACGGGAGTTAGTTGTCGGAAATAGGGAAGAGGCAGCAGCAACGTATTGAAGAAGCTATATGTTGGTGGGGTGTAGGAAGATGTAGGAGAGTGATAGAAATTGTGGAAAATGTGGGAATTGTGTAAGAGGTGTGGGAATTATGGAAGCGGAAGGAGACGTGCAGGAAAGGCGTAAGTGTTAGGACAATGTAGGAATCGGGAAAGAGGTAGGTGAGTGGCAGGGAAGAGGGTATATGTAAATAAGCTGTTAAAATGCTCGAAGAGGGTCGATGTGGGATAGTTGAGGGAATTGTGAAAGAGGAAGAGGAGGTGTATGATTCGTAGAAGAGGTGTTAGAATTGTGGTAGAAGTAGGAGAAGTGTAGGAATCGATGAAGAGGTAGAAGAGTTGTAGGAACTGAGGGAAAGTAGAATAGGTGTAGGAGGGTTTTAGGAATTGTGGAAGAAGTACGAAAGGTGTCGAAACTGTGGAAGAGGTCGGGGTTGTGTAGGAATTGTGATAGAGATGGGAGAGATGAGGGAAATGTGGTTGAAGTGGGAGTGGTGTAGGAATCGAGAAATACGTAGAAGAGGTGTAGGAATAGCGGTATATGTGTGAGAGGTGTAGGAACCGTGCTAGAGGTTGGTGAGGCGAAGGAAATGTGGTAGAGATGAGAGCGGTATAGGTATGGAAGAAGAGGTAGAGGAGGTGTAGGAGTTGATGAACAGGTAGGAGAGGTGTGGAAGTTGTTGAAGAGAAAGAAGAGGTGTGAGAATTGTGGTAGATGTAGGAGGGGTGTAGGAATTGTGGTAGTGATATAATGTGTGTAGAGAAGTTGTCGGAATAAGAGAAGAGTAAGGAGGGTTATAGGAATTGTGCCACAGGTATAGGGTGTGTAGGGAAGGGTTAAACGTAGGGAGGTTGTCGGAATTAGGGACGAGGTAGGAGAGTTGTATTGAAGGAGGTAGATGTTGGTAGGGTGTAGGAATTCCGAAAGAAGTAGGATAGGTACAGGGATTGTAGAAGAGGAAGGAGACATGTAGTGATTGGGTAAGTGTTTGGAGAGTGTAAAAATCGGGAAATAGTTAGGAGAGCGGTAGGAGAGAGTGGTAAGAGAGAGGGTAAATTTAAATAAGCTGTTATAATGTTAGAAGAGGTGGAAGGAAGGGGGTAGATATAAGCGAAGTGTTGGAATTGTGGAAAAGGTAGGAGAGATGTAGGACATAATTGTAGTGGTAGGAGAGATTTAGGAATTGGTAGGGGGTCGAAGAGGTGTTGGAATTGTGGAGGAAGGGAGGGGGGCACGTGTATGTAAGGGGTTAGTGTTGGAAAGTTGTAGGAATCCGAAAAGAGGTAGGAGAGGTGTAGGAATGATTTAATGGGAAGGAGAGACAGGAAACACAGTAGATGGTGAAGTAAAGAAGGATCCGGGCCCAAGTGGTGTTAGTGAAGCCAGGGATGTTTCTAGTAATTGGGGATGATGTTTGTAAGTTGCAGAGAAGGGGGTATAGGTAGAAGAGGTGTGGTAATAAGAATAGAATTAGGAAATCTGTTAAGAAGGGGGTAGCAGCAGAGGACGTGTAGGAATGAGGGTAGATGTGGGATAGGTGAGGGATTTGTGAAAGAAGCCGTGAAGGTGTATCAATCGTAGAAGAAGTGAGAGAATTGTTGTAGAAGTAGGAGAAGTGTAGGATTTGATGAAGAGGTAGAAGAGGTGTAGGAACTGTGGAAAGGGTAGAATAGGTGTAGGGAGGTTTAGGAATTGAGGTAGAAGTAGGAGAGGTGTCGGAACTGTGTAAGAAGTGGGAGAGGTGTAGGAATTGTGGTTGAAGTGGGAGTGGTGTAGGAATTGAGGAAGACGTAGAAGAGATGTAGGAATTGTGGAAGAGGTGGGAGAGGTGAGGAACTGTGATACTGGTGGGAGAGGCGTAGGAAATGTGGTAGAGATGAGAGAGGTGTGAGAATGGAGGAAGAGGTAAAAGAGGTGTAGGAACTGTGATTGTGGTGGGAGAGGTGTAGAAAATGTGGTAGAGGCGGGATAGTTAAAGGTAATGAGGTAGAGATGGGATAGGCGCAGGAATCGTTGATGAGGTAGGAAAGGTGTAGGAATGTAAGAGGTAGGCATTGTAGTAGAGGTGCGAAATGTGTAAGAAAGGTGGAGTAGGTTGGCGAGAAGTACGTAGGGGTGCGGGGAGATGTAGGGAAGGTCTAGGAATCTGGGAAGAGGTAGGAGAGCCTTAGGAAAGTTACCCTTTAGTTGTTCCGATATGTATACTATATAAATGCATTCCTTGAGAAACATAGGCTTGAAACCGGTAATTACAGTTTTGACACCAATCTCACAACGCCTCGTACAACCCACGTTTGATACGACCATGCGAATAAAGTAATAACTATAATGTTTCGATAATAGGGATGTTAGAAGAAATCATGCGATTCAGAAACAAATATCATGGTGCGCGTTTGACAAATACGCGTTCGTTCTTGAAGGGCCACATTTAAGTTAAATATTTTTTACCCTATTGTTAATTGACATTGGTTTGTATAAAAGTAACAATGTATACAATATGTTCCGTCCATTTTGATGGTTCGGAAATTGGAGTTTACTCTGCTCATTATCTATCGTTATCGTATATGCTCCTATCAGCTAGAGCAAACAGCTTTGAATCTGTCTGCATATTTAAGTAATTTTTTTCAGACTGATGATGTCAGAAAGCAACTTATGTATCCGATGGGTCGTTATCCTGATGACTGTGGGGAGTGGAGCTGCTGCCAGTATACGGTAATCGACAAGTGTTGCTGCTTCTTATATATGGCGATGATGAGCCCCCAAAAATAGTACAATTCCAAACATTTAACATGAAGCGTATTTTCCTCATGCCCTCTCCCGCTCCAGAAGCCTTTGTTGTTAATAATATAATGCGTTGATAAATGAAACTTATTATGGAATTTCATTCTAGTGTGTTGTATCTGTGTGCACTCGTCTTTCAGTAGCCAACGCGACGACATGTGCCCGCCCCAGCGGTATTTTGACGCTAAGCGACAAACGTGTCTGGATCTTTGTGGTGAAGGCTATCAAACTCACTGCCCCGTAGATACATTTTTTGTAGCAGTTCTATGGGTTGGGGAAAGAGATACGATCCACCCCGTTGCTTACAAAGATGTTACACGTTGTGTGCCGAGACCGAATATTGTGACCATTCAAGCAACAAATGTCTTCCGTGTAGTGGCCTGTGTAACGGAAGTAGCTGGGCTTATTGTCGTAGATTTTGCTTTGGTACGAATTTCCGAGCAACATATATAGCTAATTAAGTAACTAAATCCATGTGCGTTCCATTAAATGATTATCAAAGTTCTTATCCCCCCTTCGTATCATTGGTGGATTTTTTTTTTCAACCAAATAATCTTAGGTGATAGTTTGAAGTAGTGACACCAGTCAGTTTGTTTTTGGCAGACATATTTCTTGCGCTTCGAACAACATCGTCCCCTGATGCGACTCTCGCGAAAACCAGCCAGGAACCAACACTTACTACTATACATGATGCCGCTTCAGACAAACCTCACGCAACCACGGCGCCTTGTCATGGTCCAATGCACCCTGCTGCGTTGAGCGTAATTTCCATTATCCCTGGCATTATGTAAGTATCGCGTTGTAAATCCCTGGTCGGTTGTTGACATGTATTCGTGCATATTGTTTGCATGCAACTATCGCTTTATCCAATCACACGTATATGTGTACGGCTATCACTGTAGAAACAGTCATGTTAGTCTTAGCTTTCTTGACTACTTTGTATGCTTATCTCGATATACATAATGTCCTATATACTTATGTTTAAAGCATTGGAGTGCTCGGGACACTTTGCTACAATAGATGGAAGAGAAAAACACTGTGAGTTTTACTTTGTAATATATATATATATATATAGATATATATATATATATATATATATATATATATATATATATATATATATATATATATATAATATAGATAAAATATATACATATATATATATATATGTGAGTGTGTTTATATATATATATATATATACATGTATATATATATACATGTATATATACATGTTTTTTCTATATCTATAAAATCTATATATATATATGTGCGTGTTTATATGCCTATATATATAAATGTTTATATATGTATATATGTATATATATATCTATATATATATATATATATAAGATATATATATATATATATATATATATATATATAGAGATATATATATATATGATCTTATGTATACATACATAGATATATATAGATATATATATATTCTGGTTATTCCGGCTCTTACAGCCTTTGTTAATAATCCTATACATATGAATATATATATAGAGATATATAGAGGAGAGATAGAGAGAGAGATATAGAGAGATATATATAGAGAGAGAGGAGAGATATATATATCTAGATATATATATATGCGTATATATACATAAATATATATATAGGTATATCTATATATGTAAATATATATTAATATATATATATATATATATATATATATCTATATATATCTCTATGATAGATATGTATAGATATCTCTATATATATATATATATATATAGATATATATTATATATATATATCTATATCTATATACCTATATATATATATATATATATATATATATATATATGTTTGTTTTTTAGACCCCCCCAATTTGTTTTATAGAATACATATGGTCATCCTTAGCTTCTTTGCTACCGAACAAGTCAAACTGCACTCATGACAGCGAGGACCCACAGACACGGAATCCTGGCCAGTTATTCATTACGATTCCTTTTCTTGATACACATATATAATACGTTAAGGTGGAATGCGACCCTGTATGAATATTTGACTTCATTTTAGTGACGAACTTTCAGATTGCAATAATGTCCAATATGTCACCACGAACGAAACTTTGATATTTATTGTGCTGTACCGCATATTTACTGCTGTACGTTATAGACGAAGCTGTTATGTATCCACCACAAAAATTAATTGGATGCTAGTGTTGGTAGCATGCGCAAGTACTTCACTATGCCCCCACATCATATACCTTTTAAAGCACTTGGGAACTACGCTGCGCATGGTTACGGAAAATATCCATCTATGTTATCAGAAGAATGTCGTGAGCATCATTAATATTAATGGCCATGTTAATTACACTGACTGCATTGGTTAGCACATTTACTCGGTAACACGTCATCAAGGTGCGCGACTGTCTTTATATCCTTAGGCTCACCTTACGCTAAGTATCGCTAATATAACATATTTGTGTCGATTATCAACATGGGGGACCAAACAAAAACCGACTACCATAAGTTTACTGATGAAGAGGTATAAACTAATAATTTAGCAATGGTAATCAAATTCAAACGGATTTTACATATAAAAGGGTTCGATTGGGGTCAAATACGCATATCACGTTATGACTACAGGCCAATGTTAGACAATACACATACATAGCACCGATGCGAGTGAAGCCAACATATCCAAGACATAATGACTTATTCATCGGGGACCCATCCACAACTTCAGGACACATTAAATATCTGCTACTACAAGCAGGGTATTGTCACTGCATCGGGGACATATTCACTGCCAAAGCATATACGCATATGCCATGGCGCGCTTCAACAAAAACACAAAGCCATATAAGTGTGTTCTTATTTGCTGAGGAGGTGACCGCGTCAAGGTACCTAGAAGCCACATAAGAACCATATGAATAAACCACTTATTTAATTCATTACGCTATGACGAGAACCTCCGCAGCAATGATCTCTCAATAGAATTCATAATCTGGTGTTCTCAATATGACTTTCTATCATGCTGCTGAGACTGCTGAGGTAACTATACGTAAGGTAAGATACAAAATATCTTTAAATCAGCATTCAATAAATTTGACATGTAATGGCAATGCAGGTTCAGCACATTAACCACAAGCTTTGTAGGTCTACCCAAGTCCCTCCACCACCTAAGAGATTTGGGGCACCAACAATGTTAATCGAACGCATTCTCCCCTGCACTGTTCATCATTACATATAAATCACACATGAGGCAACACTGAGTAAATGTATCGCATTTGTGGATCGATAGCTTCGAAATCAAATAATATCAAGGCAAACGGTTGTTGTGATTACCAGACATAGCTGATTTTGTATTATGGTATATAACGAAGAAGTATATTTTACAATGAATAACACCTTTTGTTATATACTGCACTTAAAAACAAATATACAAACTGACCTGTTCCCGTAGCACGGTGTTATTAGGTACGACGTTCATTACACTTTATCACACTTATATCCAAGTGATACCCATTTTGTAAATGTAGAAATAATCACAGCACACCGAATTTATAAAGAATGGTTGACGTCGACTTCACACAATAAACACTGAATTGTGATGAACTTTTGGAAAGTAATCCACATGAGGCTCGATGAATGCGATATAAGTCTCAGCTTAAACTGAGCGAATCTATACTGATAGCCCAATCGGATGTCTAATACGGTATGCGTTACATCGTAAGCAGTTACTCTCCATTCTACAGATGCTTAACCGTTGATCAAGAAGTTCATTGTAATAAGTCTGATAATGAAGCTGTCGTTTCGAAGTACCAAACGCTTATGGTTGATAACATGTTACTCAGAAAGTACCTTAGAAGGGGTCACGAGATATCTTGCAGAAAGTAAAACAAGGTTGGTGTTTTCAATTCATTGACGGACGAGATTCAATCGATACAGTTGACCTACTAAATAATTCACTCTCGCGTATCTCGGTATCTGGGGTAAGTTTCGGCTGTTTGAAAGCTGACATCATGTTACTATATATCAAACGCAACTGACCGGGTTAGCGTCACCTACTACATAATGTATGATGGACAACGAGGGCGTTGTTGACAGAGTCAACGGGTCGGACATTTTCATATGACTCCGGGCAAACATTCAACAACGTTTCCCAAACCTACATAAAAGCGATCTTATGACACACACACATACACACACACACACACACAAGCACACATACACATATACACAAACACACACACACACGCACGCACACATGCACACGCACGCACACATACACGCAGCTTATTATGATGATAGATTACCAAAAATCATCAAAATATACACTAGTGTATTGAATGAAACATCATATTAGACTCAAGGCCAAAACGAAGCTTCATGGCAGTACACACCGGATGTACGAGTGTTTCTATTGACGTAGTTGGTTAGTTATACTTTTATATACACCTGGTCACTGATCTGAATATATTAATGCTCGAAATACACTGTTGGTGCTGGACAATGATCAAGGAGACTTGAGACCAATATATTTGTACTAGACCGACACGAAAGACAATGCGGTGTCAACTGGCCAAGGCGCCCCAATGAAACTTCCAAACAGCCACTCACTGTCATATTTAATGGGGTGCTTTTACACTATCTTACCAGCAGACTGCCGAGTGTCTATAAGGCTGAAGAGCAAATGTAAATAGCCCTGAGTTGTTTCTAATAAGGGGAATGGTCCACCCTAGTCTCCGCACTGACACCACCCTTATCTTCGCTTTGACCCTAGTCTAATCCGCGCCTGGACCTGTGTCTAAATCTTGATATATTATCGTTGAAGACAGGGTGGACCGTGAAGGCGACTTTATAAAACGCACAACAGCAGACTAAAACGCACAACAGCAGCCTCCGTTCGAAAACTTTGCGTGCGTTCACCATAATAACCGTTTGGAGAAATAGAATGAACATACACCCATACGTTCTCAAATATGTATTACATTAACGAGGGTGATATTCAGATCAAACGGAATACGAACTCTTTCATTTTCAAAGCTTTTTACAAAGAAGGCTGAAGCTTTCGGACTCCATATCAGAAAGCAGCACAATAGCTACGTACGACTCGTTTAACCTCTATCGCTGAATCAAATTAATGTGAAATAAAGTCAAATTGTATTGAATGGCCAGGAAGGCATCAGAATACTATTGGAAAACACTATAGAGAACGTATAATCATTGACGCCTGAGTGGGCGGCCCGGATATTAGTCGACTATCACCTTATCTTTTGCAGACAAACTCAAACACGCAATTTAAGTAAACCTCAACAAACAGATTAGAACTACCGCATTGACTAGCGATCAGAGATCCTTGATAGGGCAAATATCAATATGATACTCAAGGATCCAGCAAGGGGAAAAATCCTATCAAATGTAATAAGTTTAAGTGCAGATAAAATGCACAATGACCCCGACGATAGCTAAACTGTCCTAAAGAATAAGGGTAGCGCATGTGTACACAGTAGACTGATAACAATAGCGGCCAGTAAATATGTCAGTGGTCGCAAGATTCGGTTTGGCACGTGCGTTCATGGAATAAAGCAAATATGACTACCATCTTGTGTAGCATGGATTGTGACCGGTTAATAATGTTTTGATTTACGTTTGGATAAGATATACATATATATATATATCGTATCCAGTATAAAATAGAGAGAATATATATATATATATATACATATATATATATATATATATATATATATATATATATATATATATATATATATATAATATAGATATATATATAAATATATATACATAAAATATATATCGATATAGATATAAAATATATATATATATATATACATATATATATCTATATATATCATCCCTTATATATCTATCTCTCTCTATATATATATATCTATATGCATAATACACAATATATATCTATTCTATATATCTAGATAAAGATAAACCCACATATATCTATACATATATATATTAATATATATCTATATCCCTATATATATTATATATACATATATATATCTATATTGGATATATATGTATATATATGTTTATATATATGTACATATATATATTTATATTCATATATAGATATATATGATATATATATATTATATATATATATAAATATATATATGTCATATATATGTTTATATATATGTACATATATATATATATATATATATATATATATTTATATATATATATATATATATATATTTATATATATATATCTAATATATATATGCATAAATACATATATATGCTATATGATTATATATATGTATACATGGATATTTATATATATATATATATATATATATATATATATATATATATATATATATTCTATATATATATATAAACCCTTTGACAATAGCGGCATATAAAAGGGTTATAATAGGGCGGCATCACGCAGATTGTAGGGCTCAGTATACACACATAGCTATACATAAATAAACCCTTTGACATGCACAGAGCTAATTGGGCGGCATCACGCACTTGCTAGGTACTGGGACACCAGTTAATAATGTTTTGAACTTACTTTTGGATAAGATATACATATATATATATATCGTATCCGGTATATATATATATATTATATATATATATATATATATATATATATATATATATATATATATATATATATATAATATATATATATATATATATATATAATATATATATAATATATACATATATATACCTATATATATATCATATATATATATATATATAGATAAATATATATATATATTATATGCATATATATAAAACCTATATATATAAACATATATGTATATATATACATATATATTTATATATGCATTTATATATATTTATATATATATACATATATATATATATGTACATATATGATTATATATATGTATACATGTATATATATATATACATATATATATATATGTACATATATATATATACATATTTATATATATGTAGCTATATCTATATATGAATAAACCCTTTGACATGCACAGAGCTAATTGAGCGGCATCACGTATGGATACAAGTGGTTATGTCGCAGCTTTTGGGCACTTAATTGGAGGCGTTGTCAATCATCATTGTTCAAGGTTGATGTTATCAAGCTACTGATATCATCAGTGAGAACACATAGCAACTAAATCAGGTAACGGCGTTATTGAAAAAGTGCATATATATATAAATATATATATATATAGATATAGTATATATATATATATATATATATATATATATATGGATATGTATATATATTTATATATATATCAATATATATATATACATATATATATACATATATATATAGATGTATATATATATAGATATATATATATGTATATATATATATATATGTATATATATGTATGTACATATATATGATATACATATATATATGTATAAATTTATTAATTGGAACATATACATATATATATATATATATTTAATCATGAATATATTTACAAATATATATATATATATTCATAAATGTATATCTATATATAAATATATATATATATATAGTTATATATAAAATATATATATATATATATGAATGAATATGTAATTATATATACATATATATGTATATATTTATTTAAATTTATGTGCATATTTTTATATAATATAATTTGACAGCCGTGCAACTTCCTTCGCCATCAAATTAAGAGGAAAATATCCTGTTTTAAAGTCGAGAATATTGACCCAATATATGCTTCTGTTCAACGGGCACGCGTTGTGTCTTCATCCGGGAAGTAATGCTACTTAATGTACATATCTACTGCGTATGCGTAACATAAAAAATATAACCGAGTCATGTGACAGGTGAAAAGAATTCTAGTTCCATGTGCTGAACCTGCAACGGTCTGACAAATTGAAGATTGTGAATGATGTATCTACACTCTGTTAATTGGTACTCAATGTCATGCTCTCGGTGCTATTGCCTAAAGGACCTGGTACTTATCATACTCGTTTCAGTAAGTCCGAGCATGTACTTAACTGATATCGTGAGCAGTGGCGATCTAGTCAGGACTAACAGTGAATTGTATGGTCATAAGATTAGCAAGGCCCTGTCATCTGCGCTTTATCCCCATGACAAAGGTAGATCGGCTTTTCCGGAAAGCGAACTATGCCACTCGCACAAAAGGGGCGGGGTATACCCTGCAATGTGATAAGATGCGTGCCCGTGACATTGAATTCCATTAGATTATACGATTTAAGGTGTCAATTATGATTGTGCCGAGCAGCACTCGACGGGTTCGTAACCATCGTAGTACCGTAATGCTGCATTCACGTTTACCATCGTAAGGACGCAAAAGCAAATTAGATAAAGCCTATGTTAGCTAACTACAGCATTCAAATTCAAATAAATCAACTTCTAGTTTTAATGATTGCTCTCTTGTAATGCTTGTGTGTGTGTAGACCCGTAAGGCTGTACGCTAATACATGTAATATTCCGTGTTCAGTAATATCAATGCCTGCAGCTTACTAGTTACTACTCGCAACAGCGAATTGTCCGTCTTTTAAATATGCATTGATATAGCTGTTCACATATATTTTGTGTACTAGAGCATACGGAATCACATAATATCAAGTGTAAGATTTGTTAAAGCAAAATATGATCTATGAATCCAAATAACTCATTCATAGATACAACTGCAGGGATCTAATGCTCATTTCGTCTAGATGCCCAGTTTTTATTGAACGGGTCACACTGATAAATGAATGGGCATTATTAAATCTATCATTTATGTTCTCCACTAACGCTCTCCATCTACGTGATAAGTGTCGATACACTTGGCATCTATCATGATAAACGCGATTAATGACCTCGATGGTTGTATAAACTAGATTCAAGTATATGATGACTGATACTTATAAGTGTGGTGAATCAATTATATATCTATGTGCTTACAAACCAGGTAATTAATAATCAGACCTTATTTTGGAACTTCGTTTCACCTTGGAGGTTAATTACAGATAACGTTGGCACCTTAATCATATACATTGGCATTGCTGACAACTTAGCATCCTTTTAGCTTTTGTCTTATTAATAATCACGTATACCTTCGACCTCGCCGACCAACTGAACACTTTAGTTTATGTTACCGTGTATGACACCGCTACATAAATCTTAGTCCGCTGATAGCATACACATCACTCGTTGAACCTGTTGGCAAAGAGCATATACAAACCGTGGAGTATGTTTTTGGAAAAACACATTATTCTCCCTATGCATTAACCTAACTTGAGTTGTGAACCACCCATAATATATTATAGGTATATTTGCTTGCGCAACAAGGAAATAGGTCCGACATCACCCCTTTAGTCTATCAACGAAAAAAGGGGAAAACAAATGGTACTGTGTTACTTAACGCGTCGAGACATTTTCTACTGCTTTACATAGATGGTGATTCAACCAGAAGCAATGCGTCCGATTTTTTTTGAAAAAATGTTAACATTTAAACAATAATATGTCGATCTGAAATCAGATAATCATGTCTGATTGGATAAGGTGGCTGTGATCTCTTGTGTGGAGTCAATTTCAACATCGCAGTCCATGGGCCCACAAATAAATAACAGCTTAACTTCACCAGGATGGTATATAACATTCATTGGGCTGAAACACACGTGTGCTCATCATAACGCGCAAATAAGACATTGAGCTGATTAATGGCATATGATTAATCATGAGGAATAATTGTGCTCTCCTACGAGTCCCGTGGTTTATAATCCGTTAGTCATAGTGTGGTTGGCAAAGCTTTGAAATTATACTGGGAATAATTGATAGGAATAAATAGGTAAGATATATATATATGTGTATATGTAAATATAAATATATAAATAAATATATATATATATATATATATATATATATATATATATATAAACATATATATATATAAATATATATATATATATATATATATATATATATATCTATATATATATATATATATATATCTCTATATATATATATATCATCTATATATATATATGCAGAGTTCATTTCAGAGCTCGTCCTTGCTCATTTGACCCATTTTTTCACCCAAATGAATCACATATGCAACCGCAAAACAAACATTGTGGTAATCTGCATGCATATTCAGTTAACGCAGAAAGGAGTCACATCGTGTCTTTTCAATGAATTTACACCCTACACGTAAAGTACCGAATATCAAATAAGACGGCTTCGTCGATTTTCGTAACAAGGCGTCTGGCAAGCTGGTTCCCGGCAGCGTCGTGGTGCCTTCACCAGCAGCTTACACACGTATTGAGCCATATCCCCGGATATCTGGCTGTTGTGCTATGTTTTCGCGACCGACTGATGCCTATGTGCAGCGGGAGTAAGCGCGAAAAACAGTGTCGAAACTTAATTTGTATGGATGCTACAGCAGTTACAAAACAGCGGACATTAGCACATTGTTTTAGGCGCCCGGCACCTACAAATGAAGCTGATTCTTTCGCTAACTTTGAAGCTGACAATTACAGCTCTTCTGACAGCAGTGACAGTGAACCTGAAGCCGCCGCTCTTAGGGTAACCGCCAAGCCCAAGTGGCGAAAAAGAAACTTCTGCGACACGTGGCTGGCAGCCTACTCCTGGCTACGTTATTATATTGAAAATAATGAGAAGTATAGTGATACGTGTCGAGCGACTGGTAAGACGAACACAAAGACCAAGGGTAAACATAATTTCCGGGTCAGTACGCTACTGAGGCACATCGGTATTTACAGGAAGCGTAGGAAGAAGGATGAAAAGATATTGTCAACCACTGAACACGTGAAGGCTACTAAACATATTTTGATGGGTCAAACTAATCAAAACATGAACCAGAAAATTATATCCGAGAAGGAAAAGGGCATACTGACAGCAATTAAAACAGTGATGTGGCTTGCCAAAGAACAACTGCCTATGCATAAATACTCCAGTCTCATGTGCCTCCTGGAAGAGGTGGATTGCCCAAATATTTGCTTTTGGAGTATTGGGCATGAGACCCATCACTTTCTTGTCAATCACTGAACTGGATTCATGGGGCAATGACAACATTGCAACTCTTCGAAGCAGTCTGGTGCATAGAAAATCTGGAATAACATAACCAGGGAGGCTATTGTAGATTCATAGAAATGAATGGAAGGAACTCAAAACACTGGTTAGAAGTCAGGGTTACCCCAGAGACAAGATTAGGGAACTGTGGGGTTTAATCAACAGATTCCACAGGGAACAGTTCCCAAATCTATGCAAATTAGCAGCTCTTGCATTGACTGCAGAGTGTGAGAGGGGGTTTAGTGCATAAAGTCCACCTTCAGTAACAGACTCGGAGAATTCAGACTGGAGGACCTGATAACTGTGTCTGTTGAGGGGCCGGACATGTCTGACTCCGCTGTAAGTTCTGCATGCAGATATGCATTGGATGTTTGGCGAAAGAAGAGGGAAAGAAGACTGTATGGTTTAAGTGCTAAAAAGTAACATGTTACAGTTATGTCATTGTTCTTTTTCCTGCAAGTACGGTATACTAAGTACATTATTGTGTAACAGAATTTTATTACATTTGCATAAGCAGGTTGTAATTTTTTAGGACAACAATGGATGATTGCATTCATGATGAAAAGAACACTGAAAAGAATGACGACAAATCTATTTTAAGAGTCTCTGACTGGACCCACTCTGAAGTCAGATATGGGACCACTAGTGGTCCCTCTTTGAGTTGAAATGACCCACGTTAAAGGTACGAGAGGGACACCGGTCCCACATTACAGTAAAGCTGGAATGAACTCTGTATATATATATATATATATATGTATATATTATATATATATATATATATATATATATATATATATATATATATAATATATATATATATATATATAGATAGAGAGATATATATATATATATATATAGAGAGAGTCTATATATATATATATATATATATATATATAGGTATATATATATATATACATTCACATATATATATATATATATATATATATATATATATATATATATATATATATATATATATATATCTATATATATATATATATATATATATATATATATATATATAATATGTATAGATAAAGAATATATTCAGATAAGTGCAATACAAATACTTGTCCTTATCAATATATGTATACCTTTACCCAGATCATATGATACTAGAGTGATATAATCAGAAATAAGGAAATACAATGGTACTTGTCCCTTGGACGCAGCACAACCACAATGCTATGATATTGTTAACCTTTACCCCAGATCAGAAGAGAGTGACGAAACATATATTGTTGCGAATATGTGTGAAGAGAGTGACGCTAAGTCATGTTTCGCTAACAAATTATCCAATCATGACCTGTTAGGGACAATCATCAGAAGCCATTGAGTTCATATTATCGTAAGTCACCATTAAAGGCAACCTGGAGACAATGTCGGTTTCGTGGCGAATGGTTGAAACTTGTTGTGCGAGTGATCTGGTGCATTATGTCAGATGACTGAGGAGTTTTATTCGCGCACGCTAGATTAAGCAATAATTCTAATCTACATGACCATAGCGATTTGAAGGGACGAAGCGAGCAAGCCTAGTTCGCCGTGACCTGCTGAACTGGCTTGTGAGTAGGTTATGGATGATTTTAGAGGCTGCTAAAGACAAGTTTGCATTACGTTTTTAGCTGCGTATGTCTATGTCATTCCATATACTGTTGTTTGGGAAGGATGCTTTTTAGGTTACGATTCAACTCGCATTGGGATTATTTATCACCAATCATTCCTTGCGGCCCAGTCAACCCCATAAATGAGCTACCGGCCTACTAACTGGGCTGGTGTATTGCATATTTCTCATGTAATGTAGGCAAGGCATCACGCAAAATTCGGCTCCATCGATTTGCTTGATGCCTGATATTCTATCATGCACAAAAAGATAGAAAAGCACAATTTATTCAGCAATTTGTTTAAGGGGGTGAAAAATTTACCACAATCGCTACAATGCGGGTAACTTAATCGTATGAGATATACGAACCCTCATATATAACGTGTTCTTGTATCGGTGAAGGTGGGATTTGCACGTTCTCTCTCATTTCACACGTAAGTTGTTGCGCCGATTGTGTTTCTGTGTGGCTGATAAATCCAGCCTTAGCATGTAGCACTGGTTCTTCTCCTTTATGGCGGCATCTTTTGTCGTAAATGTCTGTTATCGTACGCTAGTTGAATACAATACATCCCGTTGATATTGATAACATTTATCTGTTGGGATTTTAAACACCACATGAACAGAGCTAGCTAGCCGGACGTCTGACTAAAACCAATCAACTGGCAGGTCAGACATCAACGTTTCAAAACAACCGGAAACCTTCTACTCTCTGTTATGGCTCGACCACCTCCCTAACCCGATCGCCTCCCTAACTCGATCGATTTTTTCCAGTCCCGATGGTCGGCCTATACTTTAGCATTGTGACACAATTCTCTAACCCGATCACCTCCCTACTCTGTAAGTCGATCGCTCATTTTGGTCCCAACGCCCCATTCGATCGATTGTCGGCTGGCGGAAGGATTATAGTCACGGTCTCTACATATACCGTCTTTTCGCTCTTCGTTTATCAAAACCAAGAACTAAAAACGAACAACAAGGGTTAAACCGTAAACCGTTGATTGCAATTAGCAGAACACACACACACAGGCTATAATGCCTGCGGACTGAAAAGCACTCTTGAAATGTGTGAAATATTTTTGCGGTTTGTTATGTGTTGTTAGAGTATTACGATCAAACAATTTTCCGTGGAGATATTGATGATTCATAATTTCACTTGATGACTTTGACCTTGATTTGAGGTCAAGGGGAAAACAAAGGTTCTGGGTTCTGCGCATCATCAACACATTCCAATTTAAAGAAATATTTCTAAAATATCTTGAAAATTGCGATCTGTATCGTAACACAACAAGAAGTAAATATTTTGGGCATGAATAAAACTTTCTATTTCATTTTTTTGGGGGAAACCATGTATAACATTGCACCCTGTATTGCAAGACAGAAAAAAATAACAAATATTGATTGTGTTTCTTCAGCACTCCCTATATCGATGACCAATTCTAGATTAACGACCTATTCTGGTGCATTTGTTTTGCAATTAAACGATGCCCAGATAAAGAGCACGATCCGTGCCAAGCTCCTCCCCATGACAATTACATCCATACTATACAGTTCTTGGATTCGATGACCTCGACCCTAGTTATAATCATGGTCAAAATATCACATCTGGGTCCTGCACATCTTTAACACCTTCAATTTTAAAAAAATGATTACAAATATCTATGGAAAATTGCGCTCTGTATCGCGAGACAAATAAGTTAACCAGCATTGATTCAGAAGCTTACCAACGTTATACGCAAGAGGCCCATGAATTCATTGGGGAACTTGGCGAACTGTATCAAGAAGTTGGAAAATTTCGGAATCGGGCCATAATTGACCAATTTTTGTAGGATTTTAAATGTTTGGCAGCCACAATTCAACCAATTTTCATGACCATCGCATGTATATTGATGATTTTATAAGCAATCAAATTTATTAAAGGATCCATGATAGATTGACAATGTTTTGGTTGACACAAGGAAAAGCATATTTTATTTAATAGCACCACGGCCTGCCATACTTGCCGCGGCATACTTTGTGTAGCGCGAGAGGCTGGCTCTCATATACAAACGAGGTAAAAGCCAGCAGAAATGACACCCACTGTACTTCAAACTTATTTTGTGAAAAACCGTTGGTTATTTACAACAGACATGCATTATTCAAATGTTCAGAAATGAATGGCCATTTTTTGAGAGCAAACAAATTCTCAATACGTCCATTCATAACGGACAAACAACGCGATAACCTCAGATTCCAGTCGAATTTTAATTTTGATTCGTTCGTGACCGGAAATGACGTCAGCGACTTCCCTAAAAGAATTGTAATTCGGTTGACGCTCTCCATGATGACATTTGACTCACGTTTTATGACCGTCGAACGCATATTGTCGATTTTATTAGCAATCGAAAATTTGACGAAAATTGACCAAATGAAATTTGTTTTTCCAACTCAACGCGCTTTAAAATGACGAATATTTTGATAGCATATGTCAATAATGAAAAATGTTATTTTTTTTACGATCGGATGATAATTAGCGAATTAATTGCTAAATTAAAAAAATAGAGATTTTGGCTACCAGAAATGTTCGACCTGATATAATATTTTTAACGAAACATTATTTACAAGTATAATACGAAAAAGTTTACAATTACAATACACATTTAGAATATGTAAACTGTATTAATTTTTTTCCTTCGATACACCTGTGAACGGTGTGAGCTTTGATGATCTTATCGTCGGACATGTATTAACTGTTTTATAAGCGTAAGAAATATTAATGGAACTTATGTTGTCATTTGAACTGATACCACGATTTTTCGACCTTATGCGATTGGGAAAACGGCTGGTTCGATGGCCAAATATGTATTAGAAAAAGTTTGCTATACAATGAGCTACACAATGATGTAAATTTTGTAACATTATTAACGGCGTTATTCGACTACTAATTTTTCACTTATTCGATGACCTTGACCTTAGTTTCAAATCAAGGTCAAAACAAAACCTCTCGGCTCTGCGCATTATTGCCGCCTTACGATTGAAGAAAACAAATTCAAAATTTCCAAAAGGGCGAAATCGCGGATCAAAAATGTTAACATATTGACAGACAGACAACAACACAGGAATGAGTACACATACATACATACATAGACAGACAGACAGACACATACATACATACAGGACAGACATACAGACAGACATACAGACAGACAGACAGACATACAGACATACAGACAGACACACATAGACAGACAGACATACAGACAGACAGACATAGACAGACAGACAAGGACACATACAGACAGACAGACAGACAGACAGACGACAGACAGACAGACAGACAGACATTACAGACATACGACAGACGACAGACAGAAGATACATACATACAACATACATACAGACAGACATACAGACAAACAGACAGACGACAGACAGACAGACAGACAGACAGACAGACAGACAACAGACAGACAGACAGACAGACAGACAGACAGACAGGACAGACAGACAGACAGACAGACACAGACAGACAGACAGACAGACAGACAGACAGACATACAGACAGACAGACAGACAGACATACTTACAGACAGACAGACAGACAGACATACAGACAGACAGACAGACAGACAGACAGACAGACATACAGACAGACAGACAGACAGACAGACATACATACACAGACAGACACAGACATACAGACACACACAGACAGACACACACATACACAGACAGACACAGACAGACAGACAGACAGACAGACAGACAGACATACAGACAGACAGACAACAGACAGACACAGACATACATACAGACAGACAGACAGACAGACAGACAGACATACAGACAGACAGACAGACAGACAGACACAGACCAGACAGACAGACCTACATACATACATACATACATACATACATACATACATACATACATACATACAGACAGACATACATACATCAGGACAGACAGACAGACATACATACAGACATACAGACACATACATACAGACATACATACATACAGACAGGACAGACATACATACATATACAGACATACATACATACATACATACATACATACATACATACATACATACATACATACATACATACATACATACATACATACATACATACATACATACATACAGACATACATACATACATACATACATACACATACATACATACATACATACATACATACATACATACATATACATACATACAGACATACAGACATACATACATACATACATACATACATACATATACATACATACATACATAGCCACAAACGCGAATTCGCATACAAGTTAACAACAAAAGTACAAGTGGATACTACACCCAAGCAATCTGAAGAAAATACATAACCCAAAACAACGGGTCAGAAAATACATGGGATATACTGGTACATAAGAACTGGGAGACATGACCTTGAGGACTTTACAACTGGACACGCTGGCCACCCACGTGATAGTGATGACGACGATGATGAGAGTACCGATGGAAATGCCCTCGAACCGATGAAGGCGCACACGGTTTGAGTACCGGCTCTGACGTATTTTCAGGAGTTTTTTTATGTATTACCAAGAGATTTACCATATCATTCAGAACGTATAGCATTCGACGCAGCAGTAGATGCAGCGGGAGAAATACGTTAAGCACTGGCAACAGTGCTAGAAAAAGCCGGCGTAAGCTACGCATATTCAATTGGCGAACTTTATCAGGAAGTTTTTAAAATTTCAAAATCGGCCAAAAATTTACCAAGTTACTTTGGATTTGTCGATTATCTAATATTTCCTTCGATGACCTTAACCAAGTTTACAATCAAGGTGAAAATAAAACCGCTGGGTTATGAGCATCGTTGACACCTTCAATTTTAAAAAAACAATTACAAAAATATATTGAAAATTGCGTTCAGTATCGCGAGACAAAAAATAGTTAACAAACATTTATTCAGAAGCTAACCAACGTTAAATGTGAAATATCGGCAGTAAAAGATTGATCATGTCTGTTACTAAGCAAGGCACTCGCCCCTGGTGTTTTGATGATCCGATGCCACGTTAGACAGCGCGGATGTGAAAGATCGAAAGTTTTAAATAGCGCGGACGCTGTCAGAGGCCAAGTTTCTTTGCCTAGTCAGTTACCCGACAACTGGTTGGAATCGCCCAACTCAAGGGTTTTGGGTTGTTTTCTAACGATGCTTGCAAGTAGATTATTGTATCCATGCAGACACGTAAAATAATATCAATTTGGCTGAAACTATGTTTATGGTTGTTAGTGTAAGCAATAAGATCAGTGATGTTCATAGAAATCACAATGAAGCAGAAAGTAAACGCGCTCTATATCCTACATACAGTTTGACAATCAATTGGACTGGTCCGTGCTGGGACTTGCCTGCTTCCCGCAGCCAGCCGCGCCGCGAGCCGAGCGCAGAGCTGTGGCGACCTTTGTGCAGCGCGACTTTGTGAGAAACCTGTAGGTTATTTACATCAGACATACATGAGTCATATGCTCAGAATTGAATGGGCTTCCTTCGAGAGTAACTCAATTCACAATTCGACCATTCACGACGGACTAACGACGCGATAACTTCAGATTTCAGCCCAGTTTAAACTTTGATTCGTTAGAAACCGGAAACGCGGCAACTGATATCAAACACAGATTTGCGGATAAGATTTGCGCGGTTAATGTCAACATCTGTGCTAATTGGTATGGCTATTGAACACATATGTACGATTTTATTAGCAATCGAAAATTTGATGAAATTGACTAAATGAAATTGGCTTTTTGAACTCGACGCGCTTTGAAAATGACGAATATTTTGATAGCATATGTCAATAATGAAAGTTAGGTATTTGTATCAGCTTTTAGAAAATGTTAAAAAGTCTACAGATTTTGGCTACCAGATATTTTTGACCTGCTACAATTTTTTCAATGATGCATTATTTACAACTAAGTATAATAAGATGAAGTTTACAATTACATTACATTTGCAGAATATCTAAACTGTTTTGAAATGGACTTGTAAAGCACGGACGTATTGAACATTGAACCTGTGTCATTTTTTGTAAACTTTGATGCTTTCGTAACCGGAAGTGACGTCATCGACATCCACGATATCCTAGGATTCGTCTTAATATGTCACGGAAAACATGTGAACCAATTTTCATTACCATCGGACATGTATCGACGGTTTTATAAGCGTTCGAAATATTCATGAAACTTTTGTTGACATTCGGACTGATACCACGATTTTTCGACCTTAGGCCCTAGGGAAAATCGTTGGTTATATGGCCATATAAGTATTAGAAAAGGTTTGCAAATAGAATGAGCTACACAATGATGTAAATTATGTCACAATCCAACAATTATTACCGGAGTGGGGACTGAATTTCTATTTGACCCAAATCTACGCCTAGCCCTGCATTAAAGTGCCTATCGCACGCCAAATCATGTCATTTGTATCGCCAGATAACGGAAATATAACCCAGAAGTACCTATTCTGTCTATGTGTCAATTGTCAAAGTGCGCGCTTTCTGATCGAAATTCGACTTTAAAGATGAATTCGGCGTATCGAGCCGACAAGCTCATGAATAATTCATCACTTTCGCGTGACGTCAGGTCCGGGAATGTTTTTGTTGCGACGCGCAATCTGCACAACGATTAGCGAGAAATGGTTGCTGGAAATTTCGTTATTTCATCACTTCAGGAGTGCGACGAAGAGACATGGTATGGCACAGGTCATTCGCAAACTATCGTTGCTTCGGCAGAGCAAGTTTTGCCCTACAGATTCGAACCAGAAATGAGCGAATCCGACGTCTCCGATGAGAGAAAAAAGACACTGGCGATGTCACTGCTGCGTCTGGGTCTCACACGGGTCATCCTACCCAGGACATACGGCTGCTACAGAACAATGCTTGGTAGGCTATGTCTGATTCTGCTTGTGCACCAGTTAATCGTATATGTGTTGGCGTGTAACGAAGTTAATCCATAAATTTCACCAACAAAATATGTAAGCTCTTTTCCTAACAGCAGACTATACAACGGAGCTTTGCAGCAAATAATACTTCCATATCAGACAGCAGACATGAGATACCACAAAGTTTTTATCAAATCAAGTGCAAAGGTTTATGTTTACAAAGTTGTACCATGTAAATGTAAATGCTCCTCCACACGAATTGCAAACAAACAAACAGCTGTTAATAAATAGAGATCCTCTTTTATTTAAAGTAGGCATTATCAAAGGCTGATCACTATATTTTTAAAAGTTGATGTAGGTTGATTATGAGGTAGAATATATATAGGAGAGCAAGTACCACAGCTGTTTTCTCAGAGGATTGTCAGTTAGCCCATGAATGAATGTATAACAAGGTGAAGACTATGGTATTATATTAACATTGTGGTCAGTGTTACATCAGAGTTTCTATGAATGCAGAGGCTAAAACATATTTGCCATACAATATGTCATCCTTTATTACAAACATTAATATTCCCATCACTACATCATGTTACAGGTGTTTGTGTGGCTACTGTCAACCAATGGCAGAGGTGGAAGAATCTGTGTGCTGTGTGGTAATTCATGACCTAAATAGAGAACAGCCCCATTCCCATTGGTGGCATAACCCAACATCCTGGTTTCAGCCCAATCTGTTTGAACCCTTGGGCCTTGCAAATGGGATATTTCTCCTACAGACAACAGCACCAGCACATGTCAGATAATGATGTACAAAAGTGACAATGTTTTCTATTATTTACACATAAATCTGTACGAAGGCTAGCAGTCATTATTTACGATTTAATTATACTTATTGATACTAGTATGACAAAAAATATTTGAGCATGGTTAAATCAACAATGTCACATGGTTATTTTACAGGCGTTACAGGTATACTGCATACAGGCAGTTTGTTCGCTGGTGCTGAGGACATCTTGGACAAAAGATACAGTTCAGTTGCCAGCCTGCGCTGTTACAACAATACGAGATAACTTCCCAGCACCAGACTATCAAGGATTCCTCTACCCTCCACTCACCTAGGACTTGTCTTGATACATGCAGAACCTACTCTGGTGTGCCTCAATGGCTTGTCGTGGATCTGGTCTCATCGCATCTGCACACATTGGAGGTGGTGCTTCTGTCTTGGGCAGGGTTGGCTCATAGCAAACCAGCAAGAACTCAGCCATCAGGCACTCGACATACTTTGAAACATAACAGGAATCAAGTCACAGCTTGTACACCAGACTGTTGCTTATAACCTTATACCTCCATGTCAATTGAATTTGTTGTTGTTTACATTTTATAAATCAGTAAAAATATTCACCAAATGTTGCCTTTGTTGCTACTTCAGTGACAACATGCCCCTGCTTTAACTTGGGGTATCTTAGCTTGAAGACTGGATGCCCAGCTTCTGTTGTCACCTGGTCTCTGATGTATGTGATACAATTATACGTGATCTACATATATTTGGCATATCAGTACATGTAAACAAATTTAATGTCAAATTTAAGAACAAACTCCGCCATGAAGGAGCACTGTAAAAAGCAACATATTATATCATGAGAATGATACTTGCCTGGCAACCATACCGTCAACTTAACAAGATAATGGACTATCTATTCAATACTAATACAACACGAAAGTCATCAAATCTCACCCTGTGCTTCTCTCTCTTGATAAAGGCAGGTCTGCTTTTCTTGGGCTAGGGTGGGAGGGGTTCACTTGCCTCACCATCCTTTCTTGATTGCTTGACAGCAGAGGCCTTCGCAAAAAGAGCAGGCACAGCAGCTTCCTTCATAACCCGCTTACATCGTGGTATCCAACCAAACTCTTATCTGAGTTTCGGTGCTTCCTCAAAACATTCCTCGGTGAAATGAACCGAGCACACAAATGTGTACTTGCCTGGGCCCGGCGATTTGTCTCGCGATCGTAGTACCATGTAGGCAAGGCAACTCGCCCCTGGTGTTTTGATGATCTGATGACACCTTAGGCTACAGCTCGGATGTGAGAAATCGAAAGTAGTAAACAGTGCGGAGCTGTCAGAGGCGGAGTTTCTTTGCCTAAGTCAGTAAGTACCATGCCAATACATTGTTTTTTTAAATCGTCCTCACCAGGAAACTTGTACAAGCTCACGCCGTCCCGACTGGTACGCGAGCAGCCCCTAACACAACAACCATTAACCATCGCGTTCAGGCGGTCACAAGATGGCTAAAAACGATCCCAAATCCCAAAAACGAGAGACGAACTCCGACAATGTAAACAACGGGGAACTCCGTGCGTCTCTGAGAACGGCCTCCCTTACCTGACGTCACACGCATGGTTGACCTAGATAATGGCTGCCGCAACGTTTTGTCGCGCGCGCTAATTTGAACTGACATTTTATCAAATTTTGGCCTTAACTGATCAGATGCGACGGTTATTGGACCGGTTTGAGTTTATTGATCACATTATGAATTGATTTCAGCGAAGTACCTATAACCGTGCGATAGGCACTTTAAATGTAATTAGTCTGTAAATATTTTGTTTGGTGATGTGGATGGTCCGCTGTGATTGTGAGTTGGTGATATGGAATTGGGGGAAGTTTGATGGTAAGTATTGGAGGGTTTGTCTCAATGGCATTAAGTTTTAGTCGTTAGTAGGTCAACGCTAACAGCTTTCTCCTGTCTGCCTCTTTTGTTCATCATGCTGACAAATTTGCGCCATATGAGTCTCTTTGCTTTCGATTTCGAAAATGGCGATTATTGTTGCGATGTTCTACAAAGTAATTCTTCACGTCTGAGCTAGCGAAAATACAAATGATTGATCATACTCTCTTATGAACACAGAAACGGTATACAATTACAATGATCTTACCTTTTATTCCCAATTGAGGTTAATTATTTTAGTCTGGTTTGAGCTGCTCATTAGAATTAAGCACGCAGACTAGTTGGTTGGTGACTGGCGTATCACGCTAGGGAGCGCGTTGCATCGCAAAGAAATCAATACTCAAAATATGAGCTCACATTCAACGACTACAATCGTGCGTGTCACAGGTGACACCAACGCCAACTACACAATCGATGACATTTCCATGGGGTATGACTTGGTTATGCAAAATGTCGACTTGCATGTATTTAGATAGGAGTTTTGTGAAAGTTTAAGAGGCAGTCGTGAATAAAATAAGTGATGTCGTACAATAAACACCAGCCAGAAATTTATAACAAACTATGTTTTTGTGGTGAAAGATAATAAAAAACCATGTTAAACCGTAGCATAATGCGATTTCGGCGATTTTTTCGAGGCCGTGTAGGAACTTCAAGAAGCTGGTCCCACGCCGCACCCGCGGGCACGGCTTCGCGACCAGTCAGAATCGAAATACTAAGGTTTGTTTGTCACAGTAAATATCTGGCATGAGCTTCTCAACTTACCAACTAAATAATTGAAAAAATCTATTCAAACAAACTTCGACCAATACACATCTAATTAGCATCATGTACCACCAAGCACGGGCTGCAACGAAAGCAGACGCAGCATCCTTCGGCGGGGGCCACCAGGGGCGAGGTGTCGGTTGTGTCATTTACCTCGCCGCGTAATTAATACACGAATCCCATTACTGTGGTGAATAGAGTTATCTAATTAAAATAGCAAACTATGTCGATTCCCGTGAGTTTGTCGGCATTGCCGCAACAGTTTTCAGCATCCAATTTGCCTTACAAAGTCTCTCTTCGTCAGCGGCAGCGAGCAAAATCATTCAGCAAAGGCAAATACCTGCACGAACTGAGGGCCAGAATACCTGCTGAAGGTCACTTCAACATCAATTCGCGCCGTTATCGGAGCCAGCGGAAAAATGAGTCGCCCCACAAAATCGACATTGACCTAGAAGAACGCAGAATCTTAGATGCCTCATGCAGTTGTAAAGCGGTGAGTCACCTTATGGCGCTTGGTGCTGTCTGTCTATTGGCTACTATATTTCTATGATATTAATAGCCCATGTAATGATTGCTTGTCGGCAGGGTTGAAGGAAAATGTGCCCATGTGTTAGCTGCTATCATGACAGTAGAAGACTGGATGCTTGAGGGTTGTCTTTAATATACATTGAACAACCATACAATCTCATTTAGTTATCATGACCGATCAATGCATTGACAGTCTTTCCACTATTATTGATGAAAACATGTTTAATTCAAAGATTATTCAACATATCTGATTAATCCATTTACAATTGCAACAAAACTATCTCAGCAGCCTTAATGACTCCCCAATTAGCTGTTTGGTGCGGGGAACGCATTCAACAACCATCCCCATTCCACTTGGGCCTCAACTTTTTGGAACTCTTCCCAGTTACCATGCAAGAACCATAGTATTTTTTACTTACTCAAAGTTTAATGTAATGATTGAAAAGTCACTGACAAGTCTGTGGTGTTCTTGTATCCTGCATTCTGTAACAGTGGTCACATAGCATCATTATTTACACATTTTTATGTTCATTGGTGCAGTACATAAATACCATTATGGCGTATAGGCGCCTCTGGTGTCTGCTATTTCCCAGCCACAAGAAGGATCATCAGGATGTGGAACATCAGTTATCCACAACCACCACATGTGCTGATACCAGCGATGGCTTCTATGGAGGCAAAGCGGGAAAGTGTGAAGGTCACACACAAAGAGGCAGAGACCATAGTAAAACTGACGCGTGAGCAGGCTAAGTCACCAGCATGGCATCAGGCGAGGAAAAAGCGTATCATAGCTTATCACAGCGTATCAAGTGAACATATGGAGCAAGAGACTATACTATCAACAAAACTTGTCTGGCTGGAAAGTTCTGCCTACAGCTGGATGATGATGGAATCCCAAGGCTAATCGAAAACCATTACTATTGGTATCAGGTCCAGGGTTTTGCGACTTTGTTGTTTACACTCGCCATGGGATACATGTAGAAAGATTAGTACCAGATTTCAAAACCATGTCCGAAATATTGGGAACCCTGGCCCACATCTATGTGACTGAAGTACACACATATCTACAAGAACCTAAGTCGTATGCTTAGGAGTTTGCTGTGTTAGGATCAGTTAATTTTGATTGTTACAGAACATAATAAAGAATAAAACCTGTGTTGAGCGCAGTATCTTCCACAGTGCATGAAGGGATTTGAGTTGAGGTGCCATTTTGCACTTCTTCATTTCTGTGGGAGGGCAGAGCATATTATCAAATGCAAACATATATGTAGATCAAATAATCCACAATGGAAATCTTTAGAATGGAAGTGTTTAAAAGAAGTGGTATAGGAAGGCACAAAGGTCGCTCCTGTATTAATCAAAGCATTTTTGAAAAAATATGTAAGAACAATACCTCTTGATACTATTGGGTTTGTTCCTCTTGGCGGGGGGTTACCTTGCTAAGGTATGGGTAGTAACATGTCTGCTGAGTGTTGCTTGAACAGGGTTTGTGAAGACTGGAGTTGGTTATCCATCATGGAAGTGCTGTAATTCCTTCCCTAGCATTAAAATAAAACGCAAGTAACCTGGATACCAGAGTCATTTGTTAACCTAAATAAAACCCAAGAGTAAGTATATTGGATATTAGTACCATTCCCCTCCCTCTTTTCTTAGAACTAATGGCAATTTCTGGGGCATAGACCATGTCTGATATTCATCCCCCATCCTCTTCTGATACAGTATCAGCCATAACATTAAAGCAAGCAATAAGGATTAAGGTGATCATGTGCTTCCAACTTTTGACCAAACACCTTTAATATCATCCTTAATCTACCAATGGATGCAAGTTTCCCCTTATAGGATGAATAAATTATGATTGCCAATAGCCTAATAGTTAATCCTACCTTTCGAGCATACACAGAACTTGTTGTGTCTCCTCAGTCTCTCCATGCTCAAATCAGCGTCTTATCATTTTATCCACTCTCGACAACTAGCTTTGTTTTGTTTCGGGCGTGGGAATGGAATAAATCCTATCGGCTTGCCGTCAGATGATTGATGCCGCTGAGGATACCGACTATCACTGTTGCATATACCCATGCACACCGCTTAACCATTGCAAAACTATATTATAATGATACGATACAAAAGAAGGTATTACGAGCGACAGCTTTCCACAGCTAACAGCGTTCGCTTGTCTCCAAGATGGCGGCGGGTTTGTTGCTAAGGTGTGTACAGCACTTATTGGTAGATCACTTGGCGTGAGCGAAAGGTCAATTGTGTTTGAGCGTGTGCCACGCCACAGGAAGCTTGCATACAATAACAGTGACACACTGTGGAACATCAACCTGAGCGTATTGACTTGCAGCATGAAAGGCACCCTGCTTCTCTTGGAAGACCTAGCCAATACCTCATTTGCAATAAAGACAGGGAGAGTCATTCAGCAACCCGAAGATTATAAAGGTCGGGGTGACCATTGAGGGTATCCCTAACCATGTCCCGGAAATGAGCGCCTACCAGCAGTGGGATGAGGGCAAGAAGGCCTTTGCAGCAACGGGTAAATGTGACCCAGGCGTATCGATGACTGCAAAAGACATGACATTGGTTGACGTGTCCCTTGAAGAGTTCGCCAGCAAGTACCCCATGTAGCTCGACCTGAGAATGAGTGACGACGACAAGCATCATGGCACTGGCCGGCGCGTGGAGAACACGCCTTTGGGTGTCACCATCCAGATCACAAAAAAAGCCGAAGCGTCAGGCACATTGAAGGTCTATATGTATGTGGCTATGGATGCACAGCTGAACATAAAGGATTGCAGTTTTGTCAATGCAGTCTACTATGTTTGCATTTCAAGATGATCCCGGCTCAGCTATTGTTTGTGGTCAGACCAGGTGTAGATAAAAGAAGGTCTTCTTAGTGGAGATATTTGAGGGCGCCTTCTTCCGAGCCTTCACGCATATTGTAATCCTCTGCCCCACAATCTGTTTCAATAAGACCTACTAGGCACGGAACTGGGTGTGTGTTTTTGATCCCAGTGAGCGGCTTCATGACTACTTGAGGGCTTTCTGCCAGCGATTTTAGGGTGAGTCCACACTGTACTTTATAGACGACTGCTCGGCCACAAAAGCACGAAAAAATAATGCTGTCCCACCTGGGCCATAAGTACAACTCTGTGCTGAGGACCTACATAAGCAGATTGACTGGGTTGTGCTCTTTCACACCAAGACCCCTGACTCGATTGAAGACGCCCTATGTGAGAAGGTTGTGATCCCGACAAGAGAGGTACGGTACGGGGCACAGTCCTCCAACAACTTGCAGAGACCAATCACGCAAAGTTGCAGCTGAAGACTGATCAGCCTTCCTCATATGTTGTTATCCTCGATTGAAACTATCTTGCTCCTGACCACGGCGATGTCATCGGTTGCTTGTTTATTGTCTTGGTAGTATACCAATGCATTAGACTTTGGCGGTATATATATAAAACAGCACGCAATTTGAATTCTGATAGCATCATTGATGAACTCCTTACAGTGCCAGGCGAGTCTCAGCGCCGTGCAGCTGCAATCCCACCTGACGAACCGAGAGCGGACAGGAAAACTACTCATAAGAATGGTGGTATTCGCAAACAAGTGCCCTTGGATGTTGCTGGGGAAAAGAGACCATTGCAATGGGCCCTGTACACAATACTTCTGCTTTTGACACAGTTATAAGATGAAACGCGGAGGCGTTAACCTTCTTTGTAGGGTATATCATAAGGGCACAATAAATAAACTAGGAGCGAGCATGGATTGACAGAGCCACACCATGATACGCAAGAAGGCGATAAAAAAGCACAAACGTCTTGCGTTGCTGCCTAGTGTAATTGTATACAACAACGTTTTCTATTAGACTAGTATACATATAATGAAATTGGTTATGACACAGTCCGTAGAGAGTACTTTGTCGAACCTGAGGATAATCCTCCATACCCCATGTCACAGGCGACCCTACAAGCACTCAAAAGGCGCCTGGCCCAGGCCGGCATTTACAATGACAATTATAGATCGAATGCGGGCCTCGATACATGGGAAAACTGGTGCAACTCCTCCAGTCCCAGCTCCATGAAAGAAAAAACCAGTGCCTACAGCGCGAAAACCAGAGACTCCTGCCCCTTTACCATCCAGGTTAGTCTTCAAAAAGACACGAAGGCATATTAACAATTTTCTTCGGGGATGGATGATGGATGTCCCAGAGGATCAACCCCTCGGTGTGGATAAATTGACGTTATTAATAGGTGTCGGTAGGCAGATATTAAAAGATTGGACTCTGAAATTTAACACCTGGATAGTATAAATGTCCAATTTGCACTTGGGGTGAGGCTTAGGAAAGAAAACAGTGAAGGTGTAACTGAGTATGTCGAACCAGTACTGCAAAAGCAAGCATGAGGCATTGCTCTTCCCTGACGAGATTGATGTGTCCCTGAACAGGGACAGTGCCGATATCCAAGAACAGTTGCAAAAGTGGACGATCAGAGGATCGGGCTGGGACGCCCTGAGAATTACTATGCGAACATATCCCGTTGATGCAGAGACAGTGTACATTCTTGAGGTCCACCTGCACTATCCAGAATCACTACACAATGCGCACAGCGAGAACCCTCTGGTCTCCAAAAGGTTGGCGGTACAAAAGTAATGGTTGTCCGACTACCAAAACAATGGGGATTGGAGACCCCTTCTGAGGTTGAGAAATTGGTACCCAACCTACGCAACAAAGAAAAGTACATGGTCCTTGAGCGACCACACAGGGTCAGTGGCACGACGACGTGGGTCTTGCTCCAACTCGCCAAGCTGGTAGAGGAAGGCCACCACCAGATCAGCGCTTTTGCTTTTTGAGCCCTCCCAAGGGCCTTGGGACTACGGAAGAGGGGTGCTATAGTGGATTGTTTTCATGCGACATGCCGTGCGATTCATTGGTATATATTTACCGTTACCACTGTTATTACCGTGTGGTTATGGGTTAAGAAGCGTTATTATGACAATATAAAGAAATTCATAAGGTCCACAACTTCTGTGTTTTCAATCCCTAGGTCACATGTGATCCGGATGTTCGATTCCGATTTTATCAATAGAAAGTAGAAAAGCTTAGACTGCAAAATACATGGTGCATGTGAACATATGCTAATAAATTATATGTGAAGGTGTGAGAGCTTACACGGGGCGTGATCAATAACCTTTACAGTACATTCTACTCTCTGTGGCAAAATGCAATGATTCATGGATGCTCCGTCGGTCTTGTGCATCGTACTACATAATGCAACTAGGCACACAGCTAACACCTGTCATCCTCTGCATGCGTGATCCTCATTTGTCAAAAACTATTTCTACATCATTTCTTAAAATACTTTAAAACGTGCCTCATTCAATTACAAATACATTTAAAAAAACTAAAACTTCAATCACCATTAGACCCCAAATGCCTGTGATGGAAGTTTGAATTAGTGGTCCGCGTTCTCCTGTAAGTAGGTAAGAATGTTCCCTTTTGGCTATTGCATAATAACAGTAAAACTGTAAAGCTAGTTCTTGAGAGATAATACAAAAAATAACCCAACCAGGTAGGCATATCTGGCCTCTCTCATCCCAAGTGGGTGCAAAGTTTTACTTTTCCACACAGGGGCACGGTGACTGGGCGTTAAGTGATAGTGATAAATGTCTCTCGGAGAGCGCCGGAGTCATATTCACAATAGCTGTACGGAGCTTGCCATGCAGCCATCATAAACACAAGTTAAACACTGACCAATATATCTGCGTTTTTAAGAGCGTAAGTGACAGTGGAAATTTGAATAAATCCATGTTCACCACATCTTACTTTATCAACAAATTTCAGCATATACATTCATTTCCGTCCGTGTCATACAGTGCATTTGACTAGCTGGCTCATGACTAAGCAAAGAAACGACTCGTACAGTATACACGACAGCTTCTCTGAAAGTAGTCACGGAAAAACAAATGCAACCTCGATTTTGTTAAAATTAAAGCAAGATATGTAGTCCACCGATATAATATGTGACCTGGTTAGTATCAAACTTTCAAATCATATGTATCATTGGAGCACTAACGGTAGATGTAGCCTTCTGGATCAGCCAATGTGCAAAATCACCGAGAGCTATATTCATTAATAGAAATGCAATGATATACAGCCAGAGCAAAGCGATGGTGAACAATGAAAACGTTGAAAATCAGCAGCCATATTAATATGCACGAATGATATATTCATCATTTCTACTTTGTCAATCAGCTGTGTCTCATATGTCCTGGTGGGATAAGTGATTCTCGCTGCAAATGCGTTTTTATGGAGTAAAAAAAGTAATCAGTTCTTGCAAGGTATTCACAACATCACGGATTATATCACCAAGACATATCAAGAACGTGATAGATATGTTTTGCGTTTGCATCGTACGCAACTTTAGCCCACTAAGTCTACTCTTGTACAATCCTAGTAAATGTCTCTTCGACCGTCTCTTCTGCCCCACTTTCTGCATCGGGCGTGTTTACATACAGATGCTGACTGTAATCCACGGACGTCTCGCCATCGCTCATTTAAGCCTTAGGCTTATCATCGATTATCAACATGCCTGGAGGGAGCGGATCAAGAGCCTCATCAGGGATCGTCTCATAACCGTCAGCTGCATCATTAACTGATGTTTCATGGGGGTCCTCGTCAATTACGTCATATGTGTGGCGTGAAAATCTTCCCAGACCATACATTGGTGACGCTATTTCAGGTCTGCCTATCATTGGCTCCATGGTGAGAGTGACAGGATGTAGATAGGCGTTATCCATGGGCCAGGCATTTTGATCGCGAGTGCGGTCAGGTGTTGATGTGGTGCGTCGATGATTTCTGTGACTGATAAGTAAATACGAGTGACTCTGTTGATCATGTAATGTACAATAGCAATGAACATTTTATCTTTCTATGCTATAAAGAAATTTCACAAGTAAATATCAGTAAACACCAGCAAAGATAAGTTGTCCGGTAAGAACACAAACCAGGGCAATTATTCCCAGCACAACAGCTGGAATCAGATGTATTGTACATTGTACATGATTGAGTGACTGGACTGTTAGTAAACTGATAAAGCCTATGCTGCATAAAGCAGCCAGAACTCACAAGCTATTGTGATTGTGTTGGATGCTTTGTCATCAACCGCACCATCATCAGCTGTTTCGTCATTATCGCCCAGTGTATAACTTGACTCAATAGCTGCATCATGTTAACAGTATAGAGGTCGATCGTTCGCAAATAATTACCATGCCAACATTATTTTTGGAAATTTGACAAAAAGAGAAATTGAATAATCTTACAACACGTTATGTATGGATCAAAGCTTACTGTAGCTTTCAGTAATATCGATGCGTACTGATGATGACCATGATAGGAGTTGTGACGTATTAGGTCCAGTATGTGAGGTATCATCTCCTAAATATGAAATACAGATTATTCTAAATATATCGGCACTCTTTCTTTATAAACCATTAAATATAACTGGACAAATATCATAGGATAAGAGGCATCACGCAAGGTCTCTGGTCGGCATTGATAGTAAATATATACCAACAAATGTTGTATCCATTTGTTTAGTAAAGATGGTTTTAATTGACATGCATTAGCAGATGGTATAATATTGTGCAACACAACGATATCCTCCGGTTTGTAACAAGAAACCAGCAGCATTGTGATGAGTCCTTAATGGTTTAACGTTTCACTATTGTACCTGCGCTTGACTGTCAATTAAATAGGAAACCAAATACCAGTGGCGAGACATGCAGTTCTCTATGGGATGGACGTTTTACTATTTAAATGATGCAAAGTTTCTGTTAGTCAATATGCATAGGCTGTTACGTGCCATATCTGCACTCACCTTGCCACAGTGTGTAAGTCATCAATCCTAGTCGATTTGCCATAGTATAGGGCAAATCCCCACACTGTCACATTTGCAATACTGCTTGATGTAGTGTTTTCCATAAGCTCTTACGGTCTCCGTGAGAGTGTCAAGTTTCGCTAAAATCTAATGGTTACTAGACACCTCGCTCAGCTGTATATGAAAGGCTCGTGTTTAATAATTATTCGTAACTACGACGTCAGTTTGTTTTTCCACAGACGTTAACTTATTCGTTTGATATGTTAGTTAGAATTGGATTAAAACAGAAACGAAACGCATCACTTGAAATTGATTACCAGCAAATACTAAAACATTTACGCTTTAAAAAACCTGCAAGATACAATGGAAAGCGCGTTCATATGTGGTTGTACTACATACATGCTGGTAGATATCAATTATACCCAGAGTGGCCTCTTGATAATTGCCATATGCAACGCGTTATTTACAGAGTAATGCTCGATGCAAAGCATAAATTATTTTGTAGAGACGGTATGGAGCATAACGATAATGTCATAATACTTAAGTGCGAAGTCACTGTCCCGTCTTTAGTCTTTTAGGATTATTTAAACTCATGGCTGTCATCTCACAGTCACATGACAAATGATAAAGCACATAACTTATTGTAACAAGCTATTCTACAATTATTATACAAAGGCTTTATTTAAGGAGTCTCGCCCACAGTGAGCACCATAGTTTATTAACCTGCATAATTGTCAAAGGCTAAACAAGACTGTTCACGTTTACGACTTTCTATTGTTCGAACAGGAATTCACGAATTGCACTAATGTTATTGCTTACATATGGTACACAGATAGTTATGATCTACTTTGTTACCCGAGTCGCAGATGAAATGCAACCTTTATTTGCAATTAGCAGGCCTCCATTAGCGCCGTCAGATATCGGAATGCAAGTTCCATTATTGCAATTCGGTTGAGCTGGAGGCCAGATGGTTAAGTGAATGTTATTATGCAAATTGCCTGCAATCTCATAAAACCATGGCGATGGAGCAGCTTGAAACATTTCCGAAATAATAAACGATATGCTTTTAATTTTGGTAACATGACCGAGCATACAAATTATTATTAGTTAACAACTGACTGAAAAGAAATAGAACCGATAGATTCTATCAAACCTAAGATGGCGACTAGTAATAGATACGCTGACAAAAGAGGTGATGTTGATGATGACACATGCTTTCTGACACCTGTTGATAACATTCGAACTGCACGGTCCATGCAGATCGACATCTAACTGCAGAAGTGCAAACCACTGTTAGAATGCCCTCGGCACAGACGCCAATTACTATGCCAACATCACGCAGTCACTGTTTTGACGCATTCATTAAATCAATTTTAATACAGATAGTGTATACGTAATTTTCAATCTGAATAGCTCAATGCATTACTGTTATCAAACATGGAGCGACGCAAAAGGGTCATTATGTGAAGGGGTCAGCAGTTGTCTAGCAGGTGCACCACTCTTGTAATTGACTCAACGAGAGTCATAGCACCCCTGGTCATGCAATGGCTTTCAATCTATCAGCAAATTGTTCTGAAGTATTTGTAGCTGTGTCAATATTAAGTTTCATCGCGGTTTACCTGGTATAAAGTTGTGACATAGATAAACATTCCCCCCGATATAATTTAATGCGCTTCAGTAACTATTTACATGAGCATGTGTAAAGGCATAGAACAGTAATAGCGCTCAACCGTAAAATCTTGCCAAATTGTTCGCACAATCCGCACGTTTAGCCATGAGACAGCCACTGCATTTTCCTACAAAATGGCCAGCATTTCATTGTTACTGCTGTGATTCCGGGACATGGCCAATGCACCTGTGGTGAGATAATACTGCTTTACGGAAATGTGTTGGTTATACAGCCTACAACTCTTAGTATAAATGGGAAGATATGGGCAGCAGATTAAAGTTAAATTTATACATAAATTTCACCGCACTGATTCATAAAGGTCAGTAATTTTCAAAATATGATTCGTTTTTAAAAAATGGGTCGGTATGACTATTGTATGCAGCAGATAAGGTTCCATCAATGAATAATACAAGAAATATTTTTGAATTGGTTTATCTTTAATTTTTAAAGTATTTGTCTTGATAGATTGGCTACGTTGATGAAATAGTATATTCTGCATTTTATGTGCGTCATAATGACTGCAAAAGACCTGGCATTGGTTGACGTGTTCATAGGAGTGTATGCCAGGAAGTGTGCCCTGACTTCAGGACGAGTGACAACAACTGGCTTCGTGGCAGTGGCCGGCGTCTAGCGGACGTACCTTTGGGTGTCACCATCAAGATCACAAAATGGCTTAGGTGGCTGGCACATTGAACGTCTATATGTATGTGGCTATGGGTGCACAGATGAACATTAAGGATTGTAGGTTTGTCAATGCAGTCTACTAAGTTTACCGTAGCGGATGTCCCTGGCTTAGCTGTTGTTGTTGGTCAGTCTGGGTGTGGAAAAACCGTCTTTATGTTCGACATACTTTCTACCAGGGGTTTCATTCCTAACTGTACATTTTGACGACTGCTCGGCCACAAAAGCACTGACCAAGTAAAAAAGACATGTTGTCCCAACTGGCCTTGAGCGGCCGCCATGTCCTGCTAAGTGTCTAGGTCCTCACCCTTAATTAAAATTCTGTGCTGAGGACCTACATGAGCAGAGCCGATGGGTAGTGCATTTTCACGCCAAGCACCCTGGCTCTATTGAAGACGCCTTATGTGAGAATGATGTGATCCTGACAAGGGAGAAACAGGGCACAGTCCGCCAACAACTTTCAGAGACCAAGCAAGTAAAACTGCTGCTGAACACTGATCAGCCTACAGCATATGCCATTGTCCGCTATTCAAACTATCTTGCTCCTGACCACGGCTATGTCATCGGTTGCTTGTTTATGTATTATTGTCTGGGTAGTATAATAATTTATTAAACATTGGCAGTATATATATATGAAACAGCACGCAGTATAGATTCTGACAACATCATTGATTAACTCCTCACAGAGCCAGGAGAGTCTCAGCGCCCTGCAGCTTCTGTCCTGGTTCGTTCGATTGAGTGGGTTTCTCGGCTGCAAGCTGTTGTCTCTGCAATAAACAACAAGGTGACCCCCTTGACCAGAAATAAACCTAAACATTTTATGAAGGCCTAAACATTATTGCAAAGGCCCTCGTCCGTGGTAACAGGACACTTGGTCGAGCTCAAAGAGCATAATTTTCCTCTGGTGTTTGCGTTCGCAACCTCTACCAGCCAGGTGAGCTTGACCAGGGCTGCCGTTGTGCCACTGACCCTGTGTGTTTAGTCAATGTCTATCGGCTCAGATGCTCTGTCGCTAAGCTTGATGAGACTGAGCTCTACTATTTTCTGGAGAAGCCACTCCATAGCTTTGTCAAGGAGGAGCTGCTTGTGTTGCCGCCGACACTCAACACCTGTTAGTGTGCCTGCACCAAGAAAGAAAAAGCAATTGCATGTTTTCAAAAAGGCAAAATGGAAAATGCGGAATTTCCTAAGAAGTTGGGTTATGGATGTCCCAGATAAACAACAACTTTGCAAGGACTTTCTGAACAGGTGTGCATTGCCAAATACGTACACCTCACGGGACAGACCAACTCACTGGACTGCAAGTGATTGTCATATATGCAGCAAACCACATATGGTCTATTTGACTCTGTTCGCGCCCGCTGTCATACAGTATTGTTCGTAACTCACTCACTGGTTCCACCCACCGTGTTCATGTTGAAGTAGGAAGAGCGCTCTGAATCCTGCATCCTATTGGAGAGGTACAGCTTTAGGTTCCTGTAGCGGATCATGCACTTTTCTTTGTTGCGTAGGTTGGGTACTAATTTCTCAACCTCAGAGGGGTCCCCAATTCTCTTTGTATGGTAGTCGGACAACCATTACTTTTGTACCGCCAAATGTTTGGAGGCCAGAGGGTACTCGCCGTGCGCATTGTGTAGTGATTCAGGATAGTGCAGGTGCACCTCAAAAATGTACACTGTCTCTGCATCAACGGGATATGTTTGCATAGTATTTCTCAGGGGCGTCTCAGCCCGATCCTCTGATCGTCCACTTTTGCAACTGTTCTTTGATATCGGCACTGTCCCTGTTCAGGGACACATCAATCTCGTCAGGGAAGAGCATTGCTTCATGCTTATTTTCGCAGTACTGGTTCGACATACTCAGTTACAACATCACCGTTTTCCTTCCTAAGCTTCACCCTAAGTGCAAATTGGAAATTTATACCATCCAGGTGATTAATTTTTTAATATCTGCCTACCAACACCTACCAACGTCAGTGTATACTCAGCGTTGGAGTGATCCTCTGGAACATCCATCACCCATTTAATATGCCATCGTGTCTTTTTGACGACTAACCTGGATGGTGAAAATGCAGGAGTCTCTGGTTTGCACGGTGCAGGCACTGGTTTTTTCCTTCGTGGAGCTGGGACTGGAGGGGTTGCACCGGTTGTTCATGTACAGCGACCCGCACTCTCTACGGACCGTGTCATAACCAATTTTACTATATATTTATTATTCTAATAGGAAATGTTGTTGTATACAATTACACTAGGCAGCAACGCAAGACTTTAGTGTTGTTTTCTTTCGCCTTCTTGCGTATCATGGTGTTGTTTGTCCAATCAAACGAACAATGCATCCTCATTTCTAGTTTATTTCTTGCGCCCTGCTGGTGTACCCTACAAGAAGGTTAGCGACTCCGCGTTTCATCTTATATCTGTGTCAAAAGCAGAAGTATTGTGTACAGAGCCTGTTACAATGGTCTCTTTTCCTCAGCAATATCCAAGGGCACTTGTTTGCGAATACCACCATTCCTGTGTGTGTAGTCCATTTGTTAAATGTCCAATAAGACGGAACACCTTCTGGTGACAGCTGGGGGTCGGGTGGCACCACAAACAGCTCCTCCATGACAAAGCCACAAAGACGACCGTCCAACAAATAGTAGAGCACAGACTCATCTGGTTTCGTGACAGAGCGCCCAATCAGGTATACATTGAGCGACCACACAGGGTCAGTGGCAAGACGACGGGCATTTTGTTCCAGTTCCCCAGGCTCGTAGAGGAGGCGAACGCCACCATCAGAGCAGAGATTTTGCTTTTTGAGCCCTACCAAGCGCAATGGGACTATGGAAGAGGGGTAATATTGTATTTACCATTACCATTGTATTTACCGTGTGGTTATAGGGAAAGAAGAGTTATTATGAAAATATAAAGATACTAATAAGGCGTGGTCCACAACTTCTGGGTTTTAAATCCTTATGTCACGTGTGATCCGGATGTTTGATTCCGATTTTACAACAGAAAATTGCCAAGCTTTGACTGCAAAATACATGGTGCATGTAAACATATGCCAATAAATGATATGTGAAGGTATGTGAGTTTACACGGAGCATGATCAATAACCTTTACTGTATATTGTACTGTCTGTGGCAAAATGCAATGATTCATGGATGCTCTAGTAGAAGCTTCGTCGGTCTTGTGTATCATACTACATAATGCAATCAGGCACACAAGTAAAACTTTTCATCCCCTGCATGCGTGATCCTCATTTATCAAAAACCACATCCTAAACAGCATTTCTTATAACACTTTAAAACGTGCCATGTTCAATTACAAATACATTTAAAAAAACCTAAGACCTCAACCGCCATTAGACCCCAAATGCCTGTGATGGAAGATTGAATTAGTGGTCCGCGTTCCCCTGTAAGGAGGTAAGAATGTTCTCTTTTGGTTATTGCATGATAACAATTAAACTGTTAAGCTAGCTCTTTGGCAATTATAAAATAAATTACCCAACCCGGTAGGTATATCTGGCCTCTCTCGTTCCAAGGGATTAAAAACGGTGACTGGGTTTAATGTGATGGTGATAACTGTCTTAAGGACAGCGCCGGGATAATTATCAGAATAGCTGGTTGGAGCTTGCCATGCAGCCATCATAAACACAAGTTAAACACTGACCACTTTACCGAAAGTTAATACATCTGCGTTTGTGAGAGCGCAAGTGACGATAGAAATGAATAAATTCATGTTCTCCACATCTAACTTAATCAACAAATGTCAGCACATGTATTCATTTCCGTTCTTTATTTATTAATACGAGTGCAATTATATACAGCCAGAGTAAAGCTATGGTGAAGAATGAAAACGTTGAAAATCAGCGGCTATATTATGAAGCATGAATACTATATTCATCATTGCTACTTTGTCAATCAACTGTCTCATATGTCGTGTTAGGATAAGTGATGATTCTCGCTGCAAATGCCTCATTACAGAGTAAAAAAAAGAAATCAGGTCATAGTTTAAATGTCATTTAGAAACTTGTACGACATTCAGTACATAACGGATTATAACACCTAGATACATTCACAACGTGATAAATATTTTTTGCGTTTGGATCGTACTCACGCAACAATAGCCCACTAAGTCTACTCTTGTGCAATTCTAGTAAATGTCTCTTCGACCGTCTCTTCTGGCCCACTTTCTGCATCGGGCGTGTTTACATACAGATGCTGACTGTAATCCACGGACGTCTCGCCATCGCACATTTCAGCCTTTGGCTTATCATCAATTATCGATATGTACATGTTCCTGGCTGGAGGAAGCGGATCAAGAGCCTCATCAGGGATCGTCTCATAACCGTCAGCTGCGTCATCATTGGGTGTTCCATAGGGGACCTCGTCGATTACGTCATAAGTGTGGTGTGAAATTCTTCCCAGACCATATATTGGTGACGATATTTCCGGGCTGCTTATTATTGGCTCCATGGTAGGAGTAACAGGATGCAGATAGGTGTCAGCCATAGTCCTGACATTTTGGTCATGAATGAGGGGAGGTTCTGATGTGGTGCGCCCATGATTTCTTCGACTGATAAGTCAATACGAGTAACAGCGTAGATAAATTTAAACAGCGTAGTTGTTGTAGAATTAGCGAGGCACATTTGGTTTATCTTTCTACACTACAGCAAAATATCAAACGTAAATACCAGTAAACAGCAGCAAAGATAAGTTGTCCGGTAAGAACACAAACCAGAGCAATTATTCCCAGCGCAACAGCTGCAAGCAGATGCAATGTGCATTGTACATGATTGAATGACTGGGCGCTGCTCGATTTAATGCAAGAATACCAAGAAAGCCAATGCTGCAGAACTCAGTATGAGCTCACCAGCAATTGTGATCGTATTGGATGCTTTGTCATCAGCCACACCATTATCGCTTGCTTCATCATTATCGCCCAGTGTATATCTTGGCTCAATGGCTGTATGGTGTTAACAGTGTAAAGGCAGATCGTCCACAATTAATTATAATGTCAATATTATTTTTCGTGATTTGACAAAAAGAAGAATTGAATTATCTTTCAACACGCCAGTAATGGATCAAAGCTTACTGGTGGTGCTTTCAGTAATATCGATGCGTTCTGGTGATGATGACGATGATGAAAGGTAGATGCGTGACGTATTAGGTTCAGTAAGTGAGGTACCATCACCTATATATCAAATACAGATTAATCTAAATATATCGGCAGTCATTATTCATGAAAGACGAAAGGTAGCTGAACAATTATCCGAATCAAAGGCGTCTTGCAAGCTCCCTAATTGTATATATGTTGCATCCCTCTGTTAAGTATACATAAATTTAATTGATTTGCATTAGCAGAAAGTATTATGTTGCATTCCTGACACAACGGGTTGTCTGCCAGTTAGGTAACATGAAACTAGCAGCTTTTGAAGAATCATTAATGGATGTAACCTGTCACCATCTTAACTGCGCTGGCTATCGATTCAATATGTAAATAAAAGCCAGCAGCAGGTAATGCAGTTCTGCGTGGATTGAACGTTTTACTATTTATGATATACGCTACCTATGGTACATATGAAGTGCCTCTTGTCTGAACATTGTGATGTGCGCCACAATCCATCCAGGCTTACAGTGACGCATGTACCATTGAAGAAAGCGGGATGACCAGGCGCCCAGTTGGTGTAGTGAACTCTGCCTCCATACCTTGCTGGACGTCCAATAAACAACGAGATTTAGGTTCGTGAGAAGCAATACCATATGGACTAACACAATACACAAATGTAACATAACATATATACATGCTGGCTGCCACGTCCATGCCATGACAGCCGTCCACCCGCTCCCAGCCGATGCAAGTTGTCCTCCATCTTTGAAACATCTCCAGCTTCCCTCAAACCAAGTTTCTGATGAGTGCGAAGCTGTGCAAATAAACAGTTAAGGCCTCAATCCCTACACACATGGACTATATGAGCAGTAACGTAGTATGAAATTAATCACATATTACTTACGGACAAGGTCTCTACCCACGCTGCAAATATAATTCAATTTCCAATTACAGTTCCTTGCACTGAGTATGGATGAATGGAATTCAAGCGTGGCACAGAGAGAGCTGCTGCTGTGGTATTCATTCCAAGTCAAAGTTGGGTCGGCATCGGAAGCTAGATACGAGCCCGATTATTAGTGAAATTGAGACAACCAAGAAATAATCAACTCAGTTGAGGACGCACACAAACCTGTGGAATATATCCTGACTGTGTTGTTTACAGCTGACCCACATGCAGTAAAACGTGGCTCGCACATAGCACTACATGCTATATCGGCTTGGCGTTGCATGACTGGAACACGCCTGGTGCAAATGCACAAAACCTCCGATGTTGACGTTCCGTTCTTCGCCTAGATGTGTGTTAAACCATTGGGGGAAAGTTTGACATCCTATCATTCATGTTAATAAATTATATCGTCTACGCATCAATATCATAATCGCACCTGTATACTTGCAAACGACGCCTGTTTGGTGGTGCAGCTTGATATACAGGTCTCAACATTGGCAAATTCCATGATTGGTTCTGTTTTGCGATGAGTTAAGTCATCCATGAGGTAACATCCTTGATCGTACAACGGTATGTCTCCTGGATTATAGAGATTTTTTACAATGTTGACATAAAGCATACGTACTTAGTGGTGAAAGTGAATTCAATCAAAGATATGTTACAAAAGGGAGGCCTCATTGACTGTCGTCGTCATAATAAAACCACGTACCGTGTGCATCATGCCAATATGTAGATGCTATCTCGATATCCAGCCAGGTTTCGGGTATACTGTATGCCGTCATAAAATTCTTCAGCGCCTCGTTGGCGCTATGGTTCATAGGTTGCACAATGTGACGCTCTTGGGTCTCACATCTACTCTTAGATGTCGTTTTGTTGTATACAGACAGGCACGATACACATACGACTGAAGCAGAAGAGATTGTAAAAGCTTGATGCAAAGTTTCTGTTCGTCAATATACATAGTCTGTTACGTGCCATATCTGCACTCACCTTGCCACAGTGTGTAAGTCATCAATCCTAGTCGATTTGCCATCTCCAAGTTGTTGTATACACACTGTCACACTTACAATAATGTATGGGTTTTCATTGCACGCAGCCCAAAATGACTGAGTGGACTTATCCATAAGCTCTTACTCTCTCCGTGAGGGTGTCGAGTTTCATCAAAATCTAATGGTTATTAGACGCCCCACTCATCTGTTTAGAGAGGCTCGTGTTTAATATTAACTGGTAAACGTTACTTTATTCGTTTGATGTATTAGTGAGAACTGAAAATAAGAAGAAACGATGGAGCTTCTATTTTACGCTCTTCTTTTTGGTAATGCAACAACTAACGCATAATTCACGCTTTAAAAAACTGCAAGAAACAATAGAAAACGCGTTCATATGTCGCTGTACAGCATGCATGCATTTTGATAACAGCCATATGCTGGTAGCCGTGTATTAACCAGGATCGGGTAACTGTTTTAGCTGGTATACATTGTTGAACAAAAATATTAAAGTGAAATGAAACATCATCAGAGATTCATTAATGACAAAATGTTGCACAAGTTATTTGAGAGAAAGTAGTATTTGTTGGTAATACAATGATAGTAATCTGGATTCTGGTCCGCCAGTACCTGTATTGTTTAATATTGTGCTGGGCAGGATGGGAATTGGCCGCTGCAAAACAAGCATTGCGAAACTACGCGCTTAAACAAGAATAGGTTCAATTCACTAATCAAGACCAATCTTCTTTGGCGGAGAAAGCAAGATTTGAAAAATAAGTACAAGGATGGTAAAAGAAATTGAACAGGTTTGAGGCATGTCGTAAATGAGCAAAATTAAGCGTTGCAATAACAACAGTTTAGCTTGATAGCAGAGAGCATAGTGATCACGGACCACAGTGCAACTTTCGAGGACATAGTTAAACAAAATGCTTACTTCGACGTACGTCGTCACAGCAGCATATTACATGGAAGTGCCTGTATGATGTGGAAAGAGAAGAAAAGCCAAACAAGAAAGCGTAATCTGCTCAATTCAGCTCGACAAGAAATAACATACACTGACGGGACGGCAGCCATTGTTTTCTAGATCAGAGGGATAATGATTACTCCAAGTTGAAGACGACTTCGTGGAATAAAGACGGTGTTGAGAATAAACCGGAAAATCACTATTCATGTAAAATATAGTTTTCCTCATTGAAATAAAGGACTCAAAAAGATAACGTAACATACAAAATGGCGGCCACAAATGTACGGTACTGGATGGACAAAATGAAATTGACGATAATGACATAAAAATAAACTATGACTCGATCATTGAAGTAGCTGTCAACAACGTATTGGAGGTACTCACGAAAGGCGTGATGTCCTCTTATAGCAAGACAGGGAAGACTGAAACTAGATAGGAAAAGGTGAGCGATAAACAAGGAGGCTGTGAATGATGTTGTTCTCATTGGGGGTATATTGAGACAAGTATTTGTTGAATTGCTACCTGTGATGACCCACATGGTGTTAGCCGCTGTCAAGGCACCTACAAAACAGTTGATGGACTAAATGACAAAGATTCACATTACGGTAGGAGAGCATGTTTCATGGGATGTGGGTAAAGTGAAAGCTGCTGTAAAGTTGCAACATAGCGAAATTGATAAAATCAATCGAAGCAGTAGGAAAATAAGCATCAGAATCAAGGGAATAGCTGAGACAGAGGCTAAAGATATTAACAAAGTTGTGAGTGATTGGGTCACATTCCTCGGTGTTGATATGAATGAAACAGATATCACCGTTTCGCACTGAGTAAGTCACTCAGAACACCAAGGAGTGATGGTCAACCAGCCTATCCCAGAAAAAAAACAGGAAACAATTTTCAGGAGGAATCTAAAAGACAGAAAAATGAGTTGCAAAATTGTGCTTAAAATTCGATGTGATTGGGAACTACCAGAGAGTTTTCATTGATGACGACCTGACAGCTTTAAGATCCAAGCTGGTCAAAGAATTACGGCGTGAACCTTAAAATTTTCACCAAACCCGCAACATGTGCAGATCATTGATATGGAGGAAAACATGGATTGTTATTATGTCAGAACATCGCCATGATGACTTATTTGATAGCTTAGCTGATGCAATAAGTTCAAATTAACTCTAAATATGATGAACCTATAGTAATGATGGTTGACTTCAACTCTACACTTAGATAATATATTATTAGTGTGTACTGATGTGGAAGCAAATGGCAGTTATGCGCAATAATATAAACACTCAGTGTGCGATCTAACCAATACAATGGTGTAAACAACAATGGCATTAAGTTGATGAAACTGGCAAATTGTAAATGGAAGAAATGGCGAAGACAGTTTTATAAGGGGGTACACCTGCCACTGTTCAAAGGTCAACGCGTCATAGATTATGTAATTGCCTCCACACTGTAATTGCCTTATATCTCTAGCTTCAAGAGAGATTAGTTTGATAAATGTATGTCAGACGTTCATTCATCTGCCTGTGTGATCCTTGAATTTGTTGATCACGATCTATGTAGACCTAAGAGCAGCTGTAAATGAACCCGCATAGGATTGGAGGCTGTCAGTCAATGGAATAATGATATTGTAACCGAGTACAAATGTGGGTTTTCTCACGAGGCTGTAGCAAATATTACTGCACAAATAGAAAATGCAAACCATGCTGTTACCACCATGGAAGAAATAGATATATTAGCTGAGATTCAAGGGATATGTTCATTAAGTCCACACAAAAACTGGGAATTTTTAGGCGACTGAGACGGCTACCGAACGCCCTTTTAATAGTTCCGAAACGGACGGACCTACTAATGTCTGACTAATGTTTGTGTATGAACGAGCAGTAAAGTAACGGATGACTACTGCTAAAGTCATAGTCGAATGTGCTCCGCTTAATGATACTCAAATTATCTCGGAAATTGGTGATTTTAAATTTCCATATTGAAATAGTTGTCATTTAGGAGGTTGCACAAAGTAGTAACAATGTGGATGAAAAACATAAGATGAGTAAGTATGTTAACTACAAATATGAATAAATGAATAAATAGATGATTCGCAACAGTAATGCATTCCAATGTTAAACGTTGAACTATTTTTCATCTAAGGAACTGGGTATAGGTCACACACAAAATAAAACATCAATAGAACTATGACTTACTTAAATATACCAGGTTTGCAATCAGTGAATGGGGTTTTACGCCCATCAATGAAAATAATTTTTGCAACTTCATGCCATGGCTGCTTCCTAGACAGCGTGCATGCAATCGTTGCCATCAGGTATTTTTAATCTACCAGAGCATGCTCCTCAGCACTGGTTTAGACAGTTGGGCTGTTTTTGCCACCAGAGGCATCCTAGCACTGCGTTTGCCTGTGGGCAGGTAAGGCATATGTTTGTAGTTATGAAAGTGGAACAAACATGTATATTGACATATTATAAATAATACAGAATATTTATAAACATACGACATGGTCTAATGACATAATAGTACATAATACATTATCAAACGTCTTTTATTATTCAGGCACGCAAGATGCTAACCAAGGAGTGCAGACTTGTGGACTTGCGGTCTTAGATACCCTTGGCATTCCACCATCAACGGCGGTCACAGCTGCCTTCAACGTTTTATGGGTGTATTTGCAGTAAGACATAACTGAGAAAAGGACATAATGGGTTCTCTTATATATTAAAATCAGTTTACCATGTTGTATGGTCGTTTAGTTTGTAGTTTTATAGCATAATCATCAAGATTTTGGTGTTCAATACGTCTGATTGATCGTTAAAAACAAGTCTTTTATGATACACTCTGCTCTCTCTACTGATCAAAAGTAAGAAATAAAAAACACCATGTCAATTTTTCGAAAACGTCTTGATTTGTTGAATTATTACTTCTTGCCATGAAGGGGTTCGACATAAGGTCATGTTGTTCCTTTGTGGTAGGGTAACTTTGACCCCCATATCTATTTTAAGTTCGATATTATTTTCAATATGGTGCTCCAACAGTTCGAAAGACACCTTTATTTGGATTATATAAAATATGGATTATCCTGAATCTATATTAACACGCCACTACGGCCCCTAGCCAGTACGGCACCTCACGGTTGAGGCACCTTCCACTACGGCACCTGAGCGAAGTGAGAAATCGCACTCAGTCATTCAGGCCCGTTGCCATTGCCGTTAGGTGCCGTATCGACAGTCATTCTTGTGGGCTATCAACCTTCCACAGCGTATTTTTATAACTTCTATATCTCCCCATTGTGGGCTATCCACCTTGGGCGTAGTATCTAATACCTGTAATAACCGGAATATGATCCAATATTCTGGTTAGTAACAACAACTGATGAATGCAGTTCATGCGAGTCCCATGTCATATTATCAAAGAGTATTGTGATTGCATGTGAATGAAAGTGTTAACGGCCTCCTCAAATGATAGTCTAAAGAAATATGAGTTGGTGCATATTCCAAGTTGTTTTCTTCTGGAAATCAACCTCGCAGTGAATTACGTCGGTTTTAGTCGATTACCTTTCAACGTGTTTATGATGTATTAGGTTACTGTCAAGTGGGTTATGCCTAAAGAGTACAATACTTACAAAAGAGCGATTGATTGAGAATATTATGCATTAAGGTAGAGGTCGGGTCCAAGTCAAAATTCATGACTATAACTGAATATAATATGTGTGATAGAATATTGATGCCTGCCTACATTTCTTGTATTTCGGAGAGATAGTGGGAGAAAGAGAGAGAGAGAGAGAGAGAGAGAGAGAGAGAGAGAGAGAGAGAGAGAGAGAGAGAGAGAGAGAGAGAGAGAGAGAGAGAGAGAGAGAGAGAGAGAGAGAGAGAGAGAGAGAGAGAGAGATAGTCGAGTCTATGTCATATATATGTTTGGCGAGAGGTTAGGAAGCAGCATTTCTACCTCTTTATTGATTACCCTACAGGTAATCTTCTCTGGTAGAGGAATACTATAGATAACTTACTTTTTAAACGTTATCTTGTCTTGGCATGCTACAACAACTCGATAAGTGGATGTGCTATCTTCCACATTCATGTATTTTGTTGCTCGAGCCTAGAAACAATTGAGACTTATATAGTATGTGTATCAAGTGGTCGTGTCAATATTGAATCAAATATACTCAGGACACCAATGTTTGTGCAAACAATTAAACATAGGGTGCTTTAATAGAGCAACTTTTTGTCGGAAACCCTGCTGATCGATAATATTCGATCATTATTGAAGCATTGTTCAATCTGCCTAATGGTTTTTAAGTTGAAAACCTGGGTGTGTTCACAATCAATGTTAGGTAACGTTTTATATCCATCACCCGTATTGTTATCGCTAGTACGTTCGTCACGACAGAAATTTACGTCTCACATGTGCGCCTGACGTTTTACAAGATCATTCGAATCAGTCATAAGTGTCATTATACGGTAATAGGGACGGATGCAAATCAGTAAGAACAATCATACTGCGCACTTCACAGATTTTTAACATCACAAGTAAAGGACAACATTTAAGTTAACCCATTTCACCTAACTGTTAATTGATTTGCCAGAGTATATACAATATGATCCGTACATTTTGATGAAACAAAAAATGAAATACACTTAGTGCGCCATATGTCGTTGCCAGTACGGTGATTGCTTGCAGCAGCACATTGACCAACCATAACAGCACCCACGCCAACAAAGTCAACAATGATAACTGTAGCAATATACATGCATTATATGTTGAGGTTGTTTGCAATAAAAATGACACAGGTAGACATCTGCAAAATAACAGATTAAAATAACACACAAATATATACTGAAAGTCCTGTCGTCATATTCTACTCCTGGGTAAGTCGTTTGATGAGTCAACTAGAAATAACAGGAAACATGGAGGCATACAATCTGATTATGGTGGCTTGTAATCTAACTAATGATCGGATAACCGGGAAAGTTGTGAAAACACAATGGGTTATTTGTGCATTCTAGTAATTATCAAAAGTTTATCAAGAATTTTTGGACACCTGTTAATGTGGTGGACCAACTATTATTAACTGCTCTTGGTGTTAATATGTCTGTGGCGATGGTGTAACTTATCCCTACTTCAATTGAAAAGAAAGGTAAATGATTATGGTGACCTTAGTGTCAAATATTCCCGGCAAATTAATTGCAACATTATCAGTGACACAAATCCTTATAAGTTTTCATAAAAAAACCTCAAATGTCTTCGCCACCTTAGCTACTTGTGTCATAGATCATCATGAACATATAACGCTTCGGCTGATAACATATGTACTAAACAGCAAAATAAACACAAATGATTTAGTCGAGACTTTGCCGGTATGGAGCATAACGATAATGTCATATTTAAATGCGGAGTAACTGTCTCGACCTTTAAGTCTTTTGGAATGAGTTAAACTCCTGTCTGTCATCTAACAATCACAATGCAAATGATAAAGCACATTACTTATAGTAACAAGCTATTCTCCATCCATTATACAAGGCTATATTTAAGAAGTCCTGTCGTCAGTGAGCACCATAATGTATTTACCTACATGCTTGTCAAATGCTAAACAAGACTGTTCACGTTTCACAAGCCATCCTCACATTCCTCTCACGAAATCAGACTTTCTATAGTTCACGAATTGCACTAATGGTATTGGTTACATTTGGTAAACAGATAGTTATGAGCTACTTAGTTACCCGAGTCGTAGATGAAATGCAACCTTTCTTTGCAATTAGCAGGCCTCCAAAAGTCGTCATCGAATATCGTAATGCATGTTCAATTAATGCAATTAGATTGATTTGGAGGCCGGATGTTAAAGTGAATGTTATAATGCAGACTCATGAAATCATGTCCTTGGACCAGCTTGAGAAATTTCCGAAATGATCAACGATGTTTTATAATTTGGTTACATGACTGAGCTTTAAACTCACGATAAGTTAACAACTAAGTGCTGATGATGAAAATTGGTGATGATGATTGGTTATGATAATGATGATGATGACGATGATGGTGGTGGCGATGATGATGATAATGATAATGATGATGATGACGATGATGATGATGATGATGATGATGATGATGATGATGATGATGATGATGGTGGTGGTGGTGGTGGTGTTGGTGATGGTGTTTTATAATTTGGTTACATGACTGAGCTTTAAACTCACGATAAGTTAACAACTAAGTGCTGATGATGATGATTGGTGATGATGATTGGTTATGATAATGATAATGATGATGATGACGATGATGGTGGTGGCGATGATGATGATGATGATGATGATGATGATGATTATGGTGATGGTGGTGGTGGTGGTGGTGGTGGTGGTGGTGGTGGTGTTGGAGGTGGTGGTGGTGGTGGTGGTGGTATTGGTGGTAGTGGTGGTAGTGGTGGTGATGGTGGTGTTGGTGGTTGTAGTGGTGATGATGATGATGATGATGATGATGATGATGATGATGATGATGATGACGATGGTGGTGGTGGTGATGATGATGATGATGATGATGATGATGATGATGATGATGATGATGATGATGATGATGATGATGATGATGATGACAACATCGCGCAGTACTTGTTTAATCTAAAGTTTTGACGAAATCATTAAATCAGCATTAATAAAGACAATGTTTAAGTACTTTTCAATCAGAATAGCTGGATGCAATCCAGTTATCATACGTGGTGCGACGTAAAAAGGATATTATTCTGTCAGCTAAACAATTAAAGCACGGTCTCTTCTATGTTAAACGCCTTCGCGCTTCGATCTAATTTCTGCACAATGGGATGGGCTGTCGAGTGACCTTTACGAAAACCATATTGGTGTTCATAAATACTATTATGCTTGTCTTAGAATGCAAGATTGTTTGAAAAACTTGGTAATAAACTGATTGGGTGATAGTTTGACAACTGATAAGAGACATCTTTGTTAAATATAAGTAAGCTTCACGGATTGTGGTGAACATCTAATTGCTCTGACATGAAGCACTATCTGTTAACCGAAGGTATCACATTTAAAAATAGTAAACGTTCGACCGCTTAATGGATTTTGCAAAAATACATTATCACTGAGCAATCGTGTTACACATGTGAAGCCATCATGTATAACGTCCATTTTACATTGTATTTGTTCGAAATGCAATGTTATACTGTCTGCATATGTGCACTTATTGAATCCATGAGTGCTAAGAAGAGTGACACATCACATCACAACGATATTTATGTACCGAAAATTAGCCGTAAGAATCGTATTTATATACAAATAATGTCTGTCGATATATTTTGATCAATCCGTTCTTGACATATTGCAGGTTATTCCTCCCATATCAATCCTACTAGATACACGATACATTCATCATCGACGTCAGTACGTTTTGATCAAATACAGTGCAACCAATGCATTTATAATATACAGTTAGTTCCCGTCATGATACGCAAAATGGCTTTCTTGACATCCTTGCATAAGGTGGTGGACCGCCCATATACACTACGATATGTTATGTTCACGTTTACTTGGCTCACATTGCATTGCAGCATAGAAAGGTATACCTAATACGACTTATCTGTTCTACATTAGTTCGTGTTATGTAGAAACACTGGCTTTAAAGTAGAAGACGCAAAGGTGACATCATTGATGACCCCACTGAATAACGTGCATGCTTGTTATCTCCATCCAATCACTTTAGCCATTAAAAAATAATAAGCAGCGTGAAAACTCAATATCACCAATTTACGGTCTGAGGAGCGACGAGGACGTATGGTATACTAACATATTCCATATATTTCTGTGTCCACTTATGTAGATGTGAGGGATTGGCGGTTTAATTTATCGCTATTGCTTTACTCTAGCTTTCTATATTTGTATTTTTGTTACCAAAGCTTCCTGGTACAATGCGTTCATCTAGATTTTGCATGAAGTATATTGCCTGGTAGCGATCATTGCTGATTGTATATTAACCTCAAATAAGACGGATGATATATATTGACGTCCAGTAATCCAATATCTCATTAATTGATATGCGAAGTAACCTTCACAATAAAATGCCAAATTTGTTTATTTTGTTTAATTTGACTAGAAGAAATGGTAACTGCGGCCACTTTAGGGTATTCTAGAGATCAAATTCTCAGCGCGTTTACACCAAATTGGTTTTTCATTATTATTGTGTATTGACAGAAACATTTTGTTCTCAACCAGAACCTATCCTTTCAAAGTCACAAATCATTTGTTGCGAGTTCTCTGCATGGCGCTAACTGGAATGATGTTTCGCCGCCCAGGTCCATTTGTCACTGCATTAACAAGTTGTTACCCATAGCTAATGGTAGGGATGATAGCTTGGTGACTTTGGTGACGATTCTTCCCATGCATGAAATGAAATAATGACCTAAATAATAAGGCCACGTTGTCCACTAATTGCCTTACAATAATCATATATTGCCAGCATTAGATATATTAGGTTACGCATTTACATAACACCCTCGCTATAATATGTCCACAGCAAGCAGGGCACGGATTAATCTTCTCCAGAAGCTCGAAATCCCCGTGCTTCTCTGTTAATAGGTCTATGAGGCTGTGTTCAAACACAAATACGCTATTGGTCAGCGGGAAGGAGAGGGTTATCTGCGCAAACTGTCTGTGGGTTGTTAACAAGCATATGATTGGAGTCACACATTTCTGTGCATAAGATTGGTATTCTCTCCCATTGAACTGTAGTCATAACGTTACATCAAAGCGGTTCGAATCCAACTTGAATACAGAATAACGTGCACTTATAACAGAGAGCATGATTCGTCCCATTGATCTTTTTTTATGATTGACGGCTTAGAACCATGTGTCATAATGTAGCGGTCTAAAGTCATAACGGTCTAAAGTGATAATGTTGACCTCCACCAGACCACGTGACAAGTGTTCTTTGATGTTGCCGAACCCTTTGAAGTTTAGAAATAGTTGTTGGGGGTCAGTCTAATTTATGCATGTATGTTAATGTTCTGGGGCCAAATGGAAGGCCATTTAAGTTTAAGTCACATTATATGTAATCTCCTGTGTAATGTTAATCGTATGTTTATATGTAAATGTCTTGGTCAACTGAAAGGCCATTCAAGTTTAAGGTGATTCGCCTTACATATAGCTTAGTGAATTCATGATGAATTAATGAGGCGTCTGCCCATCTGGTCGCACGCCAAACGAAATGGTATATAAAGACCTCAAGAACTGAGGACAGGAATCATTAGAAATGATTCGGAAATCCAGAGAGACCAACCAACTGCGTTGTCGTTATTCATTACCCACTATATCTCTGGTGCGGAGTCTAGCAGTAGTGTGAAGTATAATTCAGGGACTACACTCTGTGAAAATGAACACGAAGAATTTCTTTGTGCTAGTGCATATCCAATCTATGGTATGTTCATAGCAATCTTAAATACTGCTTTTTTACATTGAGCGAGCCCTGATTTGCAGCAACTTTACCGTTAATCTATATGGACATTCGTGATGGCCTGAGCACAAACCTTCTCTGGTAACTGTGGTGCCAGCTGCTTGCCACCTTCAATCTCATCTGATATAGAAGAGCGTTATGATGACAGTCATCATGATGTCGTATGGTGTGAAGTTCTTGCACGATAAATCCCCGGGGGGGGGGGGGGGGGGGGGGGGTTCTCACTATGTGAAGGTTACTAGGGATGTGCCGCCAATTTGGGTCGGTTTTCTGCCATTTTGGTATACAAATGGGTCGATATTTCTAAAAGCCAGGGCTAGCAATGGGTCGGTTTTTTGCAATGACCTTGTATACCAATGGGTCCGTATTTTTTACAGCGAGGTATAGCAATGGGTCATTGTTTTGCAATGGGTATACAAATGGATCAGTATTATGACAGACAGGGATAGCAAGATGTCTTTAATTAACGTATGAGCCTCAATATTGCGTGTTTGCTCGGGTCCCCTGAGTCAATGGTGGCAAACCCCAGCTGACATCGGGGTCGTGTTTTTTCAGAGACAAGTTTTATGGCATGATAAGCAAACATAAAGGTCAGGTCCGTACATTCTCCTTCCCTTTCCGGGACCAGCGATTCCCCCCAGATGCGACAAGGAGGGATTTCAGTTTGCCTACCCCTCTAGCTCAAGCCGGTAACCATCCATCCCGAAGAGAATTGCCTAATTGCTGTCAGCACCTTGACATTATCAAAGTTGCCCAGTTGATAACGTTGTCGAGCGTGGGAACGGCGTGAGAATCCCAGTGCGATCGTGTATGCACTATTGACAGAGGTATGGTTTGCCGTACCATGAACGAGGAACCTCATGTGGGGTGCAAAGGGGAGGCATGTTATCTTCCCATTTAATCCAATTTCATTATAATGAAATACCATATATTGTCTACCTCATGGGACCGACGTCCTGGGGCGCTTGATAGCCTGTGGGCCCGAGTCACATATTTTTTATTTATTGGCTGCTATTTAATCAACTTCCTTGCCGTTATAAGCCAGAGCATCGTTGGGACTAACCACGGAATAAGAGAAGTTTTTTTTGCCGTTGCGTCACTAAAAAAACTATTTTAAACTTGCTGAAACAGGAAGAATCGATTATGGATGAACATTTTGTGAAGTGGCTCATTTCTAGAAATTTGTCTCAACTAACGACTGTCTTTGAATGAAATATGTCTTCGCAGCCTTAATAAACGTACTTTTTCATTCTGAATCGTTAGTTCGGTATATGGATGGGTCCCTTGTAGCTCCTCGAGGTGGTCTAGATATGATTTGGGATCATTAAATTTTGGTATATGTATGGGTGACCCTTTTAAAAAAATTGTATATGAATGGGTCTTTTTTCAGAGGATTTGGTATGTAAATAGTTCCCTTTTCTCACTTTGGCTTGGTATAGATATGGTCCGGGTTTTTTTTGTTACCCATGGCGGCACACCCCTACCCTTTTTCAAGGAGGAAACCCCCCCGGGGATAAATCTTTGCTTGCTTTGTATTTAGTTTGTGATTGTGAATATATAATCATCGATTGATTTTCTGTAATATCTCCTTACCAAATACAGGCATCTTTGCTTCACCTAAAGTGAGTAAAATTTAGTTTTATTTTCAGAATTCAATAATGATGCGATATTAACATACTTCGCTTCTTCTTCTTTTTTAAACTTCCTCATGCCCAGTCGCTTCATGATGTTTATTGATCTTTCAGTAGCAACATCTGTCCATGTAGATTTCTCTCAAACCACAGAAACTAACCACAATCCTTTACCTACATGATCATTATTAAGATCTCAAAGACTTTCTTCTTGAAATCTATTTCATCAAAAACAAGTAGTGACTGCTTACCCTGATACCCCACAACGATCTACCAATCGGTCTATGTCAGTGTAAGAATAGTCTATATTGTTAATTCTAAACTAACGTCGCCTCGCCCAGAATATTGACAGAGATCATAAAATCATGGTGTATAAGCGATTATCGACCGTCATGATTTCATCTTTTTGCTCTTGACTCACATCAGAACTATGTCGGATCGCATATAAAGTAAACATTCGTTAGTTTTCTTCCTGTTACGAGTTGACTGTATGTCTTGGCCGTCTATCAGATAATTACAGATGAGAAAACGCGTACAAGACATTATTTTAGTAGACAAGCAATTTGTAACGAAAGATATTCAAATTGATTTTATTGGTAAATATTTATGCATTGTGGCGATAATCAAATCATAAGGAGTCTTTGTCTTTGAAGGCGCCGTGTACAGTTTCAAATAATTGAAATATATTAAAACGATGTACATAGAAGCAATGGTGAGTTTCTGAAGGTGCTCATAGTAGGAATCAGTGATGACTACATTGAGGTATTCACCAGCTGTCAACAAGCACTGGGGCGTTACCGAGTAGACCAACATCTAGCCGCGCACGACGGTAACAGCTGGTAATATAAATATATACCGTCGTGCCTGAAAGTATGTGGGTCGCGTGGCAATTTTTTTTATTTCGCGTACCCGGGGCTTCCCACCAAGTTGTGTACTTACGCCAATATATATGTCGACAAATGAGATGAATATCCGCTTAACCGGACTATTTTGGTTATCCACTGTCTCGTGATTATTTAGCAATTGTCAAATGAACTTTCACAACTTTCGTTCACGGCAGCCCCAGTTTTGGATATATGACGTCACATTACGCAGTTTCATTTTCACTCGCCATGTGGCTGCAGGTCCCGGGGGAGGGGGCACTTAAGTATATAGAGGTAGTATACATGTGTCAGGGTAGGTTTTTTTCGGCCTCCCGACGGGTTTTGTTGACCTCATAATTGTAGGATGGGGTATGCCCTTGCCATTTTCACCTTGTATGACGGGTACAGGTTTTTGAGATCCCGGGGCACACCCCTACGCAGGACAAGGCCAAGTGCCCCCTCCAGACTGCGGGAATCAATAAGTGTTATCTTTTTTTAAATGTCAATGTGATATCGTTGAATACATATCGCCCTTCAAAGTAGATATTTCCAAAAGATAATCATTGACAAAATGACCCATATATTTAAATAATAAAATTCAGAAAGAAAAGTTCGCTTGCGAAGAACCTTGTCTGCGCATGCGTGCAGAAACCGATCTTGTCGTTCAAAATAAACATGAACTTTTCAGAATTTGTGTGGCCGGATTAAATCGCCACACGTAAACTAACTCAACTTGTTAATAAACATTCAATTATGTGAAAAATTATTCTTCATATGTACATGTCTGTAATAATCGTGTATAATTGGAACTCATGTATTGCCGCGCCCCATTTGGTTACGATCATCGCACGACGTCAATAAGACGTCTTGCACGGCTAACCAACATCATGTTTTAATACCTTGTTGGTCTAACAGAACAACCACCTATTTAATTGCTGACAGAACACACCACTTTTTTCAGACGAGTTTAAGGCGATCAGTGTCTAAAGCGATAATTTAGTTTTTCTTTAGATAATGATTCATATCTCTTTCGTCTGCTGGTAAATATATTTGCTATATCTTTTCGTGCCACAAATAGTCCCTGAAAGCCTGCGTCTTGCTGGCTGCCTCGCCTATGCTCTAGTTGGTGGAAGCTTCCAATGGTCTGTTTCCACTGTCTCACTGCTATGTTGGCAAGTCAGGCCCAGATATTACTACTTGGTGTGATTTAGAGGCCAATATACTCCTCTTAAGTAGTTGAAACTTGCCTCTAATACAGATAAATGTTCAGTGAGTTGATTCATTAAGTTACAGCATGTGAACATAGGTCATTCTGTTCAATTTTCAACCTTCATTCATAAGGAAGGGAGAACCAAGAGGGAGTGCAGCAGCAGCTCCCGTACTTGGTTCACAAGTGCTTTTTTACTGAGGGCTTTATCAGTTTATGATAGAGGTTGGTGCATGTCTCTTATGGTTTGGTCTGGGGAAATTTACATGAGCGAACATCACAGTTTACACAGATGATACACAATACAGGTAATCACTGATGCATTGTACCGGTAATCATTGGCACACAGTGAAGGTTATCATTGATACACCATTACCATACATGTAATCACTGATACATCATACAGGTTATCACTAGCACATTCATACAGGTAATAACTGATACACTGCACAGGTAATCAAATAAATGGCATACAGCAAATAACTGAATGATCTTACAGTTAATCACTGGTACACCATGCAGGTAATCACTGAAGCGTCACTCAGATAATCACTGATACGCTATATATTAAATGCTTGTGTGTTTTATTTGAAGGTGATGAAGAAAAGCCGTCATAATTCAATCTTCTCCTTGGATCATTTGTATGGTGATGTGTGCAAAAACAACCAACACAAGCAAGGAAGTGAGTTCAGGTGTAGATACTGGATACAGTGGCTGAGTCCTGTGTGGTGCTTCAGTCAACACAAAGATGAGATTCATTCATCCACTTCAAGAGATATAAATACAAACCACTTATGTGTTAATGAAGGACTGAGACTTGCTGATTACAGACGAATTGTTACCTCTGGTCCACTTAGTATGGCCAATACTCATGATGCGACTCAGTGATGAACACATACCTGTCTCTATCAAGGTTACACAATTCATTCATCAAATTATTTGTTTTCAGTGCAATATGCTGACTCAAGCATGATAAAAAATGGTGAAATGTATTACTCCACAAATTATAACTTCAGGCAGCCTCTACTATAGCCTGTTCATTTTATTTTCCAGTTGATTTTAATGTCACACTTGTCTCTGCCACAAATCATTTTTGATTAATCCTTTAACTCCATGGCTTGTTGCACAACCACTTAGGTTTTAAATCAATGTAATGTAACAAATTAACATACCCTCTTTGGCTCAAATGGAATGGATATGCCTTGAAATTATGCAATGATGAATTGGTGTCCTTATAAAAGCAGTTGAAATGAGTGGATTTTTTGTTTGCTTCAGAGACTGGTTAAGAATGTGATTCCTCATCTTATATCGGCTCCACAGAGACACTTTATCTGGGTGAAATGTAACTTCACTTCCCTGACCGTTATCTCTGCGTACGAATATGTTATGAAATACAATTAACCCTGATATGGAAGTCTGTTCACTTTTAATGGCAGCTAAAACTGAGATGTGCTGCTACTGCTGTTGGCATAAACCTTTGCTTTAGTGACAGATTTTTGTGTACATAAAATATAGTTCTCCCAAATGCTGATCATGTTTGTTCATCATATGTTTTGTTGTTCATGGCAGAATGAGAACAGGACCGTCATATTATCAAACACCCACCTGTCAGTGGCAGCTGGCTATGTTGAATAACATACAACCCCTGTATCTGCAAGTAACATATGTACTCAAGAATATATAAGATACATATTCAAGAATATTTGTTAAATAGTATCCAACTATATCAATTAATGAAACAATAGTCACTAATATGATTAGCCATACCACAGGTTACCTTGGCAAAGCAACAAATTTCAGGTTAATTGGTATTTTTTTCATATCACATAGAAGTTATTCATTTTACCTATTATTACTATAAATAGACATTTTGAAATTGTCAAGCTGGATCATGTTAGCATTTTTGTTTTGATTGTGTTGGTCTGGTTTGGTAGTTGCTATGACTACAGTTAGGTGTAATGGAGCACCATCTGTACCCGGTGATGGAGGCGTGTGTTGTCTTCCTCAGCTCCAGACATCATCCCGTTCTACAGCCTGTCTGTGATGAAAGTTTGACGAGGTCATCAGCAGCCTACTGGTCTGTCAGCCTCATCCATCGTTAACAGGTACCACACCACTGATGGTTAGATTGTGTTGACATTGTGTTAAAGAAGGTTAAAACTACCAATGAAATGTATGATTAAGTTATCTTACCGGCCAACAAAGTGAATTTACTTTCCTGATAAACACAACATATACACTTCTCTTTCTCCTTGGCTGTGGAGGTCCCAGAGTGATGTTTAGATTTCTCTGCATGGTCCTGTGTTGCCGTTACTCTATCATGTAATGATATACAGCATCGCGATGATGTGATTTATCCAGGCAGCTGTTAGTGTATACAGAATATACACAGAGTTAGATGAGGACTTAGTCTGGATGCTGCTGTCTGACAATCAACTGGATGTGGTCCTAACAATGGTTTGTTTGTGGTCCTTACAACCAAACTGTATGTGATTATAATAATCCAATTTTATGGGGTGCTAACAAGCTACCTGTTTGTGGTCCTAACAACCATACTTTATGTTGTCCTACTAACCCTAATGTGCGTGGTCAGGCAAAATGGTGTCAGCCTGCTCCAGTCTGTTGAAAAATGGAGATGTGCAATGCTTCCCTCAACTCAAGGCATGCTATCCCAACTCTCATGGGACGTGCTGTTGCCAGGTTAGTGAGGGTTTCGGGCCTTCGGGCGTTGCCTAGGCAGGATGGCGATGTGGCTCTGAATATGGGGTATGTATGAGGAGACGGGGAAGTGGCAGGTGAGACGGAGATCATTCGTGGAGTTTATGATTAATATCAGCTGTAGGGGGTTACTGATGGAACAACAATGTTCTGTCCCATAAAACTGACCATTGTTCTACTAAATGGTCATATACAATGTTCTCTCAACTGATGACTGAGAGGGTACGTTATGATGATGGGTAGGTTTGTTGTCAATCTGGCACCCAACACATGTTATTAAATATCTGTTTATAGAACATACTGTGAATCTGGTGATATTTTCCAGGACGCTGTAGGTGTGAACATTTTACAGTGGAGGCCTATTGTGCGTGCTGTGCTCCGGGATATAACGGTGATGCTTAGTCCGTTGCTCCTGACGATTGTACCGCCTGACCCTGCCCTGGAGAGTGTGCTTGCAGCTGCTGAGCAGAGACATCGCCTTTCTCAACTGCCCTGGTGTTACTCTGATAACCTGTGTGATCTGTGATCTGATGGTTACTAAGTGGACCATGTTGCTATGAACCGGAATCACCATGTGTTCGTTGTAAAGAGACTATTGATTCTAATGCCATGCTGAGCTGTAACCGGTGAATCTGTTATTTGGTGGTTTTACCTCATGGAACAATGCAATGTTCTTTCTAATGAAACTGACCATTGTTCTACTAAATGGTCAAGTACAATGTTCTCTCAACTAAACGGCTCCCCATATTTCACTACAATGACCCCATATCTTGTTCTATCAAGTATACCCTCCAATAATCTTTTCAATGACCCAGTTTCATATATACTCTCTGCATGGGCATGGGTGCATGCATATATATGTACTTGTTTAATGTAATTCTTGTTTTATGTGAGATGGGTCAATGTCAATCTATTTAGCTTTTTAATCCTATGGGTGCATGCCCTTTGCTGAGGAAACATCAAATCACTATGCCATTTAATTATTCACTCAAGATGATGACATAACATTGAAGTTAGCTTCAAAATTCAGCTTTTGTGATGAAAGGGATGCTAAACTTCATTTCTGTCACTTTGAATGTGATGTTTCAGGAATAGATTACAGTCTTGCAAACCAGGTGTAAGCCGTACAGTTTGCTGTGGATAAAGTTATGATAGTCACCAACAAAATCACTGTGATATCATCCTGGCAACAGAGAGATCCTGGCAACAGATCAGTGAACAGCAAGAGCATTTATGCCCCGACTCTCACCCCAGCCCATCAACACACATCCAGGCTCAGATGTCCTTAATATTTGATTAATGGAATTAAATTATTTTGGGAAATTTGTACACGAAACCCTTTGTTTGACTTAACTATATGAAATCATTTTTTCTCTTGTAGACTGTTATTGGCGCAAACTTATGTTGATGTACAGGGTCAGGAAGCTCTGAGGAGAGCCATGAAACATTCATTCAGCAATCTGAGGGGATGACACAGAATGCTCAGGAGGCTTGTGAAGAGGTCACCCGTTAAGGGCGGGGGGGGGGGGACTTGATGAGGTGAAGATGCATAAATGAATCGTTCTGAGGTACAAATATGTGTCATATCTAGGCACAAACATGTGCCATTATTGAGAAATGGCTATTTAATTATAACTAATGAGACATTGTAAAAGTTTTGAAAGCTCCATCACATACACATACTATTTAAATTGTAAAGCTAATGACATGTTAATTAACATTTGTTCAACCATCCTAACTTCACCCTATTTGTTGTGTAAATGGGCAACTTGCAATGAAATGCCCATGTAATTCTTTATTGGGTTTTGTATCTACTAACATGTGTTGTATGCAGTGTATCTAATACATGTGATGCAGACTGGAGAGGGAAGCTGCAGCCATGACACCTACTGTAGGGACATCCCTTAACACTTCCCAAGAAGCTGCTATTCACAAACGGATGATGCCACACAGGACATTGAATCAATCAAAATGAGTAATTCAGTTTTGTTGATGGATTTATTATTTACCTCCCATTCAATCAGTAATGAATCAATTATTTGACAGCATTAATTGGGTTATATATACTATCAACATAGAAGTATTGGTAGTGGTATTTTGTGGGGTTTCAGTTTGCTGTCAGACATCTTTTTGCATTTCTGCATTTTGGATATGCACAGAAATGAACCTTGATTTCTTTTCCAGACATTTCTTCATCATTGCTTGACAGTTTTTGTGCACTTAGTAACAAATGGGTGTCATTGATTTCGTTTTATACATCATAAGGTTGTCTAACTGTAAATGTTATCCTGAAGATTATTTCATTCAGGAGCACGATGATCAGCTTGGGAAGGCGAATTTTGCCTGACAGACAGCCCTGAATACTGTTAACTGCACATAGCACACTTTGAATGACGGTGATGAGATCCTCAGTACACTGAAAGGTGCGTTTGCTTACAGTCATTATGGTTTATAACAAAGGTTCTTCAGGAGAAAGTTATTTTTAGCATTGGGAATCCCTTATCTCTGCTTTAATAGAACCCGTTCCGGTGGCGAAGTGGCAAACTGCGTAGCCTTTCTTACAAATATTCTGTTACACTGCAACTGGTAGTTACTTATACCTGAGTTTTGTTAATGCCAAAATTAAAATGGGCATGGTGCAAGCAAGAAACTTGAGACCATTGTTAGAAACTTATTTCTGGCTTCAGATTTAGTTGGTGACTATTTCTTTTTCTTATAACAAAAACCATTCATCCACCATGCTGCATTTAGCTGAAATGAATTATCAATCTCTGAATACTGGCATTAACATGTGAATTAAAGTTTGTGTGGAATGGCCCTTGGCAATCTGTAACAGTCAAGCATGGGTCAATCCCAGATTCAATAGTGCGATGGTAGTCAATAGTTCGATGGTTTCATGTCATGAGGTTGGTTATATTTGGCACTTGTTCAGCACATAATTTTCTTGACTAAATATGGGGAAAAACAAATTAAAGAAGAGAATTGTGCAATTGTATTCTTCTGTGCATCATGGTATCCTACAGAGATGGCTTCAAGCCTAACGCAAAGACTTCATAAGTCTAATCAACACAGCCAATGGGATAGAGCGCCAGCACCATGAGCTGAAATGGAACGTTCTCTTCGCAAACTCACACAGCTCTCTGGTTGGACATGTCCAGACAGTGGTTGAGAATTCTTAACAAGATTACCAGAAGAGGTGTGCATATGAAGGTTATCTATTTATCTGTATTATCATGGCGAATGTTGCCAAGGGAATGGGCTTAATATAAGCTATAGTCCAATCACGTGTGACCATGTTGAGAGTATGTGTGCTGTTGCTCCATAATAAGTGTGACAACATTGATGTTGGAGCCATATGTAAGACACTTTAATATGATTTCATGTTCTTTAGATATGACTCATTGTTGATGTTTGTGACATTGACAATAATCACTTGAACCCCCCCCCCCCCCCCCCCACAAACCCCCCGAAAAGTTTCTTCATGAAAGTTCATACAACTTGAAAAACAGAGAAAAAAACTTCTATGTGTCGATCATGTCAGCTGAAGATTTATTAACACCCTATAATGTAAGATTCATGTTGCTTCATAAAAGTTCATACTGTGCGAACTTCTCACAATCACTTGAGAGATTATTGTCCTTTATATCAATTGTCAGATACCAATAATCCAAACATCCTCAAACGCAAGATTTATGATTCTTTATGAAACTTCATATAATGTCAAAATAGAGAAAACATTTGTGATGGACTTTCATGATTTTTAATATAAACACCAGCAGTTATTATAAGCATGAATAAAGATGTTCATCAATGACGAGACGAATACGTTCTCTTCAATAATATGCATTAGCAAATGTAGCACATTTATATATATCACCATGTAATACTATCTTCATTGAGCAAAATGCCGCTTAAGATATATCCATAGAAGATATGCTATATAGATACAACTCTAGCTGATATACACTATGTGACATGCAAAAGTCCATAGCTCAATTGTTCTGGGTAATAAACAACTCGCTGCATATTTATTCAGTTGGTATGTTTCATTATAAACGCCACCAAGTATGACATTCAAATACAAAATAACAATAACAAATAATTTATTAATATACATGCTGTATTTTATGAACAAATTATTTGTAAATTGATGTTCTATGTATTTACATTTTGCAATATGTCACATATATGGTATTTTGGTAGCAGCAGAACAATCTAGCTCGACTGAAAATATCCTTTAAAATCAGTCATATAGCCATGGTAAAGAGATAAAAATCCTGACGGACAAATACACTAACAGAGTGCAGGCAGTATAATAATAGACATCACAAACAAATCATTAATATCGATACCTTTTAAATTAACAAATTTATAAATAAATGCTCTATACATACATATTGAGTAATAGATAGAGGACTTAGTATTTTGTTAGCACGAACACACACTTGCTTGATTAAAGATATCCTTTCAACTTGTGGAAATAATCTGGACGGACTAATACACTAACTTCTGTTATTAAATTCCACGCTGGAGATATCATGTGACCGAGCAATCATCATTATGCAGGATTGACATTCATCTTGCCCATGTTTGGTGTATCTGGCTCCCATTGTTTCTCTGTTGAGAGCAATCTCTTATCAGCCTCACCACCTGCAACTGAAGAAGCCATGAGCGTCCGAATAAAATCATACTGTTTGTTTATAAAGGTGGACGTTTTGGATCATTCTAAATTACATTTTCCACCTTGGGAAAGATTTTTGAAAACAGTAACTTGTTAGACCATCATGGATGATTGCAACAACACACCTGTCGTGGATGCTAAATTTTGGCAGTAACATATGATGGTTCCAACCAATCCAAACCTGCAAAGCAAAACAGTTCACTGAAGTTCCAATGTTAACATGAGTACTGAAGATACATCAGTAAATCTCTAAAAGGAAAATACAAACTTACAGCAATGTCACAGAAACACATAGACTGCGATAGTCTTCTATGAATTCCAATGTTTACATGAGTGCTGAAGATGCATCAAAGAATTTGCATCAAAAAGATAAATAAACACTTACAGCAATATCACAGAAACACATGAGAGCACCACTGCAATAGTCTTCCATGAATGGTTTTGTGACCGAACCGCTTCATAAAGCACCACAAGAGTAGTTCGATCCCTGCCTGTTGTAGTGGTTTCTGTTATTGTGATGTCATGTGATGTGGTGGTGTCCGTTGATGTTGTCGTCAAAAGCAAATATACGTCTGCACATGCAGATATACATATCATACAGTCAATGTACCAAACCGTTTGATTTCACACAGTATAAAAGGGCCGCGCTCACCACTATAATTCACTGACACTCACCGTAGCAGAATTTGCGGCACTGGGTGATATCAGGTCGAGAACATAGAGAATCACACGGACGACAATCACTTTCCTCGTGATCGCAGTACTGGGGACTGTCACAGCGGCGGATACAGTAAGGCAGACAACTGGGTGGGTTAACCCTTTTGCCCCAGCTGACTGTTGTCGAGCAGAACCTTTCGATCTTGCAACGTGTTTCGTTGTTGCGGCCACAGAGATCTAAGCATACCTGCCTCTGTTCGTCGTAGTACTTGTAAGGACCGCACCTCCCGTCATCCCCACTTATTCTGCACATTTACATGTCACGTACGCATCTCAGAGAATTAAAGTGGCATTTGGTATTTTAGTGCATAATCATATTCATGACCATACAAACAACTACTGATATTTAAGAGCAATTGTGATAGAATAAAGAAGTGCTGTGGTATCCAAGTGAACGGGTTGGCATATGTCAATCTATAGCTGTTTTGCATGAGGTGCTTGTGTTCATCTACTCTTCGATTATATGTTGGTTATGTTACATAGTATCAGCTGTAACAAAATGTAATTTACCTTGAGGGATCATTTCCAACTGATGCGCCGATACATAAGATCAGGATCAACCCCGTGAACATGATCATCCGATTGATCTTTAATCAGACCAGCTACACAAGCATAGACAGTTAAATTGAGATGATAATTCGCAATGAAATGCATCGAGTTTGTCATATTGAGCGAGCATTAGCGGTCATGTGATAAATGGAGCTATATACGGCTAAAGCATAGGCGTATGTTGGGCTGGGATGTTTGATTTGCCAAATAGGAGAATGAACGATTCTTTAACGAAGGCCGAAAGTGGCAGTTAGTAACAAGGAATGTTGTCATTCTACTTATTTGCCACGCAACAGTATCACATTCGCTGTGTTGAAACATGATGTCGACGGAGATCACTGGTCATTACCACTCACCACCTCCATCGACATCATGCTTTGTTTAAATGGCTATCCTGGTGTAACCCTCCATCAGTCGTCAACAACCAATGTTGTGTATGCGTAGAGTTTCTCTGAATCGAGAAATTCTCATGACAAAGCCCGTATAAAGCGTCTTTGCTTTCAATCTGGATCGAATGCGAACCAGACATGAATATGCTAGAACTACCCATCAGAGGGTAATTATATGATAAATGTTTGACTGAGAGCTGGCAAAGAGGAAACTAATGCAGTGTATGTAGTGATTGGGGATGTTTCGTATGGAAGAGTATTGTTTTACTTGATAATAGGCTCATAGTCATTCGGTAAGTTATTTGATCTTACAGCGCAACTCTTGAGAGGAGTTTTGTCGTTGACAATCCTGCCCACCTCCCCCATGGCGACGTACTAAATGTGGATGTACGGAAGACGAAATAGTAATTATCGATTGCCATTTGCAAGAAGTGCTAAGCAGCAACATTGGGATTAAAGGGAAAGGGCAACTTATTTCATTGCACAGGGCTCTGAATGCATATTCGAGAATGACGGTAACCGACGCTTGTCAATATGCCCTTTTGAAGAAAAGGTTATTCAACAGATAAGACTTTTCCTAAAAGAACCATATGAATTACCAGATCAATTTATTTGTGACGCTCATGAACTACCTAAGATGTATTATTTTTCAGAAGACGTTTAAATCTTCAAATACTTGTTAATTAAGGAGCAGTTCATTTATGTTGTTGCTCCCGAGCTGGTTGTGCACCTGCGAAAACGAGTTACTTCAAGCCTGGGGGAATTGAGCATAATCGCCGATCAACATTTGGTTGCTCACAGGAAGCTTCTGTATCGATTGGGTGTAAAACATTGCAAGACAAATGATTTACACTTACCCCATGAATTTTGCGAATTTCAACTAATCACTAATAATTTGAATTATGCTCAGAGTGGGCGATTTACGCATGAGCACATTTACGCATATGCCTTAGTCTCGTAACAGGCCAGTGGTAATGACAACATAATAGACAATATAGTTTGAGTGAATGAGTGAGTTAGTGAGTGAGTCAGTGAGTCAGTCACTTAGTCAGTGAATAAGTGAAGGGGAGGAATCATAGATGAATAGGTCAATCAGCGAGTGAGTGAATTAGCGATTAATTTGGAGAGGTACCGTTTACTAAAATGTCATACATCGAGTTATAGCCTCACCTAAGAAACTGGAAACTAGGAATGCTCCAACCAGTATTGGATCAAATTACTCACCAGGATGAATAGTGATATCCACACTGGTGTAGGCAAAGGATTTATGAGATAAAAGGTGATGTTATACATTAGGTGCCCTACAATAAGTATCATGTAGTCTTTAGATAGCTATGGTACTTTTACGACCAAGGATTGAAACGACAGTTAAGTTTGTGTTTACTGACGGAAGAGCATACAAGAGGAATATATATATAGATATAGATATAGATATATAGAGAGAGATAGATAGATATATATATAGAGATAGAGAGATAGAGATATATAGAGAGACATAGAGATATAGATATAGATAGATATAGATATATATATAGATAGAGACATATAGATGCATATATATATGGAAAATATATATGCATATATATATATAGATAAGAATATATAGATATAAAATATATAGAGATATATAAAATATATAGGGATACATATATATATGCATATATATATATAACTATAGATATATATAGATATATATATATATATATATATATAGAGATAGATATCTATATATATATATATATATATAGATATATATATATATATATATATCTATATATATATATATCTATATATATATATATATATATATATATATATATATACTCCTGAAGCAATAGTGCTCTCGTATCAAGTGCATACTTGCGCCGAAGTCGAAGCTCACTTGTTACCGTCACGAACATCTTGTCGAATACGTTATTATAGACAGCGAACGCGGACCTACCCTATGCCTGTGAAACGAGCTACCAATATATGAAGAACCATGTTGTGGGAAATATTTATCACCAGGGTTCCCTTCTGGCGAGTTTAGCACAAAAGAACAAGATGACGGGTACCTAATTTGGTCAATAATAATGTAGCCCCTCAGTCTAGTAAGAAAAACCATCCATGTGACAATGACAACTGCTATAGATAACGATACCACCCATGGACGGAATTGCTACCCACCACTAAAGTGATAATCCTGTCGTTAATATTGTTGTGTAATAATAAATAACTATCGACGATAAGACTCTCTCATAGCACTTGTGATTTCTCACTTACGTTTATATATTGTTCAATACCGTCTATCTTTGTTTGTTGTTGGACACTGTGGTTCATCACAATCGTTGCAGAACGAAATGATAGGTAATATAATATTCTGTTCTAGCAAGCCATACGGCTAGCAAAGCCCTATGACTACGAACTGTATATACGGATGAAATACAAGTCCATCCCAACGGCTGAAACATGTGGTATTCAAGATGTGAACGCAGCCTTGTACGGTGGAGCTATTACATTCCAACCCTATGGACTACGCATCACTTGATTTACCACACCTTTAATCCCTACGGCTGATTTCCCATTTTCTATGCCATGGGGGAAGTGGACAAGACGGTGTTCACTTTGAGTAGCTTTCTATGGTGCCCCGTACGAATGAGTACATACCATGCACATTGCAGGGTTACATTTCATCTTAATCATAATGTCTCTATGTCGAAACACTAGTGTAATTAGTCATGTGTGTAACAGTGTCATATAATTGAGTCTCACCCCACCCAAAAATATAAAACCATACAAACATTATCTATTAGCCATTATGCTTACATATCTTGCAGGCTGTCCCAACATATGCAATAGCCTGTCGCAGAAGCTTACCCAGGATATTCACTGTAACAGGCTGTGGTTATATATTCCTTCATGATGTTGTCTATCTTAATCACAAATTGAAAAATAGCCGGCACATCTTTTCAGCCAGTACTTTCACATTAACGAGCAAGTTACTAAAGGTCAAATACAGCATTCTTTTTTATTCCATTTGTCGAAAGCTTAGTACATTGAAATGTCATTGAAACCAACAGTCGCTGGCTGTGCGCTTCTTTTCTATCATACAAATGATTTATTAATGTACATTTTCCACGTCAAATCGGTCAATATATCGCTCGGTAATATTCGGGTATTTTCGGACATTGACGCCACATATGATGTTCGCATGAGGATTACCTAATCCTCGCAATCTTCGTAGTTGGTTGCCGGGTGTTGGCATACAAGCGTAGTACAGTTTTATCGTAGCTCTTCAGAACCAATTGGAACACCGTAGTCTTGTCCGTGGGTGAACGCAAGCTTGCCAGCATTGGCCACTGACGAAAAACTACGGTTAATATTCAAACAACGTCAGGCTAATGGTTCTGCCAGCTTGGACATTTTTTGCTAGTGTTAGCTGTCTATAGACAACAACAATATCGACATATTAACATGAGGACATCAGCCATGTACCCTGCTTCCCTTTCTAGAACATATTGATCATAATTTCGAGGCAGAGTGACCAATAGATATAACTTCAAGTAGGTATATACTTCAAATGATATATGCTCTGCAGTATGTTACTATGGGTGATATAGCGTAAATGATATTGGATAATTATGAACCCTTACATACAGAGAATCTCTATAATAATCAACATAATACCTTATATACTGGCAATGTACATCACAATCAAAAGCCGCTTACGGCCTTAATAATGAGAAGATATATTTCGGTGATAACAACATACGGCTGGGGCGCGTTTAGCTTGCTGAAGTATCAACTGTTCGTTTTGTATGACTCCCCTTTGGACCCGTGTTATCAACAGAAACTCCACTACACACTTTGCATGATTATCTTACTTGGATTTGTATAGCATACGCTGTATAAAAGGTCAGCTGAGAGCAAACGAAGGTCGTGTTCACGTCACGAATATGCCCGGGCAATTACCCTTTGGCCAAGTTAAAACTTATCAACAGCACTGTGGATATCATACAATATAATGTTCTTTGAACCCCAATGTCGGCATATGCAGCGGACCATACCTAATATATACAGCACAAATCGGAACATATTGGATATATTATTGTACAACATAGATGTCATGGCTTACTTGCAAGATCATTTTCCTGAGATAATTTCTGCTTTTGCAAGTGAAAATGGGTAAAATTCGGATATAGCTGTGATACAATGTAATGCGCTGTGTACTTGAATCCAAGGGAAGGATTAGGAATCAGGTCAGGTTTTTTGTTATTACTTTCATTGTTCGCGAATTGTATCATACATTCAGTGTCCCGTAAAAACCCCCGTAACCTACTTTTTTTATAAGCAAGAAAAGTTAACGTATATCTGCTAACCGTTTTCTTTGCTTATAAACGTTTTTCTGATTATGAGATGTTGATAATTAATAAGACGCGTGTTATTACCTCAGGCATTTCCCTTTAAGGCTCACTGATCTCCACTGCATTAAGCTGAGGTATGGCAGTGAGGGGACTGGTCGAGTTACAAAAGAGGCATTATGATTGCATGCTAATTGGATTGAACGTCAAAATGCGCTGAATCGCTTGTAGCAACCACAGCAGTGTCTGCAGCATGTTGATAAGTCATATTGAGAACGGTTTCCTTCACAGCAGCTGATTGAGTAAGGCAGACATTTTGCGGGTTTACTCGGCATACTTTTTGCAGCTGCAAAGCAGAGCCTTTCTATTTGGCGGTGTATTTTATTCGGACCTCCCCTTCAGTAATAATACTGATGAGAACCATCCCCTCTGAACACCGTCCAGAACAAACATATCCTAGCAACGCTGTAAAACAAGTTATTAAACCATAGAGGAGACCACATACATTGTTTGTTCAACAACTTAATCAAACGAAAAAGAAATATTCCGCAATAGATTTTGGAATTCATCGACGCAAGTCAAGTTAGGATCTGGGATAAAATTTGACTGATTGAAGACTGACTGTTAATTAACGCAGGTGTTATGCACTCTAATGGCTTGTTTGCTAGAGCATCGACTTATGAATACGCGTCATACTACTTCACTCATCTACAATTAGTAAGTATATCGCATTATAAAGTGCAGTTAACATTTAGCGAATCGAAGATAAGTATAGTTCAGAATGAACTTTAACTCGAGGAATTCAAGCCTAACGACTCAGAAAACACCAAGGTCTAATAGACAATAAGAGACGCATGGGCTGAACTGATATCTATTTAGCCGAAAAACATATACCTTGTCTTACAGAAATACGTCTACACTTCCGTGAATGCAGGCCATTATTTTAACCGTACATACATTGTAATATTGCCTTGCTGTTTTAGAGCTTCTTCATAGCTCTTCAAAACCAATTGCAACACAGTCATGCGTTATATGGCAATAATCTACCTGTGTATTAACGCTGATGTCATTTGGAAATAGGGATCTAATCATAGTCCTAGATGATTACATGACCATTGATACCCGAAAGTGAATCTTGAATCTTATTCAGCGATCTTGGATTACAGTAAAACGGGCTAGTGATGCAATGCTTCCAAGCAAATACTTTACACATTAACACAACGACTAAGGACCCCATGCATGATAGTGATGGGGGGGGGGGGGGTAGCGGTGTCAATCACTAGAATTTGTTATCGGATCGTGTGTGCATATCCTTGTAGTGCTTTGGGTTACAGTTTTTAACTACTGCAGTCTAACTCTGTTTTGCTTTGATAAAGGTATGATGTTTATTTTTCATAAAAACGATTATATAGATATCAGTATCAGCAACTTTCTAGAATAATAAAGCAGATATTTTGTATGGCATATTAGACGAAGCAAATCTGTAGAACTGTTACAGATGATACACATTTGAGCGTTAACTTTGGCGAATAAGAAGAGCACGACATATTGTGGTATCTGCGATTGTCGTGCAGGAGTATCATATTAATTGATTGAGGGGGATCGCTGTCCCCTCAATCCATACTAGCATACTAGCAGCCAATCTGTTACTTATCGCGTTATTGATATCCAATTCTTTGCATTGGCAGTTAACGGGACTTCTAAGTTAAATATAAGTGTAGCTTCTGCCATTTTGGTTGGGTAACGTTGAATGGGATTGATGGCAAGGTAGATTTGTGTCTCAGGGCTCGAGGAATTGTAGTATTTGCTGGATGTTTGACAAGAAAGGATCAGCTGTTGTAAGTATGTCCTTTGTACAGGTAAAATACTTTGTGATAGCTATGTGGTTATTTAATTGCAGTAATAATTACCCAAGCCTTGATTGACGTCATACTGGTCATTATTTATCGTACTGTCTTTGGTGTGACATTTCTGTTGTCAATAATCATAGTCCAACCATATACACGGACCGAATGGCTGTTTATCAGACACTTTATCCGTCATATATAGCTACTTATGCAACATACTAACATAGAACATAGCTGTGGATAGATACCGATTTCCATATCAAATTTGGTTATCCCCGGGTTCATCATGATAACATGCATGAAAAACAATGGAGATAATTTGTTTATCAAACATCATGTGCAAGAAAGCTGTACATAATGTTAAGTCGTACGTAAGGTTACCGCTTAACTAAACAACACTTAATGACATTTTTTGCAATGGTAATAATTATCAGCTGCATTCTGCTGGAGAAGTCCGACGTCACCGTTATATTTTAATCTATAGCCTTTTCGTTATTCATAACATTAGCTATAGGCAACAAAACAGGCAACTTATCCATCCATAAGCAGTTCTGTCAAGGATTTTATAGCTACGCTACGAGGGGTCATATAGAGTGGCTCGGCGGTGACCGCTTACCTAATTATAATACACTGCAATCGCCAGGTGGCGCTACCGTGAGAAAAAGAAGAACACATGGGAGTACTGGGCTGATGTCACTGCGATTGATGAGAGCGGGGAAAATGTCTCATTGCTGAGCCTTTCCGCTGCCAAAACACGTCGCAAACAGGCTTAAAAATACCGCAAACAACTTGATGAATTGCGCGGGTGAAATTTGAAAACAGTTCGCTACTCACAGCGCCAGATCCTCTTACTATCTTCTAACTTTAATGTCCGCTGTAGGTGGTTATATAAGATTATCCACAACCGTCTAGAGGGATCTGGCCTGGAGTGCACATTAACATTTGTTGGTTTGCAAGGCTCATGCGAAGATCTGGAGAATAGAGTTTATAGTTTCAATTAGCTGTGTGGGGATTGTTGAATGGCTTGAAATACACCGTAGTCAACAGGCGATGAAACCATGAAATTAACAAAAGCATGCAGGATTGCTAGTCCGATGTCTCGGGGTCGGCGAGTGTAAAATATATGAAGACATCTGACTGTTCTAGGGTTCCAGGGCTCCGAATTTAACAGAATGATCCACGCAGTTTTAAGGGACTATATGACAATGCAACATACGGCGGCTCACAGGCGACGTCTTCACATCTCGGGCGGAGGATTGAGTGAACCTTCTTAGCGTAGCTATAAGCTCTTGGGTTGTATCGAGTCCTCGAAGTCTCCTCATTGTCGTGATATATACCTGACAATAGGTGAAGTTTTATATCAGATAGGCGGCGCAGAAAAATCGTCGGGCGTAGGTTTTCTAGATTTGATTTTTCATTAAGTCGTTCATTGGGGCCCTGATTGTATAATAAAACTGTAGAAACAGCATGATTCTAGACGTTGTAATATCAGTACAGGAGTACACAAAAGTGGTATGAATTATTACTACACGCACTTACGAGATTATACACACAACTATATACGCATTCAATTAATAATGCGATCATAACGCGCGTATATGTGAGCACAGCCCAAGTATCATAATGCAGGCAACCTGAACGAGCATTACTGCTTATTTTTACTGATCATAACGGTTCGGCAATAATCGTTATCTTTCAGCCGTAAGACAGAATCGATAAAGTGTGAATATTGTTAATATTGACGCTTTGGTTTCACGGATTTTGTTAATGCTAGTGGCATGTTTTGGTGTGGAGATGCTGCTAGTAGCGCTGGAAGGAGGCAAACCGCTAGGAATGGGTGTCAACATTCAATATTTCCTTATAAATATTACTTGCTACTAGCAAATCATTTTAAGTCAGCTGTCCCGTAAAGCAAGACGGTTATCACTCAATTTTACATAAAAACGATGACCTAACGGTTTAAAGCTGATTAAGCGATTAACCGTTCAGGTGAAATATCGTTCACTTGGTGTACCTGAGCGTTTGCGCTAATCAATTAAAGCTATAGATAATTATAATAATTGCACAGAAACACTGGAGACTCGCTAGTTGATTTTGAACAACTATGAAGTATCATTCAGTACGTGAATAGGCACGGCAGACCGAATGGTAGTTTCTTAATCAACTTCTACTGAATAATGCCATGCAGTCGGTATCACCATGTTATGCATTTACACCATGGCGTACGAATTAGTGTGTGTTACTAGCGGCAACGGGGTGATGCGATCTCTTCAATATGAGACGCCATGGCACCTCCCATGATCAAAGCGTGTGTGTTTGGTATTCTAGCTTATGAACCACAAGGGCACCCACAAGGATCGTAGTTACAAATGTAGCGAGCCTCATGGCTTCCAGACCAAATTCAGGTTGAACAACTGCGAAAGGGTGTGAATGTTCGATTACTGATTCCATCCTCGCAGCAACCTGAGGAATGTGCCAAATTGATCAAACCTTTGGCAAGTTTGATAATTAGATATATATTTGTTGGGGCATGGGGGAGATGTGGCAGATCTGTTGAAGCTGCCGCAGATCGGGATTCCCAGCCAACTTACGATAGTTATATTCCGCCGTTACTGTGCCTCGTGGGGACTTGCAACAAGGAATCACAAATTCTAGAGGCAAGGTTTTTTGAAGTATCGAAAACTGAGTTACCTTGTGAATAATTTGTTGTAAATCGTATGCTTTGCCAGAATGATATCCCCGAACCAGTATCTGAGTGGTGCTAATGACAAGATACAGTGCAATTGATTACTGCGGCTGCCAACCCCACCAGGCCGCATAATTGGTAAGGGGTAAACGCTGCCCAATCATCACGGTTGTGATTCCAAGGTTAGTGTCAGATGTAACCATTGCAATCGTTGCGGGAAACGTCATGGCACAGGGGCTAGACAGCGAGCATAAGTCGCATGGCCCATACCAAGCATGGAAAAAAAACGTCCTCTTTAAATAACATTGTTAATCATTGCTAAATAACCCTGAATGACGGATGCTTTATAGTCAGTCAGTTCGTTAACAAAGTGCGGTAATCAAATAACATATACAATGACATAAGAAGTAACCATGACAGAAAATGGCGCACAGTATGATGGCAATATGTTGGACTATTTTATGGTAATAGCCTGGTCAGCAAGGTGGCGATATGGCTCGAGCAAGCATCCCGAGCAGTAGTTCAGAGGCCTACGTGCAACCACCGGGGTATGTGCTGGGATGGGGATGTTCCGTATGTAAGAATGACGTTTGACTTGATAATAGGTTCACAGTAAAGTTTACTTATCTAGCAGCGCAACGCTTGAGAGGGGGTTTTCGTATTCAGTCCTAACACCCCCCACCCCCCTCCTCCCATAGCGACTTACTAAATATGGATGTGCGGAAGACGAAAGTGTAATTATCAATTGCGCATTGAAAGATTTGGCTAGTAACAACTTTGGGATATATGGGAAAGGGCAACTTCTCTCAAGGTTCAGGACACTTTCCTCTGTGATCTTTTGAATATAGCGTTATTTAAACGATATGACCTCACTGAAAAAGGATACTGTATAAAATTCCGGAATTTTCTTTCAGAAATATATGAAGGACCAGAGCAATGTATTGTAGCGCTAATGAACCACTTTCTTGGATGGATTAACTTGTCAGAGACCGATAAGTGATTTAAATCATTAACAACTTGTTAATTTATGAGTAGTTAATTCATGCGTGGGGCCCTGAGCTGGCTGTACATCTCCGTAAACAAGCTCCATCCAATTTCGCGGAAATGAGCAAAATTGCTGATCAACATTTAACCGCTTCCAGGAAGCATCTTGTTAAGGCGACTCACACCCAATTTCATACTGGAGCTTAGTCGAAGCCAGAGCAGGCGTGTCCGAATGATAAAGAGAGACGTCTTGGTTAAAGGCGACCGACTTGCTTCAAATGTGGCAAAATCGCACCCAACAAGCCGGTAAAAGGAATAAGCGATATTTGTCCCTGATGAGGCAAACAACTGCCGGTCACCATTAACGAATCGCCATAAGTAACTAAACTGAGAGTCAGTGACTCGCATAGGCGGGATAATAGCTGCATAAAGTGGCGAGTGACCCCACCACTAGGCCAGATGCAGTTGTTAATAAATATATATAAAGCTGCAAGCGTCTTAACGCCGTCTTGAGAAGTGGTCATTATCCATACTTGCGATATCATATTAGCTCTAGTTCATCACTTTCAGAGATCACGGAAGATGGATACTGATAAGACAATTTGTCAAAGTCTAAAGCACTCAGTATTCTAAATGCGTGCGATGATCGTAACCAAATGCGGCGCGACAATACGTGAGTTTCAATTATACACGATAATTACACACATGTACATATGAAGAAGAATTGTTTTACTTAATTGAATGTTTATTAACAAGTTGAGTTAGTTTACGTGTGAGATTTCGTCAAAGGCGATTTAATCCGGCCAGACACATTTTGAAAAGTTCATGTTTATTTTGAACGACACGATCGGTTTCTGCGCGCACGCGCAGACAAGGTTGTTCGCAAGCTAACTTTTTCTTTATGAATTTTATTATTTAAGTATATGTGTCATTTTGTCAATGATTATCTTTTGGAAATTCCTACTTTAGAAGGGCGATATGTATTCATCGATATCACATTGACATTGAATATTATATATTTACGTAAGTACACAACTTGGTGGTAAGACCCGGAGACGTGAAATAACAAGAATTGCCACACGACCCACATACTTTCAGGCACGACGGTATATATTTATATTACCGTCGTGCGCGGCTATGTGGACCCATGCTAGTGTCAATAGTATGCTATTACCACCATTTACATGAAGCGTATTTGGTTCAACACTAAACTGAGCTCATACACGTAGAGTATGCGAACCAAGCCATAAAGGGTGTCGTGTGACCAACAGCGCGAAAACAAGTACAGAATACGACCAGATCGGTAAACACAAACATATAACTAAATTAGGTATTTGTTTCCCAAACACAGACAAGCTGATGTTGCTTCCGTACATCCCCTATACTAAGTACTATTTAGTTTATTCCACCACTTTCTGATCAACCTCCGCCATCCGCACAATCTAGCCATGAATCCCTACTGTGAAAATCGTGTCCCCGACTGGTCCATATATGATAATATGCGTTAATATCTGGCCGGCATTAGGTTGCAATGTTGTAGAGGCCCTGCCACAAGCAGACTGTTATTTTCAACACTTGACTTCAAACACCACATCGAAATCGCATTACTGAGCATGTCGCCATCATATTGACAACCATGTGACCATCATACGGACCGCCAGATCCTCATTACACCGTTCATCAAATCAGAATCACATTGACCACCAGATCGCTATCATACTAACCACCAGATCGCTACCATACTGACCACCAGATCGCAATCATACTAACCACCAGATCGTTATCATACTGACCACCAGATCGCTATCATACTGACCACAAGATCGCAATCATACTAACCACCAGATCGCTATCATACTGACCGCCAGATCGCTATCATACTAACCACCAGATCGATATCATACTAACCACCAGATCGCTATCATACTAACCACCAGATCGCTATCATACTGACCACCAGATCGCTATCATACTGACCACAAGATCGCAATCATACTAACCACCAGATCGCTATCATACTGACCGCCAGATCGCTATCATACTAACCACCAGATCGATATCATACTAACCGCCATATCGCTATCATACTAACCACCAGATCGCTTTCATACTGACCACCAGATCGCTATCATACTGACCGCCAGATCGCTATCATACTAACCACCAGATCGCCATCATACTAACCACCAGATCGCTATCATACTGACCACCAGATCGCTATCATACTAACAACCAGATCGCTATCATACTAACCACAAGATTGCTATCATACTTACCACCAGATCGCTATCATACTAACCACCAGATCGCTATCACAGGTTAAATGCTTAAGCTGCGCCTCCAGCAGAGGGGAATACGCTATCTGACAAGCAAACTAAGATATTCCAGTGGTGGGTTCATCAATATATCTGTGACCTACCACTGTTGCACAAGGACAATTTCGAACAAACATAACTGCTATGATATATGCCCTTCCTGGTCGGCTCGCAACGACAAGCCGAATCTCACCGGATTCAAGCACGGCCTATGATCGGTTGTAAGCGATCTCATTAACACAAGGAGTGTCGCCGCGTTAAGGTACAAGCGTAGGCCACCCCCAAGTTGTGCTTTATTGGACGGAACCACATGACAAGTAAGGTTATCAGGAACAAAGCATATGCTCGATGCATATGTCCTTCCTTTTAATCACCAAATCGGCGCAATCAAGACCACTTTATTGTAGTCATACCAAATACAGCATTGGTTGACCAATGAAGGGAGATTCAATAACTACACTGGTGTGGGAAGGTGATCGTTTTCCAGTACGATCCTCGTGAGATAATTCACAACGTTTTTCTAATACGTATCTGTGAATATATGTCTGTCTCTTTTGTGGGATAATTTTAAACAAATCCACCTTAACCATGGGATACAACTTGCACATTGAAGTACGGCCTAATATCTACTCTTTTAAATGCATCATAGTGCTGCGGGAGAATTACAAAAGTTATTTTAATTGACTCTGTGTCGTATACGTTGCCAATTGTATTTGACGACGTTAAAATTCAGCACACCTTCGTATAGCTGCTTGACGATGGTAAAAAATAAATGTTCACTCCTTTGTGAATGTACATGGTATACACAGAATGTCAATTGTACATCATTTTACATGCACGAATACGGTGCTGTAAGCGAAATTGAGCTTAATTACCCACGACATTTCAGTATAACAACATAAAGCTTGCAAAGATCACAATGACAGTCAAACTCGGCCAGTCAGGATAGCCGTCTTGAACTAAATTGAACGCAAGACGGGCGTCAAACATATAACTTAAAACAGATGCACACGCAAAATGTATGGCGAATATTGAACTACGCGCGCCTTTGATTAATTATGACTAGAATTGTGGATGCGTCATAATCCATGTTAGTGGCACCCATTCCAAACAGCACTTCTATGATCAGAAGCAGTCAGTACATTGCAGATGTAGGCGTCATATGGCAAAAGGCCAACAAAATATTCAACATCTTATTTGGCGTCAAGCTCCAGCACTGCATGTTCCTAATGTGCTCGGCACGCAGTTTTATTATTTATCTTGACTCATATACATGCATACAATATCCATTATATCTACTTTTTCACTTATATAATTGAGATACAATTCGCCCAATCGTTTATAATTATTTAAATATTTTACCTGAATGTGTCAATACAAGCGGTGAAAAAGTAGTATTTGGTGCAGTAGTTCCTCAAGATTGTGTGGCTTAGAATTAAGTGACAATACCTAGTTACCCATCTTAAATACCATCTCGTCAAGCAAGGATATTTCCCTACTTTTTCCCTTTTCGTGGTATGACTAAACGACGGCATTTCCCCCTCAACATGCAATTCACAAGATGATTCATAAAATTTTTACCTGACGGTTTTTTCCGTACTTGATCGTTGACCAGGCTCTTGACAATTGTTCAGGGTAATATTCCGTGATCTGTGCAGTAAGACTGTGAAGTGCAATAGATAATGTTTTATTGGCTGTCGGCTGTCCGATAAACATCAATATCTAGTCCCAGTTACAAAATACGGTAACGGTCTCTCGCTATGCTCGTGGTCACAGTTTCCTGGTGTTCAGTGGGCAATCGATGTAACATGCAAACTTGCAAACGGTATATCCGCTTTTATAGCATTGTAAGTCACGTGTTTGAGAATAGTTAATCGATACAAAAGAGCTTGGCATCAGTACCACTGTCAGTGTGCTCTCGTAGGAGCGTCTAAATGTTAGGGACAGATATGTACCATGTAAATGGCAACCGCTTTGTTCCCTTTCTGGGCCAATTGACCATTGCCTTTCGTAATTCACGTGTTAATTGCCATGGACCATGTTGTTTCAGACGAAAATTTACATCTGCAACAACGTGCTAGTGTTCCATTTCCTGTTATCATATGCATTAAGACTATTTTATGTTTTTTAATTATGATATTGTAAAAACTAATGACAAGTCAGCCAGTTAACAAGAATAATTAAGTGAGGTATAGAGAATGTAAAATCTAGATTATTTCGGTAATGAACACGGCAGTATTTGTTGTAGATAACATCCGCCACAGCATCCGTGTCACCATTTTTAACCGTCGTTATCTGAAGCTTTAATAAGAACATATCTTCATATTTGTAGGACATCACTTTGAGTGTACTTGAGCGATGTCAGGCAATGTGATCGGCTCCGGGTGGTATTAATGATGTGTCAAGTCTTATAAGAACACATCGCATATAGAAGACACTATGATACAACTTGCATAACCCGAGCCACACATGATTGGTTAATACTCATCGCCTAGTTGGGCAATATTTAATGGCATTTGATACCTACTGACCATGACATCTGGGACGCTGTTGCAGGAATATTTAAGCTATAGCATCGATCTCATGTGTAGAGCAACTTGGGTTCAAGTGGCTAATTTGCTTTATCCATGGCAACTTGACTGAGGAGAGATATATGGCGTAGTCAAGGCTGGATATATCCCGGCAAATCGTTTTGGGAAGGATAATTAGCCGGGTCACATGGGGCGAAATACGGGTACGCCTGTGGTTATTGCAGTACTGCGATCAATTTAAAAAAAGACACATGTCATATCGTAGTATTGAAACAGCAAATATCTGCGACGCTGCAAGGTAGGCTTAGCGCACAAATTGCTTTTTGTGTCGTTAAGGTATTCAAATCTTTAGAAACAAATAAATTTGGTGAAAGAGTTAACTCAGTGGACAAATCCAGATAAATAAATGGCTTCATAATCTGCATATTACATGTGTCATTATATAAAACTCTGCAGCAACATGGAGATGTGTTATGTGTGCGCATTGTCGCATATATGTGCACTAGACTTTGAAGAACAAGTAAGGGCAGATGTGTATGTGAGTGTGTGTGTCTGTGTGTGTCTGTGTACGTCGATCTGGGTGAGACAGTCGTTGTCTCGGGGTGAGTTGTCTCCATCCGTGTGTGTATGTGTGTGAATGTGAATTCCGAGTGCAGTCCGAGTGCAATTGATTTCTGTCTGACCAGTCTTATGGCTGAATCCCGTATTTTTGATGCTTCAGAATAAATGGCAAATCATCTCTGCAACAACATGTAGTACACGCCGCAGACAATACCCTCCTCCTACCCTGATTCACAACATAACATTTAAAACAAAGTAGCTTACCAATAACAACGTCGCCCAAAGCACTTTGCAATGATGAGTTGCAACCGAGAAAGCCAAAACAAAAGATGGATGTGACCAATGGATAATTAGTGAAGGAACGTCTGTTGTATTTCAGTGGTGGGGGTTCGGTGAGGAATAGGTGTAAATCGTTATGATATGCCACTGTATTTAAACGCAGCTGAAAACAATACTTTTGTTATACTACCATGCGCATCGTATGCCAAATTGCCGTTCGTTGGTCAGCAAGCAGCGACCAAATAGCATATATCACACCCTTCGATCAACCAATCCATTTCTGTGCACTCGTACTGTTGTCATTTCATAATGATGCATGATAGCCAATAACCAGATAGGATATTAATAGTAATGACAGCGCAGATTGGACCGAGAATCATTTTCTTCGTAATTCACTCAATGGTTTTATCTTCCTTGGGATCGTGTTCGTGAGGAAGTAAGGCTCAATCCATAGGCTCTGGTTGAAGGAGGGCACACTGTGAATCATGCAGTCTGAGAGAGGTACAGCTTAAGGTTCCTGTAGTGGATCATGTACTTTCCTTTGTTGCGTAGGTTGGATACACATTTCTCAACCTCAGTAGGGGTCCCACAACCCCTAGAAGTTACGTTTAGTAGTCGGACAACTATTACTTTTGTACAGCCAACATTTTAAGGGTATGGGAATTCTTTGTTGTGCGCACCATATAGCGATTCAGGATATTCTAGATCTGCCTCAAGAATGGACCTTGTCTCTGCATCAACGGGATATGTTGGTATGGTATTTCCCTGGTCGTCTCAGTCAGATCCTCTGTTCGTCCCCGTTTGCAACTGTTCTTGGATAACGGCACTTCCCCTGTTCAAGGGCACATCAATCTTGTCAGGGGTGAGCAATGCCTAATGCTTGTTTTCGCAGCACTTGTTTGCCATACATAGTAACACCTTCTTGGTTTGCAAGCAGCACAAATGGAATCGATGAGTTTTAAGGTGTCATTCAAGCTATTAAGCGTACAAGAAACCACCCTTTATATCTTGCATTCGGTTGAATGCACTCGTATGTTGGTGAATTTGTAATGTTTAAAGCATTTCCTTTATACAGATTTAGATAATATGTAATTACCATGTGGTTACGGGAAAAGAAGTGTTATTGTGACAATATATATAAAGTTTTGCAAAAAGCAAGCTCCATAACTTCTGCGAAGTAATTTTCAATCCTTATGTTGGTTGACCTACAGCGCTTTATGATATCAACAGTATTGATTCGCTGAAGCAATCAATACATTCCCGTGCTTCCCTCCTTTTCAGCCCTCCCCTCCCCCGAACAGTATGTTACAATGCGATCAGATCAGCCACCAATCAATAATTACAACTGCCTGAACGGTTGGTCGGCCTGGTCCCTTTTGTGGAGTTATCTTGATCAGTCGCGTTTGCCATTATGTATGTATGTTTGTATGTAAACGATTTTTGTTTCGCGATAAAGGTCGCAATCTTTAATTTTTTTAATTTTTTTCTTCCATCATTAGGCGTCAATAATGCGCAGAACCCAGAGGATATTTTTTTTACCTTGACATGAAACTAAGGTCAAGGTCATCGAATAAGTGAAAAACTAGTACCTCGAATAACTCCGGTAATAATTGTTGGATTGTGACATAATTTACATCATTGTGTAGCTCATTCTATTTGCAAACCTTTTCTTATACTTATGTGGCCATATAACCAACGTTTTTCTCTAGGACCTAAGGTCGAAAAATCGTGGTATCAGTCCGAATGTCAACAAAAGTTTCATGAATATTTCGAACGCTTATAAAACCGTCAATACATGTCCGATGGTAATGAAAATTGGTTCACATGTTTTCCGTGACATATTAAGACGAATCCTAGGATATCGTGGATGTCGATGACGTCACTTCCGGTTACGAAAGCATCAATGTTAACCAAAAATGACACAGGTTCAATGCTCAATACGTCCGCGCTTTACAAGTCCATTTCAAAACAGTTTAGATATTCTGCAAATGTAATGTAATTGTAAATTTCATCTTATTATACTTAGTTGTAAATAATGCATCGTTAAAAAAATTGTAGCAGGTCAATAATATCTGGTAGCCAAAATCTGTACACTTTTTAACATTTTCTAAAAGCTGATACAAATACCAAACTTTCATTATTGACATATGCTATCAAAATATTCGTCATTTTCAAAGCGCGTTGAGTTGAAATAGCCAATTTCATTAAGTCAATTTTCGTCAAATTTTCGATTGCTAATAAAATCGTACATATGTGTTCAATAGCCATAACAATTAGCACAGATGTTAATATTAACCGCGCAAATCTTATCCGCAAATTTGTGTTTGATATCAGTTGCCGCGTCGTTAGTCCGTCGTGAATGGTCGAATTGTGAATTGAGTTTCTCTCGAAGGAAGCCCATTCAATTCTGAGCATATGACTCATGTATGTCTGATGTAAATAACCTACAGTTCTCACAAAGTGAGTTTGAAGTACAGTGGGTGTCATTTCTCCTGGCTCTTATTAACAGCAGCCGACCTGTCGCGCTGCACAAAGGTCGCCGCAGCTCTGTGCTCGGCTCGCGGGGCGCGGCTGTCTGCGGGAATCAGGCAAGTCGCAGCACGGACCAGTCCAATTGATTGTCAAACTGTATGTAGGATATAGATCGTTTACTTTCTGCTTCATTGTGATTTCTATGAACATCACTGATCTTATTGCTTACACTAACAACCATGAACATAGTTTCAGCCAAATTGATATTATTTTACGTGTCTGCATGGATACAATAGTCTACTTGCAAGCATCGTTAGAAAACAACCCAAAACCCTTGAGTTGGGCGATTCCAACCAGTTGTCGGGTAACTGACTAGGCAAAGAAACTTGGCCTCTGACAGCGTCCGCGCTATTTAAAACTTTCGATCTTTCACATCCGCGCTGTCTAACGTGGCATCGGATCATCAAAACACCAGGGACGTGTGCCTTGCTTAGTAACAGACATGATCAATCTTTTACTGCCGATATTTCACATTTAACGTTGGTTAGCCTATGAATAAATGTTTGTTAACTATTTTTTGTCTCGCGATACTGAGCGCAATTTTCAATATATTTTTGTAATTTTTTTTTAAAATTGAAGGTGTCAACGCTGCTCATAGTCCAGCGGTTTAATTTTGACCTTGATTGTAAACTTAGGTGAAGGTCATCGAAGGAAATATTAGATAATCAACAAATTCAAAGTAACTTGGTAAATTTTTGGCCGATTTTGAAATTTTAAAAACTTCCTGATAAAGTTCGCCAATTGAATATGCGTAGCTTACGCCGGCTTTTTCTAGCACTGTTGCCAGTGCTCAACGTATTTCTCCCGCTCCATCTACTGCTGCGTCGAATGCTATACGTTCTGAATGATATGGTAAATCTCCTGAAAATACGTCAGAGCCCGTACTCAAACCGTGTGCGCCTTCATCGGTTCTAGGGCATTTCTATCGGTATTCTCATCATCGTCGTCATCACTATCACGTGGGTGGCCAGCGTGTCCAGTTGGTAAGTCTTCAAGGTCATGTCTCCCCCAGTTTTTCTTACCAGTTTATTCCAATGTATTTTCTGACCCGTTGTTTTGGGCATTACCTCTAAGATTGCTTGGGTGAGTATCCACTTGACTTTTGTTTATAACTTCGCGAATTCGCGTTTGTGGCTATGTATGTATGTATGTATGTATGTATGTATGTATGTATGTATGTATGTATGTATGTATGTATGTATGTATGTATGTATGTATGTATGTATGTATGTATGTATGTATGTATGTATGTATGTATGTATGTATGTATGTATGTATGTATGTATGTATGTATGTATGTATGTATGTATGTATGTATGTATGTATGTATGTATGTATGTATGTATGTATGTATGTATGTATGTATGTATGTATGTATGTATGTGTATGTATGTATGTATGTATGTATGTGTTGTATGTATGTATGTGTATGTATGTATGTATGTATGTATGTATGTATGTATGTATGTATGTATGTATGTATGTATGTATGTATGTATGTATGTATGTATGTATGTATGTATGTATGTATGTATGTATGTATGTATGTATGTATGTATGTATGTAAGTTAACATTTTTTTGATCCTCGAAACAGGTCGCAATTTTGGAAATTTTTGAATTTATTTTTCTTTAACTGAAGGCGGCAATAATGCGCAGAGCCGTGAGGTTTTGTTTTGACCTTGATTTGAAACTAAGGTCAAGGTCATCGAATAAGTGAAAAATTAGTATGTCGAATAACGCCGTTAATAATGTCACAAAATTTACATCATTGTGTAGCTCATTGTAATTGCAATCTTTTTCTAATACATATGTGGCCATCGAACCAGCCGTTTTCCCAATCGCATAAGGTCGAAAAATCGTGGTATCAGTTCAAATGACAACATAAGTTCCATTAATATTTCTAATGCTTATAAAACACTCATGTCCGACGATAATGACAATTGGGTCACATGTGCTCCATGACAGCTTCAGCCGGATTACCAGATTTCATGGATGTCGATGACGTCACTTCCGGTCATGATAGCATCAAAGTTTTTAAATAATGACAAGTTCAATGCTCAATACGTCCATGCTTTCGGGAAAAAAATTAATACAGTTTACATATTCTAAATGTGTATTGTAATTGTAAAACTTTTCGTATTATACTAATGCATCGTTAAAAAAAATATATCAGGTCGAACATTTCTGGTAGCCAAAATCTCTATTTTTTTAATTTCGCAATTAGTTCGCTAATTATCATCCGATCGTAAAAAAAATAACATTTTCTTAAAGCTGATATAAATACCAAACTTTCATTATTGACATATGCTATCAAAATATTCGTCATTTTCAAGCGCGTTGAGTTGGAAAAACCAATCTCATTTGGTCAATTTTCGTCAAATTTTCGATTGCTTATAAAATCGACAATATGCGTTCGACGGTCATAAAACGTGAGTCAAATGTCATCATGGATAGCGTATACCGAATTGCAATTCTTTTAGGGAGGTCGCTGACGTCATTTCCGGTCACGAACGAATCAAAATTAAAATTCGACTGGAATCTGAGGTTATCGCGTTGTTTGTCCGTTATGAATGGACGTATTGTGAACTTGTTTGCTCTCAAAAGAAGGCCATTCATTTCTGAACATTTGAATAATGCATGTCTGTTGTAAATAACCAACTTTTTTTCACAAAATAAGTTTGAAGTACAGCGGGTGTCATTTCTGCTGGCTTTTCCCTCGTTTGTATTCGAGAGCCAGCCTCTCGCGCTACACAAAATATGCCGCGGCAAGTATGGCAGGCCGTGGTGCTATTAAATAAAATATGCTTTTCCTTGTGTCAACCAAAACATTGTCAATCTATCATGGATCCTTTAATAAATTTGATTGCTTATAAAATCATCAATATACATGCGATGGTCATGAAAATTGGTTGAATTGTGGCTGCCAAACATTTAAAATCCTACAAAAATTGGTCAATTATGGCCCGATTCCGAAATTTTCCAACTTCTTGATACAGTTCGCCAAGTTCCCTAATGAATTCATGGGCCTCTTGCGTATAACGTTGGTAAGCTTCTGAATCAATGCTGGTTAACTTATTTGTCTCGCGATACAGAGCACAATTTTCCATAGATATTTGTAATCATTTTTTTTAAAATTGAAGGTGTTAAAGATGTGTAGGACCCAGATGTGATATTTTGACCTTAATTATAACTAGGGTCAAGGTCATCGAATCCTAGAATTGTATTGGGAGGCGATGGGGTTAGGGAGGTGGTCGGGCAAGGAGGTTTTACTGTACATGGATTTCAAAAGCCTCAGTTTTCTTGGTGTAAAGCTCTGTGAGAATGTAACAGTTCGTATTCCACTTTGAATACCACCTTCTTGTATTTAATAAATATTTGAGAATGTAAGGGTGCGTGTGTGTGTGTGTGTGTGTGTGTGTGTGTGTGTGTGTGTGTGTGTGTGTGTGTGTGTGTGTGTGTGTGTGTGTGTGTGTGTGTGTGTGTGTGTGTGTGTGTGTGTGTGTGTGTGTGTGTGTGTGTGTGTGTGTGTGTGTGTGTGTGTGTGTATGTGTATCCTCCTTGTGCTGGTCCAGCGTCACTTGTCAATCTAATATCACCATCTACAGCGCAGACCTAAATTTTCGAGAATAGTATATGGCGCAGACGGCGTCAGAGTCGACCATGGTTTATTGGTCTCCGTGCACTGCGATCATTTGCAGAAATCCATTTGTTATATGTAAATCCGTAATGTACAATCGATGACTTAAATCAATAAAACAACATGTAGTTAAGTTATCAAAAAGCCATTTCCTTTGCAACATTAAGCGAGCTTTATTAGCATACTACTGTGGGGTTCATACATATTTATGTATCGTCTAGTGCAACTGCACTGATATATAAACCATAACAGAGAGTAGAAGGTTTCCGGTTGTTTTGAAACATTGATGTCTGACCTGCCAGTTGATTGGTTTTAGTCAGATGTCCGGCTAGCTAGCTCTATTCATGTGGTGTTTAAAATCCCAACAGATAAATGTTATCAATATCAACGGGATGTATTGTATTCAACCAGCGTACGATAACAGACATTTACGACAAAAGATGCCGCCATAAAGGAGAAGAACCAGGGCTACGTGCTAAGGCTGGATTTATCAGCCACACAGAAACACAATCAGCGCAACAACTTACGTGTGAAATGAGAGAGAACGTGCAAATCCCACCTTCACCGATACAAGAACACGTTATGTATGAGGGTTCGTATACCTCATTTGATTAAGTTACCTGCATTGTAGCGATTGTGGTAAATATTTCACCCCCTTAAACCAATTGCTAAATAAATTGTGCTTTTCTATCTTTTTGTGCATGATAGAATATCAGGCATCAAGCAAATCGATGGAGCCGAATTTTGCGTGATGCCTTGCCTACATTACATGAGAAATATGCAATACACCAGCCCAGTTAGTGGGCCGGTAGCTCATTCATGAGGTTGACTGGGCCGCAAGGAATGATTGGTGATAAATCATCCAAATGCGAGTTGAATCGTAACCTAAATTGCATCCTTCCCAAACAACACTTTATGGAATGACATAGACATATGCAGCTAATAACGTAATGCAAACTTGTCTTAAGCAGCCTCTAAAATCATCCATAACCTACTCACAAGCCAGTTCACCAGGTCACGGTGAAATAGGCTTGCTCGCTTCGTCCCTTCAAATCGCTAAGGTCATGTAGATTAGAGTTATTGCTTAATCTAGCGTGCGCGAATAGAACTGCTCAGTCATCTGACATAATGCACCAGATCACTCGCACAACAAGTTTCGACCATTCGCCACGAAATCGACATTGTCTCAAGGTTGCCTTTAATGGTGACTTACGATGATATGAACTCAATGGCTTCTGATGATTGTCCCTAACAGGTCATGATTGGATAATTTGTTAGTGAAACATGGCTTATGTTTCGTCACTCTCTTCACACATATTCGCAACAATATTCTCATTAACTATTTACCATCTTTCCTTATTTCTGATCTGGGGTAAAGGTTAAGAGAATCATAGCAGTGTGGTTGTGCTGCGTCCAAGGGACTAGTATTTGTATTGCACTTTATCTGAATATCACTCTTCTTTATCTTATACATATTGCAGAGAGTATGGGTTTATATTCATCCTATCCTCAAATCAGTTATTCTGGTGAACGTATGAAACGTTTTAAATTGAAGTCCGCTGTTGTTCTTTTAAAATATCAAGATATTGGGACCGGTCCAGGCATGGATAAGGGCCGGGCAGGACGAGCATAAGATAAGTGTCAGGGCAGGGACGAGGGTGGAGTAACAGAGTAGATGAGTGAGGGGTTGCACTACGCCAAGCATGCATGCCGTACATGCCCCTATCAATAACAACTCAGGAATATTTACATTTACTCTTTAGCCTGGGTGACACCAGGCAGTCTGCTTATAAGATAGTGTAAAGGCAGACATCCATGTCCCCATAAAAAAATATTGCAGTAAGTGGTTGTTTGGAAGTTTCAAAGTGGTCGCCTCGGATACTTGACGCCGTATTGATAACAACTGTCTATGTAGAACACATACAAAACATAAGATCGCGTCCATGTTCAGGGGCGTAGCCAGCGATATGCACTTACGCACGAGCGTAACATCAAGTTGAAAAGTGAGAAAATAAATATGGCCGAAAAAGGCATGAAAGTCAAAGGAGGGTTAGACTTTACTGTCTGGAACTGTAGTTTTCTCCCTCGTCTGTGCTTAACATTCCCTCAAGCCTGGCTACGCCCCTGGTGTTGGTTCGGGATGCGTTGTATCGCCTAAATGTTTGTCAGTAGTGCAGTCAAACACGTCTGAACCGTTCAATCTGTCAACAACGACCTTGTGGCTCATCATTCATTCTGTAGTTGTGAGAGGGTTCAATTTTGCTTTGCTAACCAGGTCAAATGCGTTTGATATATAGTAACATGATGTCAGCTTTCCATGAGCCAAATACTCACCCCAGATATCGTGATACGCGAGAGAAGTGATTTTGTCGTCCGGTAATGAGTTGAAAAAACCCATTGTTTGTACTTACGCAAGATATCTCGATCAACTCAACGCGTGATCGGCGATTCCGGTAAAGTTCCGTGTTAGTCATATTTTCATACTATGACCAGGCAAGTAGGTTTTTTAATCTGACAAGTAAATATTAGCAGGACTTGCCCGACTGGACAAGCATTTTTCAGAGTTAGTGTTCTCCCTGATCAGTATAGATGTTGAAGTCTTTCCCCCGGCATTTACTTTCCCCTGGTAGGCTGTTGAAAATCTAATATTACCCTCAGCAGCCCATACGTAAAAGATCGGACGCTGTGAACAGTGAACCATTTTCGATAGGTGTACCGAGACAATCTATCAAGTTGACCTTTACTTTGTTGTAGCTGTTATTTTTGCTATTTTTAAGACTGTGTCCGACATGCTTTGGCAGCAGAAAGGCTCTGCTAAACGACAGCCTTACAGCTTTGATCAATCACAGTGTCGTCAGTCCAGTATTCCCATGTACTTTTGTTTATATCATGGTTGCACCACATAACCATAGAGCCACTTGAAGTGGACTCTCTAAGCGAAGCTATACACTCTTTGGTTATACGTTCATTATACCTATTCCACACGATTCACTTTTTTGTTTCAATTCAACCATCATGAGATCCCCTTTTCCAAATGATTTCAGCAATGATATGTTTTTCTGATCAACAAGAATTGATATTATAGAACGTATTATCTACAGGTAATGATGATGGATACGATTCATATATAGACATTAACTGTTCAAAAACTCATGCCGTGTATACCAGAATGGGTTTCTTCTCGAAGCCAGATTTCCACCCAAACGATATGTATATCAGGGCTGTCTTAAAAATATGTTCATGAATAAAATTTGCGATAAGTGGAACATCATAAACCGTTCTATCCCTTAATTAACGTTGTGATATCATATGTTTGTGTGGACAGTAAATATTCCATCCTCAGGGGTTGATCGAAGCGTCAGCAATGGGTGACCAAACTGTACAGTTGATACTGACCTCAATGATGTTGATGATACTATTATGGTGTGTATAACTGTCATGGCATACCTCCATTGATTTGAGAACTTTTCCTTATATTTCTCAATCGAAACTTTGCTATATGCTACAGTATTCGGCACAGGATATACGATCACATTGTTCTCTTGATTTTGCTCCTTTGAAATCGTGTGAAGTCCGAGGGCATTTGTGGGTTCAGCTCATACTATGACGAAAACCGGGAAGTATGCCTCGATAAATGCGGTGCAAACAATGTCGACCGCTGTACTGTGAACGAGATCTGCAGTTCGACTGTCAGTTGGGGAGCACACTTACAGCCGCCACGCTGCCTGACTCTCTGTAGCGAACCATGCGATGAAAACGGCTACTGCCATCCATTGAGCCATAAATGTCTGCTTTGTTCGTCCGTGTGTTCTGGAACAGATTTGGAACTCTGCCGCATTCATTGTTACGGTGAGATACTGCCGCTTTCAATTTCCAAATAGATTCCATATGTTAATATTATCGTAATGTAAGTCCATACTGGAGATAACTAACAATGCGTCTGATAAATAAACCAAAACACGTCTTACCTATGTTCTAATAGACACGTACGCTGGCCATAAAAATGCAACACATGATAAATCAAATGGAAAAGAAGAACAGGTTAACTGTCATAATAACACACCTAAGCTTTTTTCAGACTGTGTGTCTTGCAGTTTATGAATAAATACTTATTATCAATCAAGCTGTTGTATTCGTGGTGTTGATAACGGTAACACATCATTGATATGTCAACGGATGGAGTAAATAGTGTGACATCTTTCACAAATAAGGGTTCCCTGTCATCCAAGTTAAATAAGCCGTGAATAAATTTCAAAACATGTTGTAAGATGTTATTCTATCCTGCATTCCCCTTAAGTGAACATCAATAGTTCCGTCAATAGTTTCATTTGATACACAAATTGTAAAAGTAACCTCAGAACAGTGTTAAAACAATAAATCTTTCCCGCTGTTTGTGCAATGATGTATCTGTTAATGGAAAATATGAAACGTCTATCTGGGTGTAAATATATTAGTACGGCTATTTCCGAGTCCGCAACTGTTGCTTAAATAGAGAGTTTCCAGACTTTGATCAATATTGCCGGTCAAGCTTCAGAAGAAGGCGGCTGATCGCAATATCAATGGGTGTTGATGTTTAGCATTAAGTAACCGTATTTGCCTGATTTGTTTCCTTAGTGATCCCATCACCAGTTCATAGGCCCCATTTATCTAAGACCGCTGATAATAAACGCTGTTAAGTGGTTAAGCACCCATACACTTCAGGCTATGGGCAACGCCTATTTATATGTTAATTGGTACTCAGGACCATGCACTCGATGATTTTACCTAAAGGACCTGTCAATTGTCATGTATTCGTAGCATCAAATACTAGCCGATAGCAGTGTAGGATCTAATGAGAACCAGCAGTGAATCATATGGTCTTGAGATAACGATGCCCTGTCAACTGCGTTTTATCTTCATGGCAAAGATAGATCAGCTTTCCGGAAAAGCGAACTATACTAGTCACACAAAGCGTGCGGGGATTACCCTGCAAGATGATAAAATGCGTCCCCGTGACATTGATGCTAATTAAATGATATGATTCATGGTGTCAACAATGTTAATTCTAGGCTGCACACGATGGGCTCGTAAACATTGTAACACCCTAAAACAGTATTAACTTTATAGCTACGGTAACCATCGTACGGTCCAATTACCGACTCGATAACACATACGAAAGCAATAAACTTACTACACTTGTAATGTTCAGATTCCATCAATTGAACCCCTCGATTAAATGATTGATTTTGTGTAATGCTTGAGTGTGCGTAGACCAGTAAGATTGTGCGCTTATAACTTTGCAAGTACTTGTTCATTCGGTTTGATGCTCGCAAGTTCCTGTCTGGTTTCCCTATTTGGTTAGGCATGATCGCACAAATAAACGGACGGCCATTGTTTAGTTATTATCTATTATCTCCAATGCCTATTGTGAACCATAGAACAATCGATTTACGTGACAAATATACATTATGTTTTGGCCTCCCTGATGGTGAACGTGATTTTTGACTTCGTCTGTTGTGTTAACCCGATTCACTGGCTTGAGTGTGTCAAACCAATGATATATCTATGAGCTTATCAATCAGTTATTTAATAATCAGACCTTATGTTGGAAACTCTCCTCGCCGTGGAGGTAAATTACTGATAACTGTAGTAGCTTAATAATATAGATTGGCTTTGCTGCAAACTCAGCATTTTTTTTATGTGTGAGTAGGTTTACTAAACACAGGCTCATAAACTAAATAACAGCATTATCTGGACGCATAAATAATTAGATTTAATCAACAATATGGCGATCTGAAATCAGATTATCATGCCTGATTGAATAAGGTTGCTGTGATCGCTTGTGTGGAGTCAACTTAAATCTGCCTTCCTATGAATTTGAGGATTACCGTTAATCATACAGGGGTTGGCAAACCTTCGAAATATACAGTTAATGTCTTAATGACTTTAATTATATATTTTGTGAATATTACACAAATATTGATCCTTATCATTATTTGTCAAAGCAGTAATGATGTGTAGGTGTATACATTTCACTTGAGAAACGTTCGATTGCCGAACCTTAATGGCTTTGCCTCACCTCTTAATCCGAAAGTAACTCACACTACGACAAGTGACCTTGCCAATCAGAGTATCTAGTGCACCTCAGACACTGCGTCCAAGATGATACCCCTATCCGCATTGCATAGCATTTGACAACAACCTTCGTTCATCTTCCCTAGCCGAAATGCAACCAAGTCGTCGCAAGTATTAAACTCACTTGTCAGTTTACCATGCCCAATGTAAGGTACCGTTGAAGTATTAAGCGCACCTGACACAGCGCTACATCGTCCGTGGTGTGTGCTACTCTGTGGAAAGTCAACCTGCTTGTGTCGGTGCTGGGCATTGACAATAAAGGGATGCATTGTTGTGATGTTGAGCCTCACCGTGTTGAGCACAGCACATGTGAATATAGGTATTTGATACCATGTACTCGGTGCTTAAGCCAACATGATATAGTACTTGCAACATACTCATTCCACTAAGACACTAACGAGTTCTTGAAGGATCGATGCTTAACAGATCAATTTTGTATACTTATACGTAAAGTCAGTTTGTTTATCACAAGCCATATTACCACATGGATACATCGAGATTAAGCACGGACATCATTCCTTGTGCGAGACGTTCCTTCCTCTTGTTAGAGAACAACAAAGTGAAAGGTATTGGTACACAAAATAAGTCAGAAACATCCTCAAAATTAGTGTTCAACTTAAAGCTGACAGCCTCAACACTCATCACAATACCTCAATATAGTTATCAGCCTTGTCACCATCTTCCGACAGCCGCACAACACTCATACTTCGAACCTTTGTGTGGTTTATAATTACGAAACTAAACAGTAGACTAACGCTATTAATGTGATAAGAAAAATCGTAGCTTCCGCGCCGTTTACTATTCTCGCTGTTCAATGTCCTTGCTGTTGATGGTGATACAAGATTGTCAACATCTTTCTAGAACGAGGCAACTGGCCGATGGTAGACTTTAACATTTTTTAGCTTGACAGGGAAGATCTCGAGCATAGAGTTCATAGCTTCCATAAGCAGTGTGGGGATTATGAAATAACATGAAATACAACGCCGTCATCAGGCGACGATAAAATCAACAAAAGCACATGGGATTGTTGATCTGACGTCTCGGGGTCGGCATGGTCGACATGGAGTTATTTGATATTTCGAGACTTCCACGGCTCCGACAGGTTATGCGTGCTTATCATTATTGTCGCGTAGGGTGGCCAATGTGCAAAGAGCAATACTCCTCATGAAGTAGGTCTACATTGTGTCTGATGGCACGTCATTCATTGATAGCTCGCTTCATAGTTGTGCAAGTCTCCATATGTAACAGGTGAAGGAGCCAATACGCTCCGTGAGCAGTAATACTGTATACAGCTATTTGGCGAGTAGCATATCATCCGTTATTTCGACCACCTCTGCCAACCATATCACGGTTGAAAAAAACACGCCCGACCCCTTTGCTGTGTAAGGCCTCGTGTGTGTGTCATAAGATCGACCAGGGCTACATGTATATAACCTGAATGACTGGTTCATTTCGTCTATTGATGATAAATTATGTGAAACTCGCAGCCATTCTCAGAGACAGTTGCAAGACAATATAATGCCTTCGAATGAGTGTGATCATTTCTTCACGCGCACATGCCTCCCCATGATGACCCCTGTAAAGTCAGGCGGCTCTGTCGTAGAGAAGGCTCTAGGCTAAGCTAATGGAACACACCTCCACCAGTTTATTGCCCCTTTATCACAAAGCTCACCCTTATCAAGGATTACCTGGTCAACTGACACATACAAACTATATTCAGGCTGTCCCACACACCCGTACGCATTGGTTTACGGCCCAATGTGATGATTATTTTACTTCACAGGGGTCGTGCCCCCTGAATCACCATACAAACTGAACGTGCAATACACACAAACACCAATCAAAGCTATTGGTTAACATCACTGAGAAGGTGAACTCATAATTCACGAGTGAGTTTAGAAGAGAGCAGTGTATGATAATTAAGCCCACTTACCTACGGATCGTAATTGATTTCAATGTTAGTATCATTAATAATAACATTGCATCTTGATTTTGGAATGATTATTGCAGTGTTGTATACTTTATGTGTTTGATTCGAAGTTGAATGGTTGATTATTCCAAAGGAAGACTTCAAACTTCCGAAAGCAAGACTTCCTGGTCCGGGCATTCAGGTGCAAGTTGATGTATGGCATTGCCAGTGATACATTCGTCTGACCCTATAGGTCACAATATAACTTTACTGCAAGCATCGACCACATTGTGTCTGTGGAATCATTGATGTTGGCTGCTTGTCTTATTCATCATGGGTCAGTAGAGTACCTGCTTTCAATTTTGTCAAAGGTTAAACATTTACACTCTACCGCTGGTGCACGATCTCAATATATATTATTCATATCTAAAAGCATTACGTTTGAAAACCAGGGTTTGTAAACGCTCACACGCGTGTGTTCCAGGTACTATAAAGTATGCCACTGATGACACCACTCTACTCAGCTTCACCATGAACGTATGATATTTTAACACAATATTAAAACAGGGAGTCGCAGCAGAATTAAAACTGGGTAAGATAGCCATTGTACGCAGCCGTGTCTGTCGATATATCGTTGCGACGTGCCCAAGTCATTGTCACTTTTGTGGGATTGATGACATTTACTTATAACGCTATTGCCAGGCTGGGACTCGGCACTCCTGTAAGAACCATTGCATGATATGACTGAGCCTCCTCATGTATGCGGTGCTTCTTTAATCACCGATATAATCAATAGCATAGTACCGAAATGATTAATTTATTACTGAATATCTATTTATACAATGTCATATATGCTATAGTGAACCTTTGGTTATGAAAATGAATTTATCGCAAAAGGGAATTTACTTAGATAAGATGCTTGGTGAGTGTATCATTGTTTCCTACTGCTAGCTCGATCATATTAGCTGATTGCAACGACATGTTCATGATGTTGATTGCATATGGAAGCCTTTGAGTGTAAGTATTGCATTGTTGTCTTTTTATAGCAACTATGTGCGACTAGCAATTTTTGTGCAACCCTGAGGGTGGTCACTGCAAGGGAACACGTCGTCCATAGAGGATATATAACATCACTTGTCAGAGATTGAACAATGCTTAGATGACCGAAAGTATGAGGGGCCAGTGCTGAATTGGTCTTTAGAATTGATCTTGTGCTGAATTTTCTTTACTTGGCGCAATCCTGCCACATATAGGTCAGGTTATGAGTTCCAAAAACCTAAGCAATATCACAAGATCCTTGTAGTAGTGCATGGCTGCGGTTACTCGAAACACATTTAAATCGCCCAGCACCTTCCTCAAATACCGCTCCTGCTCCCAGCTCTTCGACAACATCGTCTTGCAGCAATATCAACTTTGCCTCCCAAATGTTTTCATGGCCCTCAGCCATAAACATATATAATATATAATTATATTATCATGGCTTGTGTTCTATTTTCTATTTAGTGTGAGATCCTAATGAAAAAGGACTGGCATTGCGGGCTTTTTACATCTGGAATCATTTGAAATATTCTGTTGTTGAAATCATAAACAGTTTCTGGAGAATATGTTCTTGTGTCGTCCGATACGCGAGTTCCCATGCTCAGAATGATATTTACAACCTGCTGGATACGTATAGGACATGTTTTTGGCTTTGGTAGAGTTTATAGCTACGCTAAGAGGGCTTACTTTGAGTAGCTCTGCGGTGATCGCTTCCCTAATTTTAATACATTTCAATCGTAAGATGGCGCTACCGTGACACAAACAAAAGCACATGGGAATACTGGGCTGACGTCACTGCGATTGTTGGGAGCGGAATTTTTTTCTTTTCACAGAGTCTTGCCACTGCCAAAACACGTCGCACATTAGGCTTATGAATAGCGGAAATAGCAAGTACTCTACTGACAATAAGTAGCATAGATAGTGGCCTAGACAAATGTGTATATTTCCAAGACGTCTTGTCACATGAAACTAAGCCCTTTAGATGCATCTAACTCAACTATACAAACAATCGTTAAACTAATAGTAATAATGTGGCCAGGTGCACATGGCGATGCAGCATTGCATGGGTCAACTTTACAATGACATATCGCCACATGTAATAACAGGTCATTCCATGTGACTTCAATGAATTAACCCTATCACACCCATATCAAATAAGACCAAGTGCGTCACCGATACATGTCATGTCATTGTTTGGAGACACTGCCATACTCAATAATCGATAAGGCTTAGGGCAACATGTTTAGCACATACATTGTTATTGTATCGTGTAAGTGCACAATTCTTTAGGGAGAGATATATTCGGTGTTAGAGTCAACATATTGGACAATACTAGGCAGTAAATGGCTTCATATTCCATATTTTAATAATTTACGCTGCCTGTATAACCAAGAGGCCCATGGGTACATGGGGGAACTTGGCGAACTTCATCCAAACAATTGCAACAATTTCTAAATCGGGCCAAAATTGGCCAAAATCGGCCAAAAATTACCTAAGTTATCATGCCTCTTATGTTGAAAATCATTATGATTGCAAAGTGATTCATGGGAAATGAAAAATCATAACGTACAAATCATCATTACGTTATAATATATACAATAAGATGAATTAGTTGGCCGATTTTAAAATTTTCCTTATGCAGTTCTCCAAGTTCCCCCATTTACCCATGGGCCTCAAAGTTCCCCCATGTATCTATGGGCCTCTTGTTTGTGTAGCACGAGAGGGAAATGAAAAATCATAAGGTACGTTATGATCGTTATGATGTCTAATGGGAACCATCGATAACCAATGGTGATAAAGAAGTATTGACTGGCATGGTTTCGTTTGCTGTGTGTTGCATCGATATGCAAATTTTTTTAGAGGACATTCATTTTTACAGTGAATTGGACTGGTCCCCGGGGGGGGGGGGGTGGGGGCACTTGGCCTTATTCTGGATAGAGGTGTGCCGCGGGACCTCGAAAACCCGCACCCGTCGTACAAGGTCAAAATGGCCAAAAGCATACCCCGTCGTACAAGGTATTATGCGAATGTATAACCCCTCGTGCAGATTGAAGCTCAAAAACATACCCCGTCGTACAAGTATGAGGCCAAAAAACCCGTCGTACAGGTCATGAGGCCGAAAAAACATACCCCGTCGCGCAGCACATATGTACTACCTCTATACTATTAAGTGCCCCCCCCCCCCCCGGGACTGGTCCGTATTGCTGCTTGCCGGCTTTACGCAAAGCGAGCTGACAGCAGCGGCGACCTTTGTGAAACTATCAACCTTAAACATTCATTCAGAAGCCAAACAACATTAAGCAATAAAAATTCCGTATCAACCTATAATTAACAAAATTACTATGGATTTATCAATCATGTTGAGCGTTTAGCTGTTGTTGGCACCTGTTATATTAGATATATATGACAATACAGTTCAGTGTGCTAGGCCGCGTGGCGTAGCGGCCTAGTTTTAGACTTCCATGCCAGAGGCCGGTGTTCAAATCCAGTACACGGACATAATTTTTTTTCCGAATTTTCGTGCCACAACAATTATTTCATCTAATTTCAATAGAACACGATTCGTGCTGTCGATGACAACAGCTGAGCAGATTTTTATGATTATAGAACTGATATTTACGATTTTATTAGCAATCGAAAATTTGACGAAAATTGACTGAGTGAAATTTGTTTTTTCAACTCAACGCGCTTTGAAAACGACGAATATTTTGATAGCGTATGTCAATTATCAAAGGTTAGTAACTGTGTCAGCTTTTAGATAATGGTAATTTTGTTACGATCGGACGATAATTAGTGAATTTATTGCGAAATTAAAACGTTGAGAGATTTTGGTTACCAGAAATTTTCGACCTGCTACAATTTTTTTAACAATGCATTATTTACAACTAAGTATATAACTAGAAAAAGTTTACAATTACATTACACTTTCAGAATATCTAAACTGTTTAAAAATGGAACTCTAAGTATGGACATATTGAGCATTGAACTTGTGTCATTTTTTGAAAACTTTGATGCTTTCGTGACCGGAAGTGACGTCATCGACATTCATGATATTTTAGGATACGTCTTGGTATGTTTGCGGAACATGTGAACCAATTTTATTACCATCAGACATGTATTGACGATTTTATGGGCGCTCAAAATATTCATGAAACTTTTGTTGCCATTTGGACCGATACCACTTTTTTTCGACCTTAGACGCTTGGGAAAACCATTGGTTGGATCGCCGAATATGTCATAAGAAAAAGTTTGCAAATTGAATGAGCTACACGATGGTGTAAGTTTTGTAACGATCCAGCCTTTATTAACGGAGTTATTCGAGGTACTAATTTTTCACTTATTCGATGACCTTGACCTTACTTTTTGGTCAAGGTCAAAACAAAACCTCTCGGTTCTGCGCCTTATTAGCGCCTAGCGATGGGCGAAGAAAAAATTGGAAAATTTCCAAAATTGCGACCTGTATCGCGGATCACAACAAATGATATCTGATAGGCGCTCAACATATGAAACTTTTGTTGCCATTTGGACCGATACCACTTTTTTTCGACCTTAGGCGCTTGGGAAAACCATTGGTTGGATCGCCGTATAAATTTTAGAAAAAGTTTGCAATTTGAATGAGCTACACGATGGTGTAAAGTTTGTAACGATCCGACCATTATTGACGGAGTTATTCGAGGTACTAGTTTTTCACTTATTCAATGACCCTGACCTTAGTTTTGGGTCAAGGTCAAAACAAAACCTCTCGGTTCTGCGCATCATTGACGCCTAGCGATGGGTGAAGAAAAAATTGGAAAATTTCAAAAACTGCGACCTGTATCGCGAAACAAAAAAAAGGTTAACAAACATACATACATACATACATACATACATACATACATACATACATACATACATACAAACATACAAACCGGGGTGATCGCCATAACTTGGCGAATGCGAATTCGCCAAGTTAACAAGAGGCCCATGGGTACATGGGGGAACTTGGCGAACTGCATCCAAACAATTGCAACAATTTCTAAATCTGGCCAAAATTGGCCAAAATCGGCCAAAAATTACCTAAGTTATCATGCCTCTTATGTTGAAAATCATTATGATTGCAAAGTGATTCATGGGAAATGAAAAATCATAACGTATAAATCATCATTACGTTATAATATATACAATAAGATGAATTAGTGGGCCGATTTTGAAATTTGCCCATGGGCCTCAAGGTTTCCCCATGTACCTACGGGCCCGTTGTTTGTGTAGCACGAGAGAGAAATGAAAAATCATAAGGTTCGTTATCATCGTTATGATGTCTAATGGGAACCATCGATAACCAAGGGTGATAAAGAAGTATTGACTGGCATGGTTTCGTTTGCTGTGTGTTGCATCGATATGCAATTTTTTTAAGAGGACATACATTTTTATAGTGAATTGGTCTGGTCCGTATTGCTGCTTGCCGGCTTTACGCAAAGCGAGCTGGCAGCAGCGGCGACCTTTGTGAAACTATCAACCTTAAACATTCATTCAGAAGCCAAACAACATTAAGCAATAAAAATCCGTATCAACCTATAATTAACAAAATTACTATGGATTTATCAATCATGTTGAGCGTTTAGCTGTTGTTGGCACCTGTAATACTTATTATTTATATATGACAATGCATGCTAGTGTGCTAGGCCGCGTGGCGTAGCGGCAATGTTTTAGACTTCCATGCCAGAGGCCGGTGTTCAAATACATTACACGGACAAAATTTTTTTTCCGAATTTTCGTGCCACAACAATTATTTCATCTAATTTCAATAGAAAACGATTCGTGCTGTCGATGACAACAGCTGAGCAGTTTTTTATGACTATAGAACTGATATTTACGATTTTGTTAGCAATCGAAAATTTGACGAAAATTGACTGAGTGAAATTTGTTTTTTCAACTCAACGCGCTTTGAAACCGACGAATATTTTGATAGCATATGTCAACAATCAAAGTTTGGCAATTGTATCAGCTTTCAGAAAATGTTAATTTTCTTACGATCGGACGATAATTAGTGAATTTATTGCGAAATAAATAAGTTGAGAGATTTTGGTTGCCGGAAATTTTCGACCTGCTACAATTTTTTTAATAATGCATTATTTACAACTAAGTATATTTAGAAAAAGTTTACAATTACATTACACTTTCAGAATATCTAAACTGTTAAAAATGGAACTCTAAAGTACGGACGTATTGAGCATTGAACTTGTGCCATTTTTTGAAAACTTTGATGCTATTGTAACCGGAAGTGACGTCATCGAAATTCATGATTTTTTAGGACACGTCTTGGTATGTTGCGGAGAACATGTGAACCAAATTTTATTACCATCGGACATGTATTGACGATTTTATAGGCGCTCAAAATATTCATGAAACTTAAATTGCCATTTGGACCGATACCACGTTTTTTCGACCTTAGACGCTTGGGAAAACCATTGGTTGGATCGCCGTATATGTATTTAAAAAAAGTTTGCCAATTGAATGAGCTACACGATGGTGTAAATTTTGTAACGATCCGACCATTATTAACGGAGTTATTCGAGGTACTAATTTTTCACTTATTCGATGACCTTGACCTTACTTTTCGGTCAAGGTCAAAACAAAACCTCTCGGTTCTCTGCGCCTTATTAGCGCCTAGCGATGGGCGAAAAAAATTGGAAAATTTCTAAAAATTGCGACCTGTATCGCGGATCACAACAAATGATATCTGATAGGCGCTCAACATATTCATGAAACTTTTGTTGCCATTTGGACCGATACCACTTTTTTTTCGACCTTAGACGCTTGGGAAAACCATTGGTTGGATCGCCGTATTAATATTTAGAAAAAGTTTGCAATTTGAATGAGCTACACGATGGTGTAAAGTTTTGTAACGATCCGACCATTATTAACGGAGTTATTCGAGATACTAGTTTTTCACTTATTCAATGACCCTGACCTTAGTTTTGGGTCAAGGTCAAAACAAAACCTCTCGGTTCTGCGCCATCATTGACGCCTAGCGATGGGTGAAGAAAAAATTGGAAAATTTCAAAAACTGCGACCTGTATCGCGAAACAAAAAATTGTTAACAAACAACAACACATACCCACATACATACACACACATACACACAACACATACAAACTTACAAACCGGGGTGATCGCCATAACTTGGCGAATGCGAATTCGCCAAGTTAACAAGAGGCCCATGGGTACATGGGGGAACTTGGCGAACTTCATCCAAACAATTGCAACAATTTCTAAATCGGGCCAAAATTGGCCAAAATCGGCCAAAAATTACCTAAGTTATCATGCCTCTTATGTTGAAAATCATTATGATTGCAAAGTGATTCATGGGAAATGAAAAATCATAACGTACAAATCATCATTACGTTATGATATATACAATAAGATGAATTAGATGGCCGATTTTAAAATTTTCCTTATGCAGTTCGCCAAGTTCCCCCATTTACCCATGGGCCTCAAAGTTCCCCCATGTATCTATGGGCCTCTTGTTTGTGTAGCACGAGAGGGAATTGAAAAATCATAAGGTACGTTATCATCGTTATGATGTCTAATGGGAACCATCGATAACCAATGGTGATAAAGAAGTATTGACTGGCATGGTTTCGTTTGCTGTGTGTTGCATCGATATGCAAATTTTTTTAGAGGACATTCATTTTTACAGTGAATTGGACTGGTCCCCCGGGGGGGGGGGGGGGGCGCTTGGCCTTATTCTGGATAGAGGTGTGCCGCGGGACCTCGAAAACCCGCACCCGTCGTACAAGGTCAAAATGGCCAAAAGCATACCCCGTCGTACAAGGTATTATGCGAATGTATAACCCCTCGTACAGATTGAAGCTCAAAAACATACCCCGTCGTACAAGTATGAGGCCAAAAAACCCGTCGTACAAGTCATGAGGCCGAAAAAACATACCCCGTCGCGCGGCACATATGTACTACTTCTATACTATTAAGTGCCCCCCCCCCGGGACTTGTCCGTATTGCTGCTTGCCGGCTTTACGCAAAGCGAGCTGACAGCAGCGGCGACCTTTGTGAAACTATCAACCTTAAACATTCATTCAGAAGCCAAACAACATTAAGCAATAAAAAATCCGTATCAACCTATAATTAACAAAATTACTATGGATTTATCAATCATGTTGAGCGTTTAGCTGTTGTTGGCACCTGTTATATTCATGAGATTTATATGACAATACAGTTCAGTGTGCTAGGCCGCGTGGCGTAGCGGATCAGTTTTAGACTTCCATGCCAGAGGCCTGTGTTCAAATCCAGTACACGGACATAATTTTTTTTCCGAATTTTCGTGCCACAACAATTATTTCATCTAATTTCAATAGAACACGATTCGTGCTGACGATGACAACAGCTGAGCAGTTTTTTATGACTATAGAACTGATATTTACGATTTTTGTTAGCAATCGAAAATTTGACGAAAATTGACTGAGTGAAATTTGTTTTTTCAACTCAACGCGCTTTGAAAACGACGAATATTTTGATAGCATATGTCGACAATCAAAGTTTGGCAATTGTATCAGCTTTCAGAAAATGTTAATTTTCTTACGATCGGAAGATAATTAGTGAATTTATTGCGAAATAAATAAGTTGAGAGATTTTGGTTGCCGGAAATTTTCGACCTGCTACAATTTTTTTAATAATGCATTATTTACAACTAAGTATATTGAGAAAAAGTTTACAATTACATTACACTTTCAGAATATCTAAACTGTTTAAAAATGGAACTCTAAAGTACGGACGTATTGAGCATTGAACTTGTGCCATTTTTTGAAAACTTTGATGCTATTGTAACCGGAAGTGACGTCATCGACATTCATGATTTTTTAGGACACGTCTTGGTATGTTGCGGAGAACATGTGAACCAAATTTTATTACCATCGGACATGTATTGACGATTTTATAGGCGCTCAAAATATTCATGAAACTTAAATTGCCATTTGGACCGATACCACGTTTTTTCGACCTTAGACGCTTGGGAAAACCATTGGTTGGATCGCCGTATACGTCATTAGAAAAAGTTTGCAATTTGAATGAGCTACACGATGGTGTAAAGTTTGTAACGATCCGACCATTATTAACGGAGTTATTCGAGGTACTAGTTTTTCACTTATTCAATGACCTTGACCTTAGTTTTGGGTCAAGGTCAAAACAAAACCTCTCGGTTCTGCGCCTAATTAGCGCCTAGCGATGGGCGAAGAAAAAATTGGAAAAATGTCAAAAATTGCGACCTGTATCGCGAAACAAAAAATTGTTAACAACAAACACACCACACACCACACACACACACAAACACACAAACTTACAAACCGGGCCGATCGCCATAACTTGGCGTTATGATAACGCCAAGTTAACAAGAGGCCCATGGGTACATGGGGGAACTTGACGAACTTCATCCAAACAATTGCAACAATTTCTAAATCGGGCCAAAATTGGCCAAAATCGGCCAAAAATTACCTAAGTTATCATGCCTCTTTTGTTGAAAATCATTATGATTGCAAAGTGATTCATGGGAAATGAAAAATCATAACGTACAAATCATCATTACGTTATAATATATACAATAAGATGAATTAGATGGCCGATTTTAAAATTTTCCTTATGCAGTTCGCCAAGTTCCCCCATTTACCCATGGGCCTCAAAAGTCCCCCATGTATCTATGGGCCTCTTGTTTGTGTAGCACGAGAGGGAAATGAAAAATCATAAGGTACGTTATCATCGTTATGATGTCTAATGGGAACCATCGATAACCAATGGTGATATAGAAGTATCGACTGGCATGGTTTCGTTTGCTGTGTGTTGCATCGATATGCAAAATTTTTTTAGAGGACATTCATTTTTACAGTGAATTGGACTGGTCCCCCGGGGGGGGGGTGGGGGCGCTTGGCCTTATTCTGGATAGAGGTGTGCCGCGGGACCTCGAAAACCCGCACCCGTCGTACAAGGTCAAAATGGCCAAAAGCATACCCCGTCGTACAAGGTATTATGCGAATGTATAACCCCTCGTACAGATTGAAGCTCAAAAACATACCCCGTCGTACAAGTATGAGGCCAAAAAAACCCGTCGTACAAGTCATGAGGCCGAAAAAAAAAAAACATACCCCGTCGCGCGGCACATATGTACTACTTCTATACTATTAAGTGCCCCCCCCCCCCGGGACTTGTCCGTATTGCTGCTTGCCGGCTTTACGCAAAGCGAGCTGACAGCAGCGGCGACCTTTGTGAAACTATCAACCTTAAACATTCATTCAGAAGCCAAACAACATTAAGCAATAAAAAATCCGTATCAACCTATAATTAACAAAATTACTATGGATTTATCAATCATGTTGAGCGTTTAGCTGTTGTTGGCACCTGTTATATTCATGAGATTTATATGACAATACAGTTCAGTGTGCTAGGCCGCGTGGCGTAGCGGATCAGTTTTAGACTTCCATGCCAGAGGCCTGTGTTCAAATCCAGTACACGGACATAATTTTTTTTCCGAATTTTCGTGCCACAACAATTATTTCATCTAATTTCAATAGAACACGATTCGTGCTGACGATGACAACAGCTGAGCAGTTTTTTTATGACTATAGAACTGATATTTACGATTTTTGTTAGCAATCGAAAATTTGACGAAAATTGACTGAGTGAAATTTGTTTTTTCAACTCAACGCGCTTTGAAAACGACGAATATTTTGATAGCATATGTCGACAATCAAAGTTTGGCAATTGTATCAGCTTTCAGAAAATGTTAATTTTCTTACGATCGGAAGATAATTAGTGAATTTATTGCGAAATAAATAAGTTGAGAGATTTTGGTTGCCGGAAATTTTCGACCTGCTACAATTTTTTTAATAATGCATTATTTACAACTAAGTATATTGAGAAAAAGTTTACAATTACATTACACTTTCAGAATATCTAAACTGTTTAAAAATGGAACTCTAAAGTACGGACGTATTGAGCATTGAACTTGTGCCATTTTTTGAAAACTTTGATGCTATTGTAACCGGAAGTGACGTCATCGACATTCATGATTTTTTAGGACACGTCTTGGTATGTTGCGGAGAACATGTGAACCACATTTTATTACCATCGGACATGTATTGACGATTTTATAGGCGCTCAAAATATTCATGAAACTTAAATTGCCATTTGGACCGATACCACGTTTTTTCGACCTTAGACGCTTGGGAAAACCATTGGTTGGATCGCCGTATACGTCATTAGAAAAAGTTTGCAATTTGAATGAGCTACACGATGGTGTAAATTTTGTAACGATCCAGCCTTTATTAACGGAGTTATTCGAGGTACTAATTTTTCACTTATTCGATGACCTTGACCTTACTTTTCGGTCAAGGTCAAAACAAAACCTCTCGGTTCTGCGCCTTATTAGCGCCTAGCGATGGGCGAAGAAAAAATTGGAAAATTTCCAAAATTGCGACCTGTATCGCGGATCACAACAAATGATATCTGATAGGCGCTCAACATATTCATGAAACTTTTGTTGCCATTTGGACCGATACCACTTTTTTTCGACCTTAGGCGCTTGGGAAAACCATTGGTTGGATCGCCGTATAAGTATTTAGAAAAAGTTTGCAATTTGAATGAGCTACACGATGGTGTAAAGTTTGTAACGATCCGACCATTATTAACGGAGTTATTCGAGGTACTAGTTTTTCACTTATTCAATGACCCTGACCTTAGTTTTGGGTCAAGGTCAAAACAAAACCTCTCGGTTCTGCGCATCATTGACGCCTAGCGATGGGTAAAGAAAAAATTGGAAAATTTCAAAAACTGCGACCTGTATCGCGAAACAAAAAAAAAACAAACATACATACATACATACATACATACATACATACATACATACATACATACATACAACATACATACAAACGGGGGTGATCGCCATAACTTGGCGAATGCGAATTCGCCAAGTTAACAAGAGGCCCATGGGTACATGGGGGAACTTGGCGAACTGCATCCAAACAATTGCAACAATTTCTAAATCGGGCCAAAATTGGCCAAAATCGGCCAAAAATTACCTAAGTTATCATGCCTCTTATGTTGAAAATCATTATGATTGCAAAGTGATTCATGGGAAATGAAAAATCATAACGTAATAAATCATCATTACGTTATAATATATACAATAAGATGAATTAGTGGGCCGATTTTGAAATTTGCCCATGGGCCTCAAGGTTTCCCCATGTATCTACGGGCCTCGTTGTTTGTGTAGCACGAGAGAGGAAAATCATAAGGTTCGTTATCATCGTTATGATGTCTAATGGGAACCATCGATAACCAAGGGTGATAAAGAAGTATTGACTGGCATGGTTTCGTTTGCTGTGTGTTGCATCGATATGCTAATTTTTTTAAGAGGACATACATTTTTATAGTGAATTGGTCTGGTCCGTATTGCTGCTTGCCGGCTTTACGCAAGCGAGCTGGCAGCAGCGGCGACCTTTGTGAAACTATCAACCTTAAACATTTGCTAAGCTTGCCGGCTATAATTAACAAAATTACTACGGATTTATCAAAGCGAGCTTTATATATGACAATGCATGCTAGTGCAGCAGCGGCGACCAATTTTTGAGACTATCAACCTTAAACATTAATTCAGAAGCCAAACAACATTAAGCAATAAAAAATCCGTATCAACCTGATAATTAACAAAATTACTATGGATTTATCAATCATGTTGAGTGTTTAGCTGAAATTTGTTTTTGGCACCTGTTATACTTATGAAATTTATATGACAAACAGACAATCAGCGTGCTAGGCCGCAGCTTCAGTAATGTTAATCAGTTTTAGACTTCCATGCCAGAGGCCGGTGTTCAAATCCAGTACACGGACATAATTTTTTTTCCGGAATTTTCGACCCACAACAATTATTTCATCTAATTTCATTTAGAACACGATTCGTGCTGTCGATGACAACAGCTGAGCAGTTTTTTATGACTATACTTTTGATGCTATTGAACTGATATTTACGATTTTATTAGCAATCGAAAATTTGACGAAAATTGACTGAGTGAAATTTGTTTTTTTTCAACTCAACGATTTTTTGAAACGACGAATATTTTGATAGCATATGTCACCGACAATCAAAGTTTGGCAATTGTATCAGTTTCAGAAAATGTTAATTTTTGTTACGATCGGACGAAATAATTAGTGAATTTATTGCGAAATAAATAAGTTGAGAGATTTTGGTTGCCGGAAATTTTCGACCTGCTACAATTTTTTTAACAATGCATTATTTACAACTAAGTATCGCGGATCACAACAAATGATATCTGATAGCTCAAAAAAGTTTACAATTACATTACACTTTCAGAATATCTAAACTGTTTAAAAATGGAACTCTAAAGTACGGACGTATTGAGCATTGAACTTGTGTCATTTTTTGAAAACTTTGATGCTATTGTAACCGGAAGTGACGTCATCGACATTCATGATTTTTTAGGTACACGTCTTGGTATGTTGCGGAGAACATGGTGAACCAAATTTTATTACCATCGGACCTGTGTATTGACGATTTTATAGGCGCTCAAAATATTCATGAAACTTTATTGCCATTTGGACCGATACCACTTTTTTCGACCTTAGGCGCTCGGGAAAACCATTGGTTGGATCGCCGTATACGTCATTAGAAAAAGTTTGCAATTTGAATGAGCTACACGATGGTGTAAATTTTGTAACGATCCAGCCATTATTAACGGAGTTATTCGAGGTACTAATTTTTCACTTATTCGATGACCTTGACCTTACTTTTCGGTCAAGGTCAAAACAAAACCTCTCGGTTCTGCGCCTTATTAGCGCCTAGCGATGGGCGAAGAAAAAATTGGAAAATTTCCAAAATTGCGACCTGTATCGCGGATCACAACAAATGATATCTGATAGGCGCTCAACATATTCATGAAACTTTTGTTGCCATTTGGACCGATACCACTTTTTTTCGACCTTAGACGCTCGGGAAAACCATTGGTTGGATCGCCGTATTAATATTTAGAAAAAGTTTGCAATTTGAATGAGCTACACGATGGTGTAAAGTTTGTAACGATCCGACCATTATTGACGGAGTTATTCGAGATACTAGTTTTTCACTTATTCAATGACCCTGACCTTAGTTTTGGGTCAAGGTCAAAACAAAACCTCTCGGTTCTGCGCATCATTCACGCCTAACGATTGGTGAAAAAAAAATTGGAAAATTTCAAAAACTGCGACCTGTATCGCGAAACAAAAAAAGTGTTAACAAACATATAAACATACATACATACATACGAGATGCCCATGAGGACATGGGTGAACTTGGCGAACAGTGTCAGAAACTTTATAAAATTTCAATATTGTACCAAAATTGACCAAGTTACTCTAGATTTTTCGATAAAACAATGATTCAGAGTCTGACACCAGGAAAAGCATATTTTTTATTTAATAGTACCGCGGCCTGCCGTATTTGCCGCGCCACGCGCCCCGCGCCCCCTAGCCTAGAGCAAATTCCTTTGTTCAGCGCGTGAGGCAGGCTGTTGTAAACAAGCCCGCGCCGAGCCATTAGAAATGACACCCACTGTACTTCAAACTTATTTTATGAGAAAACTGTCGGTTATTTTGAGCAGAAAATTACACATCTTTGTTCAGAATTGAATGGGCTTTCTTCGAAAAAAAAACAAATTCACAATACGACCATTTACGACGGAGAAACGACGCGATAACTTCAGATTTCAGTCGTATTTTAACTTTGAATTGTTCGTGACCGGAAATGACATCAGCGACTTCCCCAAAAGAATCATCATTCGGTAGACGCTCTCCATGGTAACATTTTACCCACGTTTTGTGACCCTCGAACGAATATTGTCGATTTTACAAGTGATCGAAAAAAAATTGCCAATTTTAGCTGTTTTCCGAACTTTTACCGGCGATTCGTGTGAGAAAACTACGCATAATTCCTGCTGTTACACAGTGTACGAAATGTTACTCGAAAAGTAACCTTCAAATTCATGTTTCAATTTTCAAAATCGACCCAGTAGTATTAAAACATATTGGGGTGTTAATGCATTTAGGGGGTCACTTTTTAACTTTAAGCTCAGTTTGTGAGAAAACTATAAGACATAAACAATTAGATGAATAAGTTTCAAGTTCGGAAGTGTATGGGCTACCTTCAGGTGCAAACATTTTTACGATACGACCATTAACGACGGAGTAATGACGCGATAAATTCGAATTGCACAGCTAAATAACGTTGTTTTGCTCGTAACCGGAAGTGACGTCATCGACATAAAAAAATACTTATCTTCCGATAGCCAGTGCTTCTGTGAACATTCGACCCAAATTTTATGACCATCCATCGAATATTGTTGAAGTTATAAGCGATGGAAAAATGTGGTAAAATACTACCACAAATTTTCGAGTGGGGGCTACGGGGCGAAATATGCATATTTTGTCATGATATTTGATATGGAAAGTTGGCGAATAAATCAGGCTACAAGGAACTGTACACTTTTTAAAAATCGCACCGTAGGTTAAGATGATATTAAGGATTGAAAAATTCACAACGTGACCTTGACCTTAATATGAGGTCAAGGTCAAAACAAAACATCTCGGTTCTGCGCATCATTGACGCCTAACGATTGGTGAAAAAAAAATTGCAAAATATCAAAAATTGCGACCTGTATCGCGAAACAAAAAATTGTTAACAAACAAACATCCAAACCGAGATGCCCATGAGAACATGGGTGAACTTGGCTAACAGTGTCGGAAACTTTTGAAAATTTCAATATTGACCCAAAATTGACCAAGTTACTCAAGATTTATTGATAAACTATGATTCAGAGGCTGACACAAGGAGAAGCATATTTTCATATTTAATAGTACCTCGGCTTGCCGTACTTGCCGCACCACGCGCATCCCGAGCCGAGAGCAGATTCCTTTGTTCAGCGCGAGAGGCAGGCGTAAACAAGCCAGCGCCGAGCCATCAGAAATGACACCCACTGTACTTCAAACTTACTTTATGAGAGAACTATCATATATTTTGAGCAGAAAATTTTACACCTGTGTTCAGAATTAAATGGGCTTCCTTCGAGCGCAGACAAATTCACGATACGACCATTCACGACGGACGAACGACGCTATAACTTCAGATTTCAGTACCGTTTTTGCTTTGATTCGTTCGAAACCGGAAGTGACGCAACCGATATCAATAAATTTTGCGGATTAGATTCGCGCTGTTCATGTCAACATCTGATTTAATTTTTATCACTATTGAACTGATATTTACGATTTTATTAGCAATCGAAAATTTGACGAAAATTGACTGAGTGAAATTTGTTTTTTCAACTCAACGCGCTTTGAAAAGGACAAATATATTGATTGCATATGTCAACAATGAAAGTTTGGTAATTCCATCAGCTTTCC
>CM067355.1:20686621-20766621 GCA_034190875.2 Urechis unicinctus
TGAAAAAAAAAAATCTAAAATTTCACAAATTGGTTATTCATGATTCAAGTGTTCCTGTTAAATGGCGTTCCTGTCTCTCAAAGAAGATGCCCCTAATGGTATCGCGCTAGATATTTACGTCAGCGGAGTTGTATTTGTAGCCCGGTCTGGAGAAATGATTTACACCAAATAGGCGTGAAGCAATTTAGCGTAAATTTGCATAAATACCTATCTTTCTTAAATGACAGTGGAGTACATGACTGTGGCGACATCAGTGTACACTATGAGACATCAGTGTACATCAAGTATAACAGCACAAGGCAAGAAAACGGATGGACGGATCCGGCGCATGATGTGCACGTGCTTGAGCCTAAATGGGTAATACCTACAATTGATCCAATTGCATTCACCAAAATAAGACAAATATGCAAGAACTCACATAACCGTCATCCAATGCATATAAAAGTGTGTGAGGAGTTACCTGGACGGTTAGCCAACAATGTACCCGGCCCAGATGCATTAGCTGACCACCAGTGGATCCATACCTATACAAAGTACAGAACATTAGCAGCTAACCCACAGTTTAATGTGCATGATCTTGTACGAAACTACGTTAACGTAACTCAACGTATTTTGCAAATGTGCCCAATGTCGTAGAAATGTGAATTATTGGTGTTAACCAATCTGAGACTGATTGTTACACAATGTGTTAAGAAAGAGCAGATATGCTCCCGGGCGTTGAATATATATTAATATATATATCCATATTCAGATATATATATAGATAGATATATATATTATATATATATATATATATATATATATATATATATCTATATATATATATATATCTCTCTCTATACTCTCTATCTATATATATATATATTCTATCTATATATATATCTCTATATCTATTCTTTTATCTAATCTACCTCTATATCTATTTATATATATAAAGAATATCTCCTCTATGTCTTTAAATAAATCGATATATCTATGAATCTCTCTAAATACATCTATCTACCATATAAATATCCTCTCTCTCTCTTATTCTCTATCATATGCAAATCTATATCTATATCTCTGTATTTTTCATACCTCTATATCCTATCTCTATATCTATATCCTCTCTCTCCCTATTTGGATTTCTATCTCTCTAAAATCTCTCTATCTCTTTCTACTCTCTACTCATATCTCTGCCTATAGCTATCTCCCTCTCTCTCCCTCTTTCTATCTCTATTTTTCCTCTCCTCTCTCTATCTCATCGATATATTTATATCTCCAATCCCTATCTCTGTATCTCATCTAAATCTCTCCCTCTCTCTCTCTATATCCTCTTTCTATCTATATCTATATCTATATATGCCGCTCCTATATCTCTCTAGCTCTCTATCTTTCTATCTCTCTTCTCTCTCTCTATAGATCTAGATTCTCTCTCCTCTCGTCCTCTCTCCTCTCTCTATCTCTTCTCTCCTATATCTCTCTCTCTCTCTATTCTCTCTCTATTCCTCTATCTCTCTCTCTCTCTCTCTCTCTCTCTCTATCTCTCTATCTAGTCAAAACCAGTCTCTCTGTTCGGTCGTGCTTATAATAATATTATTGTCTTGAAGCAGATAAATACACCTTTTATTTGTTTATAAAAGTTATGCCCATGGGTAATGTGGGAACTTGGAGATCTGTACTAGAAATTGTAACAATTTCAGAATCGGCCCTTGATTTATTATGGATTTCAATTTTTGGAATTTTAGTGACCATCCATGGTTATTGATGATTTTATATGCAATAAAATTCACATCACATGTATATTGATGATTTTAAATGCAATAAAATTTATTAAAGATACATGCTGTCTAGGGCCATGATATATTGACATTGATTTGGATGACATTCGTGACATCGACATCCATGATATCTGGGAACCACATTATTACCATCGGACATGTATGGACTATTTCATAACTATTCATTAAACTTTTGTCGACATTTGGACTGATACCATAAAATTTTCGACTTTAGACGCTTGGGAAAACTGCTGGTTTGATGTTCACATATATATAAGTTTGCAATTAGAATGAGCTACAAAACGATGTTAATTTTGTAACAATCCGACCATTATTAAGGAGTAATTCGAGATACTATTTTTTCACTTATTCGATGACCTTGACCTTAGTTTCAAGTCAAGGTCCATACAAATCCTCTGGCTTCTGTGCATTATTGATGCCTAACGATTGAAAAAAAAAATCTAAAATTTCACAAATTGGTTATTCATGATTCAAGTGTTCCTGTTAAATGGCGTTCCTGTCTCTCAAAGAAGATGCCCCTAATGGTATCGCGCTAGATATTTACGTCAGCGGAGTTGTATTTGTAGCCCGGTCTGGAGAAATGATTTACACCAAATAGGCGTGAAGCAATTTAGCGTAAATTTGCATAAATACCTATCTTTCTTAAATGACAGTGGAGTACATGACTGTGGCGTCCTACAGAGTAAGATTGTATCTGATTGGCACATGCGTCTTTCGTACCACGCAGTGACTTTAAGGTGAAAAAACACCTGGTGTGAAGCACGTAAAAGTTACCAGATGGTGACTGCCCCTGGACTGATAACAAACATATCTAAACAAATGGCATCAAGAGCGCTTGAAGAACGACATTTGTTATTATAAAGAGTCGCAGGGTAAGTGAATAGCCCTATCTTCGATGAATCAGCCGACCGGGTGCATTGGGTACTTATCTCAAAGGCAAAGCTAATTTGTCATCTATTACCGAGAAAAACAACAGTAGGCTGGCTGGCTGGCTGGCTGGAAGTGAAGTGACAACTGAGATAATAAACTACACCAGGAACTTATGCACATATATCTGTTACTAACCGTATAATTGTCTGACCAGTGAGGTGCACATGCTCGAAACAATAGCCACATGGGAACAAAGCAACAAATAAGACATCTGCAGCCTAACAATAAATATATATATATATATATATATATATATATATATATATATATATATATATATATATATATATATATATATATATATATATATATATATGTATATATATATATATATATATATATATTTTATTTATATATTATATATATATTTGTATATATATATATGAATACAAATATATATACATGCGTATATATATCAATAAATATGCATATATATATATATATATATTTATCTGCATATATATGAATATATACACAAATATATATGTATATAATATATATATATATATATATATATATATATATATATATATATATATGTATAAATATGCATATGTAATTAGATATGTATATAGATATATACATATATATTATATATATATGTATATATATATATTTATGAATGCAAATATATATATATATACATACGTATATATATCTATAAATATGCATATATATGTATATATATTTATTTACATATACATGCATATATACACAAATATATATATATATATAAACATATATATATATATATATTTATAGATATATATATATATCTACAAAAATATATATATCTACATATATATATATATTAATATATATATATATACATATATATATACATATATATATATATATATATATATATATAATTATATATATATAATAGTAAATACATTTATAGCACAAGACCGTGAGTTTTTCTTATGAGTTATGTGCCACGGTTTGGAAAAGATTTGGCAACCGACGAATTGTCGCATAAATAATATCTAGATTTTAAGCTGGTAAGTTTCCAAAGTTAAATATATCAATCCGCTTCAACGGACCGACAAGCATCTATATATTAAGCACCAAAATGAGACACTGTATAATATCTAGTAGTGAAAGTAGGGTGTCGTGTAATCCAAATCGGGAGTGAGACACTCGACACAGTCAGAGCAAATACTGGGTTTAAGCTAACAACCCCATGACGAATACAAGGGGTACGTAGATAACTTGTATAAGTGGCCCCAGCTACGCTGTTTGTTACACATCGACTTGGAGTATGCAGCGTGGATATAATCAATTAGAAGCAAGCTTCCATAGCACACACTCATTGAACGTACCTGTTCGCCTTCCCAACCTGATATTAACTTCAGGGGGCCGCGGTGAGAAGGGGCCCGAATAGGATTTGTGAAGCCTCGCCGTTGGTCAAAGGGGCGGCCAGATGTGGTCCAAGAACCTGCCAAGGGGGATGGGGTAGATTCTTTGACCGCTAGTAGCTGCATCATAATTAGCTTTGCGACTAAAAGGGGCTGGTGGGATGCGCCATGTAAGTGGAGGAAGGGGGCCTCAATAACCTACTGGTCTAGCTTCGCAAGTCTGTGCTGAGATGAAGAGGGGTGCTGGTCGACCTTTGGGGTGGGGAGCCTCCATGACCACTGATCAAGTCCCACCAGTCCACATTGAGATGACGAGAGGCTGAAGGCGCCATTTGGGGCAGGATACCCCCATAACCCCCTGATCTTGCCTCAATACTATACTACTAAACTATTCGATAAACCTTGGTCTAAATGGCAAGTGGCCTCGACTTCAACGGCGGTTTTCCTCAGTATTGCCATTGCGGTCAATTTTCAACAAAACTCCGCAGGCCCCTAAAATTTAAGTTGTAATATCAATGAAACACACTGACCAATAATGAGGTCATTCTCAACTGCCGTCAGTTGAGGAGGGGCTCGTGTATTGTCGGTGCACTTGCTTGACTCAACAATATTATCGGAAGGTTTAAAGTAAAGATATATGTTACTAAGATGATGTTTGTTTTACCGCTACCGAAATTCAAACCAGCGATCGCTCAATATGGCCAATTCCTTGCATTTCAATTCTGAACATAGTGCAGTTATCAAGTAGGTGATATTTTATATCAATGGGACGAATAATGCCCATGGAGTTGCGTAGCTTTTATGTATCGGCGCATAATTTGGGGAAAAATCCATCAAGGTAGACTTTAATTTTTTACAGCTGGCACTAATGTAACATATTTTATAAGAGCAGATGATCACACGCTTGTGAAGCATCTCACGTAACCAAGCAGTAAGCTCGAGATATTCTCACCAGTTTAGTTGGATAGCGCTTGCTCGTAGATATAACCAAGGAGTTACATAACTAAAGAAGGAGTGGCAACGCCCTTTGAAGTAGCCGCCGAGGCGCTCGCGAGCGGGCCTCGGCAGGAAACCGGATGCCTTGACCCGAGGTCAAGTTCTTGGGGAAAATAGGCGAAATGACATGGATACATTTGCATGTGTCAATATACGAGTTAACATCAGCAGGCGGTGTACTCGATTGCACTATGTCATTAACTATGTCTTGTACGTGCCTTGTCATCAAATTGTCCGAGTCTGAAGTAAAATATCAGTACTTGCGCGAGAATTGAAACGCGTTGGCATGCCAGGATTTTCGATGACACAACGTAAATCTGACGCGCGACTTCAGCTCTTGGAGAGTTCATTTTGATTTACTCGAAGCACGTATGGTCCGCTTGACAGTGGAAATAGCTGTTAAAAAGACGCCATGAAAGGCTAGAGAACTAGACATAAAGTACAAATTTGCTGGGACAAGACTCATATTCTAGGTTATAGTTAGTTACATATAAGTATTCTGACATTGCATAAGTATGCCACCGTTAAGTAATATCCCATGTTATCGCCTACTGTCAGCCATAATGGACTGACAAATATACGTCGTATTTGGATGTGATTTGGAGGTAAACTATAAGGGAATTTACAATTATTGATAATAAATTCTGTTTGGTTATTGTTTAATGCATTTGTGCCGCTATACAACATAGTTTTTGATTAATTTGAAAAATTCTGGAAGCTTGAGATTCGACGAAATGTTCGAATTCAAGTATTATCGCTCATGTATTTAGCTCAATACAATAAAAAGTACGCATTTAGCAGCTTAATAAACCATTAGATTTGTCTTTGTTCACTCCACGAATACCAAGAATATTTTTATGTGAATATTTCGCAAATTTCAAGAGATTAAAAAATTTATGTCGAAGCTCCAAGCCGAAAATATGGCGTCTCGATGCGGAATAAACACTTGCAAACTGTAATTGAATAAAAATATTGATTACCCCAAAAAGGAAACTATGATAATCAGCGTGTTTATTGATATATTATTAATTACCTAGTCGGGAAAATCCAACAGGTTTGATGATACTGGTGAAAGTTTTCGAAAAAGAAAATGAAGTTTCTCGCACAGCAAATAACGCCTCAACTTGCCGACCTGAAATGTTAGCGTGATACAGATTTCGTGGCGATCTCGACGAGGCAGGCGCTGCGATCTTTTTGATCTCGGCGTCGTTTCTACTCCTGCAATTGGTTATAACTCCTTGATTTAACAATGGCCGAAAATATCGCTTTAACTCGCTGAGCTGCGTTTGTGACATGTATATGCGCAAGATAACGGGTGATAAAGAGAGGTGTGGTGCTTAACAGCGCTATGATGAACATATGTAGGTGTGTTTGGATCTTGGAGGCAGCAACAACTTCACAAGGCGTCAGCGAAAGTGTCTGCTCGAAAACAATCGGCTGGAGTGACAGAATATACCCACCACGATATCTGCCCAACTGTATCCGCCCCTTTGACAGTCCCCAGTACTATGATCACAAGAACATGGGTAGTTGTCATAGTTACTATCTGTATTCTCGACCTGTGACCTGTTTCCTGGAAAACTCCAAAGAGTTGTAGATAAGCATACGGAGGCCAGTAAGTGAACCAATCATTCATTCTCACATTCTTGAGACACAATAACTACTTCTACGCTTAAGGTATGTATATATGATTTCGTATAAAAAAGTTAGAGGATATTTTTGTCAGTGGGGATAGGCACCGACACCAGTACTTCCTGGTGATTTCGGGGGTTTGTTGGAGTAGGGACTGGGATGTGGGGACGGGGCGGTATCGCGTTATGACATTATAACTAGCATATCTTTGCTAGTGGAGAGTACTTAAAAACTCTACTTGGATGGGTGGAAAATATACGTCCTTATGTGGTTATGATTGGCCAGTAAAAATCGATTCAAAGAAAATGCGGTTATGGGTTGGGGGGGGGGGGGAATAGTGGCCCTGTACAGTTTGGGCGAGATAATTCAAAACGCCAATCTAATGTATAATAGTGATTATATGCCATTCTCTTTGCTGAAATGCTAATCAACATGACGCGCTCCTTAAATGCCTACAAACTTTACATGGGGTAACTTTCCATGCTTAATTTTACTTGCCCATTATTGTTTGACCTCCATATTAATGAGTTCCTAGGAGGATTAAATGAGGTAAACATTGGCTACAACTTACTTTGGTCCAGAGCTCTTCATGATGTGCAATCGACAGCAGGCTCGTTAACATTCCATGGTGGTCGAAAACGTTCATGTTGGAGATAAAGGTTGGATCACACCTGAGTTAAGGTTAAATAATGATAGATATAAGAGTTGGTAAGCACTGCAGGGTCTATAGGATACGGTAGTTAATTCGTCGACGATTAGGGTTGGGTGACGGCGGGGTTAGGCAGGAGTACCGGCAGCAATAGAGAGTGTAAGCATGGAAGAGACTAGGTTGGGGTTATGTTGGAAGTAAAGTAGGAATTAAAGTAAGACTAAGGGGTTAACACGGAAGTATTTAATGGGTTAGGTTTGGTTTTAAGGTCGGATATCAGGTTGTAGTTTCACGGCGGGAGTCAAAATGGTATCACAACAATCGTTTGATGATGTTACGTTAGGGTAGAACCGGGGTAGCAGTGTAATCATTAGATAGGTAATTCTGACTTGTGAAGCGTTGATCCACATGCAGTATAGCATGAACCGCATATAGCATTGCACTCCATATCTGCTCGGCGTTGCATAACTTGAACATGTCTGGTGCACAGTAATGCACAGTACTTCCAACGTTGTCATTCCTTACTTGAATGGAAGTGACAAAACACAGAGGAAAAAAGGGCGATAACTCATTAATGGTTTGCAAATATCATCCAATAGGCAACAAATCATATACACCTTCATATATCCGAATTAAAAAGGCTTTAAATTTTGTAGTGCTTTTGAACTGTCAACGTTCATGCTACACCTCGTCTGTCCCATACATAGAGCTTGCTTACGTCTCTAACAGCCGATGACTCTGTAAGGTTTGTGGGCTGAAGCTCCCATGAACATTATACTTGCTGAGTAGGCGGCAAATTTCGTATGTTCGGTTTTGTCATTCAGCCAAATGCAAACTCATCAAGGCTCACCACAGTACCAAATTTATACGTGGAGCACACGATATGCAAAATAATTTAATTTATCCAATATATATTCTTTGTGCTAGTTCAGTGTATACAACTAAGCGACAGAGAACATCAATGAAAATAGGGAGCGAACAGGTGCAAACTAGTATTCTGGTAATCGAAGACATTGTCAGACGGTATTGGTCACCGTCACCGTTAATTGTCATGCACACACGCAGGTAAGTAGCCCAGTACCTGAATAGATATTGGACATCAATTTCTACCAGAAGTGATAAATGGCACCACTGGGTACCATTCGTATCTAATGATTGATTAATCCACATTATGACCTAACGGGAGCCATATATAGCTGACAGAGTAGTTGTTTCCTTTTGACATAGACTGACTAATTAAGCTTCACCGATTGACCTTTCTTTATATTGCCGTGGATTAACGCTTACTCTACAAATGATACTATTAATAATGTGTAATGTTAAGCATTATACACTATGCCGATAAGCACAGTGCAAACAGGATTTCTTAGAAACTTTAGATTCTTTTAAAATGAAACTTGTCGCAAATATCTCGCATCATACGGGTGTTTTGCGCTCTGGTGTATCTATTTGAGAGATGATTATCGTCAACCAAGGCGTTACACACGCGTAAAAATAGGGCGTACTGTGAACTCTGATATCTTCACCTGAGGTTTATTAATGTGCTTGGCCTGTCATCTTCAAAACATGACGTGATACATATATTTGAGCTTCAGCTTGTGGCACGTGTGTTCTGTCATGTAAACTCATGCAACAAGTAAGTACTCACACTGCATAACATTAAAGATTGAATCGGGTACGAAATCATAATGCAAGTATGAGAGCAATTACAGCAAACGTTGAGGAAGTGCGTGTTACTATTGGTCTCCTAATACGTCGAAATTCGAGCAGTATGTCTTGACAAATGCGGGACCAACACTTCCAACCATCTCGCTGTCTAAGGCTTTAAACCACATTTGTCTTCCCTGCTCATCTATTTGCACAGGAACTAATTTGTCACTTTGCAGCAAACATTAACCAGAGTATGATACAACACTGGTATGGAAAAACAATATCGCTGCTTTGCCTTTTTTTCATGTCAATATCAAACAATTTACCGTCATAAAAATAAATTGAAAATGTGAGATAACAAGCAGAAAAGTCAGCTCGCCATATTATATATATATATATATATATATATATATATATATATATATATATATATATATATATATATATATATATATATATATATATATATATATATATACATATATATATATATATATATCTCTATATATATATATATCTCTATATATATCTATATCTATATCTATCTATATATATCTCTATATATATATATATATATCTATATATATTCTCTATATATATCTATATATATATATATACAAGGAGCGTCAGTTAAGTGACACGTAACATTAGTATTATGGTAATCAATGCCCATTTTTATTAATGACTCCCATCAACGGTTTGATCTCAATCTCAATTATAGCGGTCCATCATGTGTTTCGTTCATGGACATATATACATTGTCTCAAAGAGGAGTTAGGTCGATTTAATATCAGGTTGATCACAACCACGATCGCCAGGGTGTTGCCTAGCTTCATGAACCTGGCCGGTAATGCGCTATGATTGATTTTATCATTACGATTGGCGCATATTTAATGCGTGCAGAAGACGAAGTGCGGAAAAGGCCGTCACAGAGAAACAAGGGGCCCCTCCAAAAAAAATTGTACCGTTCAATTACGTTACGGCTCATATATGCCTTTACCTGTGGTTAAAGGAGAGATTCGCTATGCATAATTCAATATATAGAGCCTATATTTCTCGAAAGCCGATCTAGATTATGAAACGGCAACTAAATTGCAGTGATGTTAACTTTCGTTAAGTGGTTTTGTTGATATCACCCAAGCAATAAATGTAGTTGGTGTGCAATTAACGTCCAGCAGTGAAGATGCTGAAGCTTTTTATGACCAAACATCCCAGCATTACATTATGTGTTGACAATGTGATTAAAGCGATAACGGAAGCGACGAGAGGGTTGTATGATTTTAAGTGATACTAGGTACAGTTGTCGTGACACAACGAAAATATCAGCTTGCTAGACTGGTGGCATCTGGCTGCAATCTTATTGCTACTTTTCAGGCTTGATTGGGCAGGTCCTATTTACTGAATCAAATGACCTTCACAATGAATCACTCGGGCAACAAAAGTGGCAATGACAGCATCAAAAGGAAAATAAGCTGCTCAGTTACCGAGACGTGTGACTTTAAACTTGCCCTCAAGTAGGCTTAGCAAGAAAAATATCGTGAACGGGTGGTGATAACAAGTGGTGAGCAAAGTGATATATTGTGTGTGTGATAAAGAATTAAACTGTGACAGGGAAGTAATAGGTAAGACCGAGATAAATGTGAAAGTGTGTACAAATTAAATTGATTGATGGGAGGAGAGAGGAAAGCGCCGTGGGGCTGTAGTGTGGTAATGGTTGAGACCATGAGATGAGGATGTTGAGGCGATGACGAAACGATCATAGAGAGGAAGGCGGTGAAAGGGTGGAGTGTGTTACAGTTCAGACACCACAGCAATATATTGGATTTTGGTCATATATTTTTAGCACTTGTATAAGCTTTGACCAGGACGATGAGTAATTATATTGCTTATCAAAACATAATGTGTCGTCATCAATTCCATTGTTATAGAAAGAATAATGTCATTAAAACTGAAAATATAATGACGGCGATATCATTGCACTAGATCCTGGAACCAGAGCCTTGGATTATGAGAGCCTTAGCTAGTTTTAGCTAATGTGGGACGACGGCGGCATGTAACCATGAGTACATGCTCTAAGCAGCTGTAGCAATCATTCACAATGTGTTAAGTCGAGATGATGATATCACTAAAACAGGCACAATTTTTCATTTTCAATATTTCTCCGATGTTGTTGATTAAACTGTTTTTACCCTATGGTTTGAATCATGAGGTATTATATATGAAACTATTGGTTGAAACTGACCTTCCCGTATTATTATTAAATATTGCAACGTGTATTGCTTATACACTGTTTGATAACAGCAACGTTTACTGGCTAAACAAATATACAAGTTTTCATTATTAAGCGAACGGGTTTATTGTGGTAAGATGCAAGGAAGAGGCAGTTGTGTCTGTAACCCCTGCATTTTACAGCCTAAAAATATCAGCATAAAATGTTAAGAATTTAGTCCCGACATAACTAATTCCTCTATCGAAAAATGAACAGACTTTTTTTCATAATTCGACGCCGTCAGATTATTAAAGATACGATTATACAAGAACATGTCCCAGCAAATGTTCGCGTCTGATTAATTGGTCGAGCATGAAAGCAGCTGACAGCTGACCGCTGCGTTTGGATATTGCCGCATACCGAGCGGCACAACGACAGTTGTCATCGGTTAAACTCGCGATAATGCAGTTCCGTGATGGGAACTTTTACCCTTGTTGTCAGGTAAGACATAACCGTTGTTCTTATAACTTGCAATTTATTGGGAGGTTACTCGGCTCGCTTGAGTCGTGGTTTTCTTACATACCTTATACCTTACCTTGAATAGGGTGTGAAAATAAGTTGTTGCCTTTAACATCACGATGAAAAGGATGGCTTATATTGTCAGATGACATTGCATGAAATAGTTGTATGAGGTTAATTGGAGCAATATGATTAGAAGACACATGAGAGACTTAGACCTTGAGATAATTAAACGCTTACAAATATTGGCGCGGTAGAAATAACCGTGACTTTTAATATCATGTTTTTATTTGCCTATATTCATAAGAAATTTAAGCTTAGTTGACTCTCTCAACCGAATTATAAAAAAAATTAAGCCCTTGAGTCGACTCAAATCTGAGTCTGCTGGGGAACAGACTTAAGTTCACAAGCTTTGTCTTAAAATGTCGTTCGTAATCTTGGCCAACACGGATTTGCATCGAAAAGTGTACATCGATTGTCGAATTTTCGTGCAATTCTTCGCCAATAATCAGGTCGCGTTGGGCAGGCTGCTGTTTGTTAGTGAGCCAGGCACCTTGCAGTAGATTAGATTCAAATTGGGAATGGGATGTGGGATAATCAGACTGGGTGGGAGTTTCCAAATAAATAAAATAATTTTGCACGATCGATCATAGTTAAGAACAGCGACGTCATATTTTACATTTCTGAATTTCAACAAAGCAGGCACCGAGTCCGCAAGTATATGAATCCCCGTCAAACACCAACAACAGGTTTGTTCGGCGATAAACATTCCAATAAATGCGACATAGACAACGACACGTCATTGACTAATGACGTACAGTGACTAAGCTACGTGCCATTCAAACGGACTCGCAAACAACAAAACTCAGCAAGGAGTGAACGAAAGTGTTTATATTCATTACGGAAATATCATGTTATTTGAACGAGCACAATTGATGCAATTATTTCTCACTCGTGCGGATAATCTGTGATTATATAGCCTATTATTTTACCTAGTGTGTAAATTATCTCCGGGGGAAACAATGGTTCATCGTGCCGTTGTGGTCCAGTGCATGGATAACAATGGAGTTGCTCTGAGTGCTGCGGATTATTAAGTTTTAATGAGACTCATTCCAGATGTCTTAACCGTCAATTATACTTGATATTATATGATATTGTACAATTTGATTGAATTAAGGCGGGTTATAAATTCATCAGCTACCGCACTCCATGCCATTTCTTCATAACGATAACAACGGTAAAAGATACAATGTCTCAATTGGTAATTCTTCACCATTTTATTACATTTTCTGTCTAAAAGAAATCTAAACAATATTTTTCGTATGATGTCCTCTAAGAAAATCTTTTTGATCTTGATGGCTTATTTGGGGAATCATAGCCATTAATCATTTTTGGCTGCTTGACAACATTGAGCGGGCGGACTTGGCTGATCGCAGACTCAGTTGAGATGGCAGATTAAGGTTGAGACGTTAATTAAGATTCTTTATGAATACAGCCCATGATTTATCTTACCTCTAGTTCATAATTTGTTGAAAACAAATAAATTTGCTCCACATGCTTAAATTGAACATGTCACTGACCAGGCTACTGCATGTCCCATGAGAATTGGGACAGCCAGCCTTGGTCGTTGAGGGAAGCTTATCACATCTCTCTCAGATCTTTATGACAAAGCTCTGTCTTAGGTTCAAAAGTCTATTCCAAAAATATAGATTACGCTTTCCATAACAGCCTACATCTGGAGTTCGTGTATTCCTTCATCAACCTCAAGTGCGTATCACACAAGTTCTTACAGGTTACTGGCCAACATAAATATTCTGAATTCACCTTGCGACTTCGCCACTACCCAGATTAACATTACCGTGAGAGATAATTGTGATGATGATATTATGCTCGGTCCGCCAATGGCTGCATTCTTGCTCTTACATGACCATGATTCCAATATCTAAAGATGCATCCAAATAGATACGGCAGTTGGTGTTTCATAATATTACATAATTACAGTGTTTTATTTTGAACAGCCTGTATCACAACTAATGATTGTGTTGTTTTCTTTGGACACCAAACCTAATTTTACCACTTGATTTTGAAGCGACGATTTTGTTTTTTGTCTATATGCGTTAGACTAGACAATTGTGGATGATTCTTCATGGGGTACTTGGTTGCTGGTCATGATGATCAGGTCGTCAATTGCGTTTGCTAAGAGCATTACGCTAATAAACTGGCTGCGATTTCACAATTTACGTTTAATACTTCTTTTGTTTACAAGATAACATGCAGTTTAACTAATACTACAGCCAACAGAACGACATTTTAATATCATGGACGCTTGGTCTGAGGCCGATTTCATAGTCGTCGCTTTGTTTACGCTGTCAGAACCCCTAAAAGCACCAGCAAGCGATCGCAAATCACAAGTTGAACGTCTGATGTACTGGTTTTGACACACTGACTTCCCATGCCATGTGAAGAGTTGTGGTTATGAATCATTGCTGGTGACGTACTTGAAAAACAATAGGACCAGTTTTTACCCTAGCTTGTGTCGTGTCCTCTACAATAGGAACCCATATGTAGTCGACTTTGTTATTTTATACAACTCTATATTACGATATAAAAGAGAATGGTAGAGGTATCGCCTCAAAAGTTACAATACTGTTAGTGACATGTGTGCCCGTCTCTGGTTACCTGCACCACGAGTGTCTGCGAGCCACGAGTGTCTGCAAACGATGGATACAACTTTGATACTAAGGCTTTGAATTAATTGCAGCAATGCATCAGATTGAGGTAAACTAATATAATGTTGCCATATCAGCGTATGAAAAGCCTCATTTATTAGCAAATTCGATTTGTCTTTTCGCCATTTTTAATGTCCCATGTTGTATTTCATATGTAAGGCATCTAGTCTACCAGCTCTACTAATAGGCAGGATATCGAAAACAAGCGTTCATGATGAAGGCAACTTGGCTCTGGCTTCTTTGATAATAATTGCTTTGTCATAAACAATTAAATGGATGGCAAATGTAAGAGAACCTATATGAGCAAATAATTACATAATCATTTTTCTTTACATTCCATTATTGATAGTGGTTATTTATATTCAAATTTGATGATGTATAAAACTGTTTTAAACTACTTCACAAACCAGATTATTAGTAGAGCATTCAGGGCATGTCAAGACCCGAGACGGGTGAATTCTAACACATATGAACTTTGCATTAAGTCACGGGATAGCATAACACGTAATCATCCGCAATTATGATAATTGTGAAAGATTGTGGGTTATACGAACAGACGCATGTGGATTCCAATATATCGATAAGAGTATGTCCCTGGTTTTATACCTAATGGGCTGTCTACCAGTGGTTTTCAGCAATAAAGAAAGTGAACTCTTGGTTTCGAGAACTTATTATGAAGCAGCATTAATTAAATTCCACTTCATAAATCGGATGTATATGATACATACTAATTATGTCCCTATGAACTTATAGAAATGATCCCCGCATGATCTACTGTGCTCATTATTAATCATGACTTCATTATTGATATTCGCCATCATGTAAAAGCGTTTGTTTTCTCAAAGATAATATGTTATCGTCACTTAGCAAATATGTTTGACTCACATGGCAAATTATTTGGCTAAGCATTAGAGCTACATGTATCAGATTTACATGTAATAACATAACGGACATGATCCTTTGGATTGCGCCATCTCATCTATGTTACGCACGATACGAAGTGTTGCATTTCAATATCGTATTGGATAGCATTGTATATTGCCCTCATCATTCAGTTACCGATTGCTCCGCGCTTCCTCTGCGTTATACTCATGTCTTCGCAACTCAGCCATTGTTTGGTTGACATGGTAAAGCAACAAGCCGTTAGGATACGATATTCATTTATAATATGTTACAACAAAGCGTTAAGAATATAATATTTTGAAGTTACAAGTTGCACCAGGAGTTTAAAGAGTCAAATGTAATGTTTGCTACAGCACGCATAATGTAATATCAGATTTATTTCCGTTAACTAATTGTAACATATCAGCTTTGTCTACATATTATCAATAGATTGTCGCATTATCATTCTTTTAAGGTGTATAGTCAAAGTAGCGTGGGCGGTAGACGTATTGTTGAATGTGCACATTATCACGAAGTCCGATTGCATCATCTGGAATGCCAAGCAAAGTGTGTTTGCCAAGGAAGCATATTTGATGGTTGGGTAGCCATTCCACAAGCTGACAAAAGAATTCTTTCCAGTCCTGACACAATTCCCAGCAATCTTCCATGGTGCCCACGTTGTGTACCCGGTAGTCATCGTAACCCTGGGTGTAAGTTTTCGGAACAACTTCCCGTTCCCATACACCTTTCATATAAAATACGGTACTAGTAATGTGCTGCTTACCAAAACAATCTGCAGGTGAAATACTATTGTACTAAATGTCACATTCACTGATACTCACCAGCATACATGTACACATGGTGCCTGTACTCAGTTCCGGCTTGTCTCTCTCGAATCGTAGAACTATTCTTAACTTCACAAGCATATCCTTGTGGATTAACTGGAAAGTAAATAGCTGTTTCGCACCAGACATTCTGCAGACATTGTTGTATGCATTGCGACGTGCTTGCTACCTTCACTCGGTACAACGTATCTGCTGATACTGACAAACCGTATTCTATGCGGAATATTAAAGACCTGGTTCCCAAGTTATAACCCAAACACGCTACAAAGACGCAATAGGAAAGCAGACAGTAATGCATCCTGGTAATGCACAGTCACGTCTTTCTTGCTTCACGGTGAACTGATTGCTATCAGTGGTTACGCTGATGAGTGCACCTGTCGAATAAATGCGTCCAACCTGGGTTGCCAAAGTTAGTGCTAGGCTTGTGTTAGGTGTTAATTAGCTTATTTGCAAATTGAAGAGGAAGGGCTTAGCATAATCCGATTCGATCGATTTATGTGCTATCATCTAAATTATCGAGGATGGCGCCAAAACACTGCCGGCTGAGGACAGACTTAGTCAGGTGTAAATTAGCCTATTTGCATATTGAAGATGCAAACCTAAGCCGAATTCTCTTTGATACAGACGATCGAGTTATGTGTTCTAAATTGATACAGTTATATTGCTCGCCTGTTGTCCCTGCCTACAAATGGGTCAATACAATATCATTTCCATATAAGTTTCATTAACTAATGAGCTCGAAGGACGTTTATTTTTTAAAATGAGCATAGTTAACTGTGTTCCTCCACAGTAGGAAAGATGTCAACTATCAGGATTATCATTGGCTTATTCCTCGCACAAGCCATCAGAATAATCATGATAATGTGTATTGTAACGTGTTAACTTAGCGCGTATATGATGAAGTGTGTGGTTTGCAGGTATGACCATTTTCCTTATGGGAAAACATTGAAAGATCCATCTTTGAATGAGTACCTGTGATAACTCATACTGTTTGCAGTCGAACCATATTTTGTCAGCGCTCGCAACTATGTATCCAGTCTGTCGTCTAATAGACAAAAGTAGAATAAGAAGCGAAATAAATTGTTAGTTAAGTATAGTCCCTACATATGGGACATCACCACATTTTGCTATTGGGTTATGTACCACTTAACCATGAGTTCCAGTCAAAAAGATTCATCGAATGAATAAAGGCGAAGTGTGTATTTGCAATTTATAAGGACAAATAGCAAGATGCTTGTGTACTACTTGTAATTGTACCAGTTGGACGATTGATTGTCTGTTATACAAAGATCATCGACCAAATGTTTATTGACAGCGGAATGTTGCAAGTACGACTTAATGTTATCAAGGTTAGTGAATTTGACTACCTGAATTATCTATTCCTCTACAGCATATCACTTTGCTTGATATCCCCACATGAACCTTGTTGGGTGAGAACAGCATATATAATTGCGCTACAAGGACTATGTTTCCTACATCTTATCCCACGTGGTTGCGCCGATCTAGGTGTGCAAAATATTTTTCTTCTCTGTCTGTCTGTCTGTCTGTCTGTCTGTCTGTCTGTCTGTCTGTCTGTCTGTCTGTCTCTCTCTCTCTCTCTCTCTCTCTCTCTCTCTCTCTCTCTCTCTCTCTCTCTCTCTCTCTCTCTCTCTCTCAAAAGTGCGCCGCTCAACCTCAGATTCTATAGACTTTACAAAATGCATATGATAAAGTAATATGTTATTACAAGTTAATAGTCAAATACAGAAAATTAAAAATTAATGTGAGCGCAATAGCTTAAATTGTTTGATGGCTATGTGCGACACGTATCTAGCATAAACACTGACATACATTGTGAAGTCAGAGCGTCGAATTTGGGTGTCATACGTTTTTATCTTATTCCTTGACACAGCAGATTATGTAGGATAAATATATATAAAAGTCGATGACGTACATATTATCTTAAACATACATGCGTTAATTTGCCCTTGAGGATGCAGAATAGACATAAAACTTTGCAGTTGCAAGTTTGTGCGGCTATGCCAGTTATTTGAGGCATGATGAACACCAGCTAGATTATTGGCGCTGTTAAGGACAGCCGCTGTACCTGGGGTTGTAATCGTATGATAATTTAAACTTGGTGATTTAAAACCAACGTGATTACCCCCATGGCCGACATATATGTTTTATACTACCAGTTAAACAGATGTGCAGCTATGCCAGTTATTTGAGGCATGATGAACACCAGCTAGATTATTGGCGCTGTTAAGGACAGCCGCTGTACCTGGGGTTGTAATCGTTTAATAATTTAAACTTGGTGATTTAAAACCATCGTGATTACTCCCATGGCCGACATATATGTTTTATACTCTAGTCAAACTTTCCCACAATGTCGCAAACGCATTTGCTGTGGTATCCTTCAGCAGCTATTACATATGATCTACGGATTTATTGACTACGTGGCGATCGTTCGTATCCGGTTCATTATTAACGACGCTAGAAATAGTTTATTACAGCATTAATTCACAAAGGCGTTAAATGTTGTTGAAAACAATCATAAAATCTTGTGCGGTGGTATGAGCATTATTAATACGTTAAGCTTAAGAAAATTGTGTTTTATTGCGTATGTGCCCATGTTTAAGCACACCTCGTCATCATTGATAGATTACACTTTTTTGGTGCATTCTATTATAATCCAGAATACCTCATATATGTTAAGCATCACGGACGATTTATCAATTAGGCGGTATACAAAAGCCGTTTTATGTGGCTGGCTTATACAGAAAACGCCGATGCAACCCAACTTTGGGCCAATTAAAGCGGCACATAATTTATTTATGTAATAAATGGTGATTTGACATATATTTCATAGCGGCTATGGAATTGAATAAAGGACCCACTCTCTGGAAGGTTAAACGTTTTATGAAATCACTAAAACCAACGTATATAATGAAACTGTATAAAGCATAGAAGATAAACACAAGTTATCAACGTATTGAGACAGCAGCACAATCAACAGTCAGACCGTCGCTTGATCCTTCCTGTGAATATCGTTGTTCTTCTTATTTGTTCAAAAGCCGTTTCAGACATCACATGATTGTCCCTTTTTAGCGCGTAATTTTGCATTGCGTTATTGCAGCTCATTTTCTGGATTATAATACACATATGTGAATTAAGGTAGTTAAGTTGTGGTACCTGCAAGTCGATAATACCGTCAATTAATATCCGTGTGGATGTCACTCGAGACCAGGCTGCTTCTGGTACCACCTGACACCAAGCTAGAGCCAGACGATGTTCTCGAAAATTTACAATTTGCCATTTAACAAAATAGTCTATATTCACAAGAATGGCGGTATTTGCAAACAAGTACCCTTTGATCTTGCTTGGAGAAAGAGACCCTTGTAACAGGCCCTGTACACAAGAGTTATATATAAATTTCACAGAGATAACATGATACACTGAGTCGTTAATCTTCTTTTTACGCAAGAATGAGAAATGATCAAACGTTGCTGCCTAGTAGAATTGTATACAACATAATTTCCCTATTAGACTAATAAATATTGGTTATGACCCATAATCAAGTCCGTAGAGAGACTTTACAGAAACAGGGGAGAATCCTTCATACCCCAGATCGTGGGCAGCCCTACAATCACCTAAAATGCACCTGGTCCAGGCCTGCATTCACAATGAATATTATAGATAGAGTGCGGGCTGCTGCAGATGTAAATGCTGGTGCAACTCTCCACGTCCCAGCTCCAAGAAAGAAAAAAACAGTGCCTCTTGTTTTTTTAACAATCCTATGATCAATACTCTGATAATTGTTATAGCCATTTACCTGTCTATTTGTATGGTCATAACGGCCAATCATTTATTGAAAATGCAAACACGTTATGACGAAATATTTGCGTCATCCTTGAACCATGCTGTCATGAATCCTCTTGGGTATATGTGATCTGATGTTTTGGACAACATTTCTAAAGCTGGTTTTGAATGTCTGTATTGAATAGATAATGAGGTTTGGCTACAGCATTGAGTAAGGTCATATATCAGACATATGGTCGTAAAAAAGACTTTTTTTGCGCTATTTAAACGCTAATCCGGTGATTCCAAAAGGCGTGTTTATGCGATTATTGAGGATGTGATTTTAAAATTATTTTGTTGACTGTTGATATTATACTTACACTGACCAATTTACACTCTCTTTTGTGACTGACTTATTGAGCTTGATGTGCTATTTACATAATAAAAGTTTCAAAATCATAACAATGTCCATATTATGTGAGCCACTCGTCAAAGGACGATATAATAACATTATTACAAGTTGTTTAGGGAATGTCATCTTCATCATATCGTTGTATGCCACAACTAAAGATATCATGCATAGGTAAGAAAACACGCAGATTACGTAGCACGTCTTGTCCAAGTTCATAAGTTTCTCTGTTTTATTGATCCAAGTATTATTGATACTATATAGGGATCAGAATAGATACAAGGTAAGTAAGCGGTTTTCAGACGAGCTGTGATCCTCACCTACTTCCGATGCGGTACAATAGAAGGGTCACTGTCGGTTTCTGTGGCACGCCACTGCTATTATGTAGAAACATTAGTTCGTGCACATTACGAATAACATTGAAAGCTTTCATCAACTAGTATCCGACTCGTGGATGAAGCATTCTTCTTAAAGACTATGCAACGTATAGAGTGACAATACAACTAAAGCATCCCACCCTTGCTTAATTCCCCAAAGCCTTGCCACAGGACGATCGATATGTATAACACTTTCTTATATACTTGTTCGGTGATTGAAGCAAACATCAAACTATGGTCAATGGACATTTACAGTTGGCGTCCCTTATTCAAAATGAAAAGCAAGGGTCGGAGTAATGGAAGAACTGCAGCACCCAACCGCCTCATTATATCTGCTTGCCTCCCTGTAATCCGGCCCTTGGCACAGACTAACGTAAGTAACAGTGAGACCACATTTCATTGGAGCTTCCAGGCATTAGATACTTGATGACACAATCTTAAAGCGTAATAATCTACGAATAAGACGAATTTGCAAATAGGTTTCGAACAATGTTCTCGTACTAGCTTTGAATCTAACAATGTTATATTAAACAGACACTTTTTGAAATGAGTAAATTTTTATAAATATGGTTAGAAATGATTTTGTATCTTAAGCTTGAATAAATCTAGCTGAGGGGCTTAATTTTAACACTTGCCGAGCCGAGCAATATTCTGAAAGTCTCTCACAATATATTATCGATGTATGTTTTCCAATGATATAAACAAACAGTCAAACAAGTAGCCTAGCTGCCGGAACGAAGCTTGCCCAACTTTGGGCGCAGGTCCACTAGGTTTCCTTGACGTTTCCGGCTTTGTCTGGCTCCACTCCTGCCAGTCTGTGTATACAATCACAGCCAAATCTGCTGGTGTTTCTTGGCACTCTGTTCTTAAATTTGTCCGTTGCCAGCGGAGTGCTGAATCCAACAGCACAAGAAGCACATCCTGTTTCCCATTTGGTATTTTTTGATGGATCCTAGAATCCGTCTTTAAGTCACTGGTTTCGAAAATAGAAAAATCTCCTGTATATCCTATAGATGAACCCATCATCACAGACAGCTGAAGTCGAATGAGGCGCTAAGGGAATATCATTCAAATTTACAGGCCCAGACCGATACCTTACATAACATAGGTTTACGCTAATTATCAATATTAGGAGACAGGGTCGCCCGCTTGATTATTGCGTTTAGGTGCCATCGTGATAAGTATGTATGCCGCCACGCAGATGATATGGGCCATGCGATAACTAACCTTAATATTCCTTGGTTAGGTGTGCCAGGATGGGAACGCAGAGATGAGCAATGTTGGCAAACATGCACATGGCTTGTTATTCTAAATCAAAACTGAGAGCTAGGAAACGGGAGCCAAGCGCCTGTGCGTTGTTTTTCACAAGTGATGATTGATAAACAGTAATCGTAAACCTGTCGGTGCGCTATACACTCAAATATGAAATACCGTGTATACCTATCCATGTTGCATATGAAAAAACTGTTTATACTATTTTATGTCTACAGGTCGCCGATCATTCCCGCAGCATTTTAGATGCAGCGAGACCCCTCACAAACAGCTACTTTCAAACGACTTCAATCTTACACCAAAGACTTTGCAAGACGCTCATAACTGTTCACAAGCAGGAAAATTGTCATTAAGTGTGCTTTTAGGAAAAATTACTTTGGATTACTAGGAGCATACCTTAGTTTTTGAGGGACAGCATAAGTATACGAAGCGCTAAGTACAAAGGTTATTACATAACAATGTCTCACCAGCCAGGATATTTATCAACAGGGTCGATATTTGCGATACTGTGTGGCCAGTGTATACGTGTTGCATCACTTGCCTATGTCTGTATGCCTGTAACCGTTGGATCAATGGTAGTGTACCAAGTACCATTGCCAACACGTACGGAGCAAGTTAACAGCAGCCATTCTATTCTTTGATCATTCTACAAGGCACACAATGCATCTCCAGAGTCTGGAAGGTGGCTGAGATTTCGAGAGTAAGACAAATGAAATATTTCAACCGTCGATATGCCACTTTACGGAATGTGATGTCTTCAACATGTTCAGAATGAAGGGTAAAACATATGTCCTGTTTTTGGGCGATTCACAAGGCAAGCACAGTTTTGTTGCCATGAAGAAATATATCACAAGTTCGTCTGATGTGAGTTGCACTACTTTCGCACTTCTCTAACACAGGTCATTTCGTTTGGCAAGATGGCGTCAAGTTATTAAATGCTGACGATAAGAACGGTGTTTTCTGCCCTCAATGCGTTGTCATAACTATCCTCTGCAAGCAGCCTGAATACAACTTCACAGTAAAAATACAATTCATCCGTATAGCTTTATGGACGGAAGCTGTCACCGTATATGGTTACCCGCATATTCCAACATTTAAATGCCCCTTCGTTGAATTCATCATCAAATACTCCGTAATAACTCTCCAAACCTGGTTGTCGTCTTATCCCTATTTAACAACTTGAAATCTCGAATGAATATTACCGAATCAGAGTTCGTTGACCGCTTCATGCCACTTCGAAATTTGATCCAATCATCATTCCCCCGTTCAACATGGGTTCAGTGGTTGACAAACCCCATGGAGTTTGAGAGTGCCAGAAAAGGAGCTTCCCGCAAATACAAAAATGTTAAATATAATGGGCATCTAGCCGGGTGAATTATGATTCTATTTTCATGATGGATGTTCGGCGCCTTGGCTGGGCTTTTGATCCGAACGGATTCGCACCACCTTGGATTTTTCAATGTTGCGAACATGACGTCTTCTATGGCTAATCGAAGCATTGATGGAATACATCTTGATGGTCTGTGGTATGACAAATGGATGGCATATATGCTTGAGACAATGTGTCACGGTCTATAGCACTGAACCTCAACGGACAGGTACCATATCGGCAGCCGGCAATTTGAATATGGCAAGATACCACCTTTACATAATGTCTAATAAAGCCAATACATTACATTATGTTCATGATATTGCATACCTTGCATCTTTAACCACAGGCTGTAGATGGTACGAGTTATATATCACCATGGAATCATATCGTAAACTGGACGCTTGCGGCGCGTAATATATTGCATAATACTGCTGGTATGGGGTTTGGAATTTAATAGCAAAGTTCTGCATAAATACAGAACACGCAGCAGGATGATGCTGATGAGTGCAAAAACTAACATCATGAGGCTGCTCGTTACGATATGCGTTGCTCAAAGTGTTTGAATCGACGCTCCCCATTGTGTCATGCATTGTTTAAAGGGTCTGTTCTGATGGTACGTGCGTGTTCGACGCATCAGATCACACATTGATCATTATATCATGCATAATTCAAATCGTTACATTCCAGGGTTATCATTATGTCGTGCGTTGTTTGTACAGACCCGTTAACATATGCATTGTTTGGACAGTGGGCTGCTCTTTGTGTCATGCGTTATTTTTAGCGCCAATCAGAGGCAGCTCATTATGCTAGAAGTTGTGAAAAGCGTATGGTAAGAAACTGTACATCATGACATGAGCAATTCATATCGTACAATCATAGACCAGTAGTTATGTCATGCGTTTTACAGAGGGTCTTATCACAGACTGCTCTTTATATCGAGCGTTGCTGGATCAGAGGCTGTTGCCCATGACACACGCTGCTGAGATCGTCTGATAATGGGCTGGTTGTTATGTTATACGGCTTACCAAAGGTCTTATCAGATACTTATTAGTAACTGCTCTGAGACCGCTCATATCGTCATGCATGTTCAAAGCATTCAGTCTGAGACTGCCCATTGTATCCTGCGTTGTTCAGAAGTGTTTATTGACATATGTATTGTTCAGAGCATATGATCAACTCTGCACGTAATGTCATGCATTACTCACAGCGTCAGATCAGAGGCTGCTCATTATATTATGCGCTGTTCTTATCGGAGGCTGTGCAGTGCATCATGTTGTGTTCATGGCATCGGATTACTATGGTTAGCGTTGTTGCGTTGGACTCATTATGTTATGCATCGCTCTATTATGCATGTTATGCCCCGCTCTGACTAAACGCTGCGTAACACGTCATGCGCTGTTCAATGTGTCTGTAATGCGCAGTACAGGGTGTCTCACCAATGGCTGTTCATATTATCATGAGTTGTGCAAAGCATCCGATCCGATAATGCTCATTAAATGCGATGTGCAAAGCCTCTGATGCGATATTGCTCAATATTTCATAAGTTGTTCTGAGCGTCGGACCCGGAGCTGCTCATTATGTCATGTGTATTTGTAGTCATGTGTCATTGTTGTATTCAGATAACCGCCTAATCAATGAGTGGATTGGAAGAATAATTTTTGAGTATTCGGTAAGGACGTACCTCTACATAATGTGCGCAGTTGTAGCTATTGCAGGAAAGAGATGTCATATCTAATCTGGTTTGCGAAGTAAAATTGTCCTGCATCGCAAATACTCTATGTGTTATATCATCATCATCATCATCATCATCATCATCATCATCATCATCATCATCATCATCATCATCATCATCATCATCATGTTCATGAGGAAAAATACATCATGGTCGGCTGTAAGATTCAATAACGAGAAACAATTCATACTTGTCTACAAATATTGATCCTGCCTCAATTTACTCAACCGTTTGAATAAGCATAAATGGCATATGCTGTGACAATCATTAGAAATGATATTAAGAATCGGTACCTCTAATGAGTAATAACGGAAGGGTTACAAAGACATCTACAAAAACCGCATATCTGGGTCGCTAGTGTTATTCTGTTCAATAGTGTATGCATTATGTAGTGGAAAAGCTGAGTAGGATGTCATAAAATAAAGAAAAACTTATCCCTGAGACACCCAGCAGTTGCGAGGGTATTTTGGCGTATGCATTATGTAGTTGGGCCATATCACTGAAGAGTTGAGTGCGAATCTATAGCATAGGCGATGAGAAACCTCGTGCAATATACACTGCTACAACGCAAAACAGGAGGGAAGGTTTTGCATGTACCTTCATGCAATTGTTGTCATAGCCTGCTAATGCCAAGTTGGCTGAGCACATACAACAAACTGGTGTCAGAGAAAGCACACTCTCGACAAACCACCAGGTTGTTTAAAGCAATCGAAATTCAGCATCCTGAGATAGGATTCACGCCACCGACAGTTAACTCGTGGTCAGTGACGTCGCGGTGACAATCTAAGGACCGAGGGGAAATAAGAAGTAAAGTGAAAAATTAAATTATCATTGCCGGATCTACCAAACATGGGTGTATCACACCATCAGCTATTTGTGTTTGCATGTGTTTGGGCGTTCACTGATTCAACGTATGTCGGCCAATTCCGCAAAGAAGTGCCAACTGATATCGAAACAACAGAAACCATTCTTGACTTGAGTAAAAACAGCATCGCTACAATAGACTGCTTCCCTAATCTCACCCAACTCATAACGCTGAAGATCAACAGGAACTTGCTGGTGGAGTTCCCGAACCTCGAGAGCGTTGCAGACACTCTCTTAGAACTGGAGCTCAAACACAATCGGATAGCTGTAATCGACCCCAACAGACTGGATTGGCTCACCAACCTAATTCGACTCAATTTGATCGGTAATTCACTCACAGCTATTCCTGATGTCCTAGGACCAGGGTCGACACTGTCGTACTTATGGCTGGACAAGAATCAATTTACAAGTCCTCCAACACTTGAGCATCTAGGTCGGTCTCTATATTATCTCAATATTCGCACAAACCCAATCTCAGGCTGGCATTGGCGAGACAAATTGAAATCCACGAAATTGGTCATGTTAACGCTGACACACACCAGAATCGGGAAAATTCCTGTTCTTCGCGAGGAGGTCAAGAGGGTTATTAGAGAACTAAGGCTGGGCGATACCGGATTGACAAGCATTGAGGCAAGGGAACTCCAAGGGTTTGACAACTTGGAGCAGTTGTACGTTGGGCAGAACAATTTCAGAGAATTCCCCGATTTATCACATGTTGGCGATTCTTTGACAATATTCCACATGAATGACAACAGAAGTCCTCTCAAATCGCTAAGCAACTCATTCAAAACCCTGAGAGTTTTAACACAGGCACATTTCGATGGTACACAGTGGGAAATCCTCCCAAATATGTGCTACGCACAATTTGTCGGTAGACCCATCATTTCGATGACGACTTCGGTCAATGGATCCTGGTTATGCGACTGTCACTCTCGATGGATGAAGATGATAGAAGGGAGAGGTGCTGATATAGACTACAAACCGGGGATGGTGTGTGATGGCCCAATACACAATCAGGGCAAAGCATGGCACAGTCTCACTATCGTGGACCTTACCTGTACAGGTAGACCTGTCTTCTAAATGAATTAATGATATAAAAAAAATGTTCATTATCGTAAACTTCGCTTGGAATTTGGTGTCATAGAATTATCTGACATTTTGTTTAGTATGTTCAACAATAATCAATAAACCAAAAGAAAATTTTAATAAAACATCATCAAATCAAATGACATTTTATTTTTTACCAAGCCATCTATTTTAATCGTATCATATGAATAAATTAAATACAATACAGATAAAAGTTGCAATGCTGCCATATATTGTGAATTTGCTGCTTACTAGAAAAGGCTCTTGTAAAACGTCATGAAAGCCAAACATCATCATCCAATAACACACAGTAGGGTAGGTTTCATAATTTATATGCTATGTTTTAGGATACTCCCAAGCGTCTTACGTCAATCCTATTGACATAGACACCTTCTTCTGCGCAAGTGCACCTGTGTCCGAAACGCATGACGTCATCACCCCTGTGGAGTGTGCCGCGTTGTGCATGGAGCGGCCATTTTGTCTGTACTACAACCTGCGCAACGAATTTGACCATTTCATATGTAGCCTCACCGACATCACCAACGCGAACATTTCCAAGGTGCCCAGCTTCCCTGATTATGGGACGTGGTATGCACTGGATTAAATGGACCCAATTTTCTTATGTCTGATAGCGGTAAGATGAATCAGTTTCTCTAACGAGGTGTATCATTTTTGAAGATATCAATCCGTTCAATATTATTCGACTATGATAAGTTGGATTTGGCCGAGGTGTTGTATTATCCCGTTATTGATAAGAGGTATCAATATCCGTTAACGAGTATTATTAATCACATTAGCAAGCAAGACGATTCATAGTCCTTTACAATATTGTGCATAAATTTACGGCAAGGACTTCAGAGTATCATCAAAGACGTTATAGCTAAGCAAAAAGGGCTCATTCCGACCAGCTCTGCGGTGAATATGCAAATGAGTAAAATCTAAAGAAAAACAAATATGGATCCAACGTCATGGAGCTGAGGTTAGCCGCTTACGTTTGAGATATGGAGTTTCCTGTTTTGTTGAAGAGACCGCGCCCCCAAATTATTAGCAAAATTCAATGTGATTTTAAGCGACACAATGATAAAGCGCTACACTGCTTACCACAGGAGTGTTGACACGTTTTCTCGGATGGAGGGGCGAGTGATCCCTCTCAGCACTCTATAACGATCTAGGTATACCATTTATCTAGACATTTAGTAAAGCAGATGCAATTCTTGATTGAAAAATTTTATCCTCACAGGTTCTCTTTTTCTAGCTCTCTCCATTTTTTGTGTGCTTCTATTTTCACCAACTCTCCTGCTCTCTCGCTGGGACCGAAAGTTTGAACTTGGCAGACTGTAGAAACATTCAATAATACTAATTCATTAGCAGCAGCATTGTGGGGGAACGGGTGGATATAGATGCCCTGTGGTATCATAGATACGTTAATAATAATTTTCCATTGTTCAAGTAAAAAGTAACAACAGGGGCCAACTAGAATGGATTTCAGAAGTGCATAACGTTAACGTCATATTGTGTCTTTGAAAAGTGCATCATTCGTCTGTTCCGTATAGTACAAATTCTCTGTTGATTTTGTTGCTACAGTCAGATTGTTGTCATATTGGCGAGATGAAAGCAACATTCGAACTATATCCAACAAACTCAAACGATATGAAAACCGGTTAAATACAAAGTATGATCCCTCAAACGCCACCTGTTGTTTCAGCGTGTATGTCTAACCGTATCTATCAAGTGTTACATACCATAAATCCATCAGATTCAATGTACACGCGAAATCAGACATGACAAAATGAAATGAATATTAAGGTTAAAATTTGAAGGGAAATAATTTCCCCTCTGAGGTTACTACCAGAAAAAAATTACTTAGGGGGGTGAACCAGGTTTACTCAATAGGGATAACTCTAATACCAGGATAAATAGTCACGCAAAAGTTGTACTCTTCTCTACAACTGTTTGTGCTCTGCAATTTAAGCTTTATGAATCAACCCAATACCTCACATATTGTTCTTTCCCCCTGTAGGCCTTTAACTAAACATTAAACAAAACAAAGTTTGGAAGATGCATGGGATGATATTCATTATAATATGAATATTACCGCTCGGATGAACATGCATTCAACAACTGATATGAGATTGATAAAACATAAGAGATTTGTTACTTGGCATGGTTTTAAACAATATATTTGCTTTTTTATGTATAAGATGTTTGTACATTTTTCTTATTTTCACATATTGATTGTAATCGTACTTTTTAGTATAATTAGAATCTTGATGCATCGTACAATCAGAAGTTACAAATATTAAAAAAATAATTGGATTTTCTTGATAGGGATAATAGCTATACCAAGGTGAAGTAGACGCGCCAATAAAGTTGTGCTCTTCTCGGAAATACTTTGTGCTCTATAATTAAGGAAATGCCAGTACTTTTCTCCTTTTAGGTTTTAACTAAACGTTAAACAAAAGCTGCATAAAATGCTATACATCATTAGTGAATTTCATCTCTAGGATGAGTAGGAATTCAACAATTGACTGAATTATGACAAAACAAATGAAATTTGTGCTTGGTATTTCGGTATATATGAGTGTTTTTACGCATTTGATGTTCTTGCATTTTGCTTATTTTTACATATAGATTGTATTTGTATGTAACAGTGTATATAGATTCGATTGAATCATAATACATCGTACAATCAACATTTAAAAATGTTGAAAAAAGTGGTTTGCGAAAATTCTTTTTGTAGATAATTGCTATTTCTTGATCTGAACATTACGCATAAGTATATTATTGTAATACTAGTTTTTTATGTAACAATAATGTAATCTTGATTCATCGGCAAACCCTCAACCAACTGAAATTGATGCTTTGGTATTATTTTGTATGTTGATGTTGCCATTTTATCTACTGATTCATTAGTTTGATGTTTTGTGGTAAATCATACTCCTGATTCACACATGCGGAGATATATATTATGTGACAAACCGAAACTTACAATACGATGAACATTGCAAGGATTGTTTATATTCATTTTTTTTATGTCTGAGGATGTAAATTATGAAATTACAAGATGATGTTGATGCTTGCTTTTACCTTACAATTACGTCACTATAGTTTTTATCCAATAAAATTGAATGCTTCTAGAGAATTATGGGTGAACATCATTCAATTATTCAACCTTAGTGGTAGTTTGTACTAGTAACTGGATCGATGATGTGAGAGTGCCGCGTTACAAGATTCTGCTTCGGCGACGGAACTTTTTATATTCGTAAGGTTTTACATGTACCTTCATGCGATTGTTGTCACAGACTGCTAATGCCATGTTGGCTCAGCAAAAAACTTGTGTCAGTGACAGCGCACGCTCTCGGCAAACCACCCGATTGTTTAATTTTAATTATTCATGCCAAAGAGAGTAAACTCACGGTCCGTGCCGTCACGGTTGCAACATGAGGACCAAGGGGAAAGAAGTAGTAAAGTAAAAAATATAATTATCATTGGCGGATTCCTCACGCAAATACCAACTGGGGTAACGTCACAAATGTTTGACACGATTGCAGTCAGAAATTATGTCACGTTCATACCTATGATTGTACAATTAGATTGAGCTTGTTATCACGAAGGTTTTACACAAATTTGATGAAGATATGAGCGATAATGACAAATGTGTCTAGTCCATTTTGCTGTTTTTTCCAGTTTTCGTCCTGCTGGTGTATGAAAAAATAATAATATGTAAATCAGGCCATATTGCCGAATACATTATGGTGGAAAGATGTTTTACTGAACAAAAAATGCTTTTATGAACTCTATGACCTGTCAACCATTGTAACTATATATATATATGTTTTTATGTAATTTCTGTACCTTTTTTCCTGATGGGTGGAATGGGGCACTGGTCCATGGAGGACGCATTTCACAAAGCTCTCGCTGGACACATAGCAATTATCATCTGTGGATTCAACAAAGTTCGACTGATTCCAATATTGTTTACTGATTATGCTAATGAGACCCAGCTCAGGGATGCAGTGTTGTGGCGTGATTGCTTATGCCAACAGGTGTGACTGATCAATATGAGATAACCCACAAGACCACGTCGTCACACAAAATAGAAACCTGGCTACAAAGCGTGTGAGTTTTTTTTCCACAGCGTCCTGCTTCTCAACGGATACCCCGTCAATGATAACCTGGCCTACGAAATGCTGATCACTCGATTATACTTAGCGTTATGATTGATAATAATACAGATGAAACAGCTATATTATAGTCCACCAATCGTGGGTAAACTGACATTGATCGACTACCTGAACTCCTTTCACTGGTGATAGCCTGTCTGTTATGCATTCGTTAAAAATGCATAGCCTTAAAACCGGGTGGTAATAGTCCATCGCGTGACTTAATTTGTAACATGCCCAATCGTGTACACATTAGAATTTACAAATGGTGACCATATGGGATAAGTAGGGACATATATCCGGTGATTAGGATTATTGATTAATTTATACTAAACAAGAACATCGATTGATGTTATGATAAACAGTCTTCTTGTAATGCCCGACCCTCAATACGTATGATGGTTTTTAGTAAGAAGTCAGGAAGCCTAGGTGCGTTATAACGACAGTTAAACCGCTCCAGTGCGTTAAGGAGGAGCCAGAGCTCGCTTTCTCTTTTATTCCAGTTAATTTGTCCTGTGTTGCATTTCCAACACCAGCTAACGTGTCTATTACAGCAAAAGCAAGATGTGTGTTGGTAAAATTATCATGCATTGACATGCAGTATACTGAACAGTTTACTATTAACATTATTTACTTTAATTGTGATAAATTTACTGTCATAAATCCTGCGGGGTAATTGAAAGTGGCAATATTCTTTTCAGGTAAGGTAAACGACATATTCCATCGTGTAATCTTACCGTAGCAATGTATGCGGCAGAGTCTCAAATGTGTTCCGGAACAAATAGACGAACAAGGCAGGCATTTATGACTCAAAGGATGGCAGTAGCCGTTGTAATCGCATGGTTCGCTACATAGACTCAAGCATTGTGGCGGCTGAAAGTTCGCTCCTCAACTGACTGAGGAACTGCAAATCTCGTTCACAGTACAGCGTTCTGCATTGTTTGCCCCGCATTTATCAAGGCATACTTCCCGGTTCTCGTCAAAGTACCAGCTGATCCCACAATTGCCTTCAGACATTACAGCACTTAAAAAAAGCAAGACCAAGAGAACAATGTAAAGCTAATATCCGGTGCCGAATCCAGAATCATATAATATAGCAAAGCTTCGCTTTTAGCCGTAAAATGAAATTCTCTCAACTAAATGTAGATATTTGTCATCTACCGTGAGACGAATACACACCAGGATAATATCATCAGCAACATTGAGGTCAGTAACAACTGTAGTGGTAGGTCACCCATTGTTGATGTATCGATGAATCACAAGGGATGGGATATTTCATGTCCACTCAAACATGAGATATGATAGGTCTTATCAAGAGGTAGAACGGTTTATCGATATCCAACTTGTGCGAAATTTATTCATGTACATTGCCTGTATTATATTTCAAAAAGAGCCCTGGGATATATGTGTGCATTAGATATTGCTTTTATCAACCACTAGTCGTATCGAGGATTCACTATCCCAGAATTTATGATACACATGTTCATTTCAAGCTCGCAAGCGGCTAGCTAATCACAGCGCTCTGTTGCGCTGCACCATTCTTCTCGATAAGTTATTGATCCAAATTTCATTTGGCTATTGGGTAAGCAAAAGCAATCTAATATAAAGTCCAGTTTCTATGTGATTTCATAAAAAAAATTGCAATACATCAACAATTTAATGTCGGAGGAATAATGCTAGACGAAGGTAGTACAAATCAAACGCATAATATATTAAGAACACGTACCTTCTTCTAAATGTTTGCTATATCTGATGTCTTGTGGAAAGATTCTAGATCCAGTGGAAATCTTTCATCATATATATACTATATATAGTATAATCGAGTGATCAGCATTTCGTAGGCCAGGTTATCATTGACGGGGTATCCGTTGAGAAGCAGGACGCAGTGGCTGTAATTATCAACCAAATGTCAAGGATCATGTTTTACCAATTTTGCTGAGCTTGCCCAATGATACCAATTACCCAATATGCTTAGCTGCTACATATCGAAGAGCTTACATTAATGAAGTCAGTTCACTATGGGCGAAACCATTGCGTTTATTGAGCTCACAAAAGGTTGCATGTGTGCATTATTGGTAACTTACAGCACATGACAGTGTAGATTACTGGAGGGTTTTAACTATGTATTGTTTCCTGTAATGAATAAACCATATTAGCAGATCAAAACCAGCAATGTCCAACAAACTCACGTTACCGTATTGCGCGATGAATATGCACAATATTAATGATTTGGGAATCAGGAGATTAATGGCTGACGTCCATTGTAAACGATGTATGGAAGGATCACTTATTAACGCAGGGTGTAGAGGCGGTAGTTGACACAATTGAACAATATTCATCTCTTACAATGGTTTTGATGAAGTACAAGCGTAGCCATGCAGCCATCATACAGTGCTGTTGTTGTAACAGTATTTGTAAATGGCGTTGTGCAAGTAAAATGATTATCTGGTATCCATTTGATTGGGTGCTCGTAATAATTGCACTTTTAGAATTTAAAGTTCTAAAGTAAAACCTTGCTTTCTCATAAATAATGACATGCTCTGTATAGAATAAAGTCATAGAAAGCAAACGTTATGACAACGACTGCCATAAAGCCACATCACACGACTAAGTAATAGTCATACTGACTTGACTATGTCGATTGACGTACACTTCACCAGCAACTAAACACACATGAAAGGATTGTGCAGGGAATCGTTGGGTTTAGACAGGGTTAGTCCCACATGCTATACACAGAACAGTAACCTAGAAAGAACGTGCTTAGATTACAAGGATGATGGTAATCTCAAAGGTTCAATGGGTAAGCTCACTTCGCGCGTTTGTGTAAAGTTAAAGCTGCGGAAGGTACAGTACCATATCTTGAATTTTTTTCTTATTTACAAGACATTCGTCAGAATCCGAGAGCAGCTGTTTCACATAGGTGCCGGGATTGAACGCCCTTATCTCCTGTCCACATTCAAACTTAAGAGTTCGTGTGATAATGCCACGCACCACGAGTATTACGGCAAAAATTTAGTCTTTACTCTTTGGGCCAATTCAATCAGGCATAATGAAAAACGTCATGTATCATGCACTGAGATCGTCGGGATTTTTTCAAATCAACAAACTATCCTCTGTCAATTACTATAAGTTTCGACATCCATAAACAATTCTAGTAACCCCGCTAGACGCTCTAAGTTCTCAATGCCACTTAATCGTTGAAACATACATTTATGGCGCTCAATCAAACGATCGAGGTCATACATACGAAACCGGAACGAATATGGACTGCACTAATGTGATTGATTTAGAAATTGCACCATAGTCATAGACGGCCGATTACTGAGCTGTCGACACGATAACTTCGTATAAATCAGTGAACGCAACATTTGAACACATGCAAAGACTATAGACAGCGAGTGAATATAATTCACATATCGATGAGGTACTCCATACTTTAAAACTAACTTATGTCTCATTAGACAAACTCATTAGCTTGTGCTTTCAAACACGATCCACACATGGGCATCACAGTTTTATATATTCACTGGTGAACCAATATGACATAGTATTAAAAGTCAAACATATGCATTGTTATTCATCGAAAGACAAACAGAGATGAAGCTGTTAAAATTTATACCAATAGAATAAACATTATTGATTCTGTTTATCAGATTTCATCTTGGTAAGCAACACAGGTTTCCGTCATGCGGGTCATCAAAGGAAAAAGCGTCCTGTTCCCAATACGATTTCCGGTTTTAACTCTGATCGGAGCACCACGTGGGTACTTTGTCTTTGTCGTTAAATACAATGTATTGTTTACCAGTGTTTATTTTGTGCCTTGCATCTCAGGTATGAATGACCCAAGTGAATGTTTCAGGGTCACTACAAACACGTGTGAAATCAACCAGCAATATGACGGGGATAGAAACACATGCTTGCATCGCTGTGGGGTAGATTATGAAACCGTATGTGATGTGTCCCAATTCTGCAGTTCAACTGTTGATTGGTCTCCCTCTTTTCAAACGCCAAAATGCTTAAGCCATTGTAAAATGCCCTGTCGAGCTTCGGAGTACTGCGACCATAAGACAAGACGATGCAGATTTGCCATGGACAGGAGACAGACACATGTCGAAAATATTGTTTTGGTAGGTTTTATTACAGAGAAAATATTTGTCGGACTGATTCACCATAGAAATATGTCGTAATGTCAAATGAGCACGGCTGAATAATAGCATACCATCATATAAGACGCAGTACTGATACAAAGCGGATGTAAACACTGAGTGCTACAGTTACTATGACATAATGATATCAGTGTGTGAGCGAATACTTATCAGTTTAATATATTGTTTTTTCTGTTCTAGAAATCTTCGTTACTGGAACAACCTCTGCGATACCACCATTCGGAACGAGATCGTTAATACAGAATTGCACATCGGATCAGTACTATGATTCAGACAGCGATGTATGCTTGGAAAGATGTGGCGTTAACAACGAGATCAAGTGTTCAATAGGATTCATCTGCAAATCTAAGTCACAGTCACAGGGCCCACAAGCATGTGTCAGTTTGTGCGATCCACCTTGTGATGAAATGAGCTATTGCAACTATACAAGTCGGAAATGTCTTTCCTGTGAACACACATGTGCAGGCTCTGACATGGATGCGTGTCGCATTAATTGCTATGGTGAGATTCAACTAATCAATAATTACATGGGAAATGATACACATACAAATATATTGCTCTATTGCTGCTACATATATATTAACATTTAAGAATACATTGCTCTTTTTTGTAGGTTATGTCCAGTGATACGCTTAAAAAAGGTGCATGTACCCTGTTAAGATAGTAAGATACTGTATAAATTCCTCAGTACATTATGTGAAATGCAATCTTGCTAACAGTTTAATTAAAAACACTGTCCACATCAATGACTAAAAACTGCTGCGGAATATGTTTTGTTTAGGGAACCGGAACAACACACCTGGACGCGAGCAAAACCGAGCAGCCCGAGGAAGAAACTCATTTAAATGAAGGTAATGTCATTACTGCAAATGATATCAGGGAGACGAACGTGACGTAATATCATTTGATTTCGCATCCATTCAATATTTAGTTATTATCCTAAAACACACTAATATAATCATATAACATCAAACTAGGAAAAAAGCAAGAGGCTGAAGGCACTGATTGTGTCTTTAAGTATGTGCAATAGACCAACATTGGGACATACAGTTTATTTTGTTCATTTTTCTAAGGGACTTGTCTATTTGCCCTAGAACATGCGTTTATTACTTCGCTTGATGATTTATGTACCCCAAATTAATTTAAATTGTCTTGGTGATATATTTGTTTTCTTATTCAACCTATTGTTTATGTTCTGCTGATCGTGTAGGAGGAACTGACGAGATGAGATAATAAATCTGCCCTCACAAACAGCCTCATATATTTTGCTTCTTTAACAAAGGAATAAACCTCTTTAGTTTACTTTCCGCTCTGGGTTTTTTACTAACACAAATCCGAGAAATACGAACGCAAGAAATACACACACACACACACATATACACACACACACACACACTCACACACACACACACACACACACACACACACACACACACACACACACGCACACACACACACACACACACACACAAACAAACACACACATACACATATACACATACACACACACGCACACACACACAAACAAACACACACATACACATACACATACACACACACACGCACAAACACACACAAACACACACCGATCCATCGGTTGCCCTATTCCCCGGACTGGGTTCGAGGAAACCGGCTATGCACTCGTTGACACACACAGCAACAATATACAAGAGCTAAGATGGCTTCTGATAATTGCCCTGAAGCAGATTGGATATTTCGTTGGCAAAGCATGGCTAAGGTTTCATCACACTACTGACACCAATTCCGATAAATTATTCTCGTAAAATATTTCACCCGGTCGTAAAAGTGTTATTGTGCTACTTCATATCGTCCTCGGGTTTCTTTAATTTGAAGTTCGTATTCCACTTAATCTGAATACCACCTTCTTTTATCTAATTTATATTTGAGAAAGCATGGGTGTATGTTCATCCTGTCCCTCCAAACGGTTTTTCTTGTAAGTTACCCACCGCCAAGGTACGGAGAGGGATGCAACAACACAAAGTAGCCACAGCAGAATACCAATTAGAATGCTTATCCAAGGACTTTTATTACAGACGGAGAAAATCGCAACGACAAAGATGGCGAAGTAAACAAAGACAGAAACCCCTCGCAAGAGGGCGCTATAACAACTACTGGCGCGACTACTTTTCTTTTGCTTAGACAAATGAAAGAGGGGAATGAAATCCCTTAAACAGAGAACACTACATGATAAAAAGTCAACAGTTAAAAATGTTTGAGGTCCAAAGAAACAATGGACGGATGTCCAGCCACAAACAGGATACGCGGAACGCAACCGCAAAAGGGAACATAGAGCCGTCATAGAGATGGACTGCCCTCTGGCCCTGGGGATTATTCTGCCCCATATAAACATACATCAAAACGAGCAAAACACAATCCAACAGGAGAACGTAGTAATTAGTCCGTAACATAGTCATCCAGGTACTTGGGAGGACGATGCAAGCGCGAAGAGCGTCGTGGTCCAAGGGAGGGTGTGTCCTGTGAAACAACTACTGGCGGTGGTGGGGGCGATTCAAGATGGGCCTCAGGTGGATAAGGCACAGAACAGGGTTCCTCAGGAGCGGTCATAGCAGGTGTTGAAAGCTTGCTTGGTATGTCCGGAGGATCGGGAGGACTGGGTATCGGGACGGGGTCATGGTCCTCAGTGTCATCCTCGGTGTCTGGGCTGCAGGATGGGGGAGGAACAACGTGGGACGAAGTGGGCACCTTATAGCACTCCGAGCGGTTCACGCGATAAGAAGTACTCCTGAGTTGGTTGCCTACAAACTTCCGAACGTTACACCAAACGCCTTCGATGGAGACAACTAGGTAGCGATTGCGACTGCGTGTCTTGTTGCGGTCAGCGTGGAGGTACACGAGGTCACCGATCTCGACGGCGGTGTCGAGAGGGGACATCTTACCAAGGGCCTTAGCATGCTCACTATGAGGGTGATTGGCTGTGCGAAGACGCTGCTGCTCCAAAATAAGATGTTGATCGGTGAAGGGTATCTGGTGGTTAGTGAACTGGTCACGCTGGTACCACATTTCACGGGCTGAGAGTCCACGGGAACGAATGCGTGAATTGAGGCATGAGGTAGCAACAGAAAGGGTCACAGGAGAGATGGCACCACCCATGGGGTCCTGGCGGAGCAACTCATCGATAAGTTCGCGGACAGCCTTTTCCGCCACATGGTTTTTGTTGAGGTTTTTCACCCGCCCAAGTTCGATGGACAGCCTGTGACGTCGGAGGAGCTCGTCATTGACGAGTGATTTGAAGCCAGCCGCTGGATCAGTGCGAATAACTGCCATGGGGCCATCGAGCGGCCTAAGGCCTATGCAGAGACAAATCAGTGCATCCCGCAGAGTGTTGCGGCGCTCATCTTCGATGAGGCAAGACGTGGTGAATGAAGTGGCAGTTTCCCGGAGCACGAGGATGAGCTGGCGATTACGCTTAATTACATCGGCAGCGAAGGAGAACCCGAGTGCATCTGGGGGGTCGGACGAAGACTGGAGTTGGATTGTAGATGGGACAGTGCGAAGTGCAGCGCACTGGTGGCATCCGGTTGTAACTGTGTCAATCGACTTGTCCATGTCGAGAGCAAAGAAGTAGCGATGAACGATAGACTTGAGCTGGTGGCTTGATGGATGATCGAGTTGAATGTGCTGCGCTGTGAGTAGGCCATCTAAAATTTGACGGGGCACAACGATGCACTCACGAGTTGGAGCGAGTGGAACATCGCGACGAACGACGATCAGACCATCCTTGGCCAGGGATGCAACCTGAAGATAGCGCTTGACATCTTTGGCATTAGTGACCTTTTTTGAGGGACGTGTCCCCTGCACCAGGTGTGCCCGAGTGCGGCGTAGATCTGGACATTCAGATTGGATTGCAGACCAGGCAGCTCGGCTCGTGAACGGCAACTTCATTTTGCCTGTGGGAATATCCTGTGCCGATACGCGCAATACAACAGACTCCTCAGTTCGCTGGACAAATGAGCAAATCTGACAAGGAGGGTTCAAGCAGGCTGGGGCGTTGCGGCTAGCAAAGTCAGACGGAATGTTGGCAGAGCCAGCGAGGTGGCGTACGGTCGCTTGGTACCGGCTGACAGTAGAGAGGAATGAGGAGACGCGGGGACTCGAGGAAAACTCACCGCGGCATAACTTCTCGTAAGCCTGTACACAAGGCTTGCTGTCGGTGAGGATGGAAGCATTGCGAGTCGACTGGATGAGATTAGGGCTGAAGTGCTTGGTCGATGCAGCAATGGAAAGGGCTTCAACTTCACAGGGCAGCCACGTGGGTTGGCGGCCGCGGAGTTTGGCGCTGAAGAAACCAGCGAGGCACAGCTTGTCTTGGCGGGTAACGTACAGAGTGGCGCCGATGCCATGGCTCTTAACTGCACCGTCAGTAACAATCCATAACTGGTCAGTAGGGCGAGGGAGCGTGATTATGTGAGACGCCGACAGAGCTGACTGTGCATTCTTGAAAGCAGAACGAGATTCGTCGGACCACACAATAGAATCGGTGGACTGGCGTCCTGCTATGACGGTATCCAATGGGGAAAGGATCGAGGCACAGTTTGGGAGCACCCGCGCGAGTACTTTGTAGGCACCGATGAAGGAACGCAGTGCGGATACTCTCTCCGGGATTGCGCATGTTGATAGGGTGGCGATACGGTGAGGGCTGGCATGGAGGGTGCCTGATGACCAGATCCATCCGAGGATAGTGGTGGTGGTCGGACAAATCACTGTCTTTTTAGCAGACAATCGTAGGCCATTGGTATAAAGGGTATGAAGCACACGCCTCCAGTTGGTGAGAAGACTGTCTAGTGTGTCCCCGCCACAATAGAGGTCATCAGCAATTTTGGCGACAACACCGTCCCTGAGGAGATCACCGAGTACGCGACACATGAGCTCCTCAAGAGCTGTCTCGGAGCCTGGCATGCCCATGGCTGATCTGGTGTAGACACGGATGCCGCGGAAGGGAGTGGCAACTCCGCAATACTTCATGGAGGCGTTGGAGAGGGGGATCTGATAGAAGGCATTGGTGAGGTCTGTGGCAATGATGTATTTTTACTGTGCAATCAGGCGTAAGGTGGAATTGACGTCAGGCATGAGAGACGGCTGTGGCTTACTATAACGGCCAACGTCAGCAAAGGCCGTGACTAATCGAAAACCGCCATTGGACTTCTTGACGAGGAATGAAGGGTTGAGGTATTCCACAGAGATGCCAATATCCTCGGGGCGAGCAAAGACACCATTTTTCTCAAGCTCATCGAACTTCTGCTGTAGCTCCAACAATTTATCACGCGCATACTGGGGCAGGCGGCCTTTGCGCTGTGGAGGTTGCACGGGACCCATGTTGACGACGGCCTCAAAGGGGCCGGAGGCACCATTGTACCCTTTGTATTCGGGATCAAAGACATCGTCAAATTCAGCCATAAGAGATGAGAACAGTGCTCTGGTGTCGTCAGGCAAATTGTGGTCGGGGTCCAAGCTGGCGGAGTGTGAATGGAGTTGATCGATGGCAGGGCGGGCCTTCGGAGTGACGTGAGAGGGCATACTTTGTTGTACTACATCGGGTGACGGAGAAGGGGTGAAGACGGGGTGAACTTGGCAGAAGTGCTCATTGCGTTTGAGAACTTGCGGTTCTGTTGACGAGTTGGGGATGCGGATTCTTCCAGCGACGGAAGTGAAGATGTCGGGGGGGGGGGGGGGGGGGCACAGCCGCGATGACTGATCGGGTCTTGCCCTGGCTGTGTCCGTGCGAGGCTCAAGAGCAAAAAGTTCATCATTTGATATGTCTTTTGGTAGGGTTAGCTCAATGAACTCCCCCGGCCAAACCGTGGTGGAAGGGGAGGGTGCACGCAAAACGTGTGCACGTCGTACGGCATTGCTTGTCGAGGGCTCCTTAGGCGAGCCATATGTTATTGCGGATCCATCGCCAAGGGTGATGAGACGTTTGGCGGGGCGGATTGCGATATCATTCACAGACATGAATGGCGTGCCGGCAAGGATGTCAACATCCAGGTTATCAACAACCAAGCCCTAGAACAAGAAGGTATGGTTGTCGCGAGTGAGCCTGAGTCGAGTTTCACCAGTGATGGTGAGTGGTGAAGATCCATCAGCCTGGTGAGCAGATTGGGAGCTCTCGGTAATATGGGCACCCAGGCGCTTTGCTGTGGATGCACGAATCATATTGCCCGTGGCGCCGCTATCGATGGTGACACGGGTGGTATGATGGCCATAAAACATGTCCATGTAGGGGGATTGGTTGATCTGCACTCGGAATGCAGTAGGGGCCTCGACATGGGGAGTTGGGATTGAGGTGCATGAATCCCCATCATGATCCGACCAATATCATGGATCAAATATGTCAATATCTGTGGGCTCTCACGATGTACTTCAACCGACAAATGATGTCCGCGACCTTTCATGTCGGGCTGATTTTTTAAAAATTGTTTCACGAGTTTAACGTACTTACCCACCACCGAACAAACGCTGATTTCGTTAGGAACAGCTGAAACCAGGTATCCCCATTGTTTCATGTCTTTAATGAGACTAGAACAAGAAATGCTGATTTTTTAAAAATTGTTTCATAAAATTAATTGAAGTTTAACGCTTAGCTGATTATCTCACCACGTCTGGAACTTAAAACTAGCTGACAATCGGTTCCGAGCTTAGCTCGTGAGGAAATCTGTATATATATATATATATATATATATATATCTATATATCTATATATTATATCTCTATATATATATAACTCAAAATATTAGCACGAACGAGACCTTTAGTGGACAAACCGCTAACCTTTGACTATGTTCACATTTAAATTAATATTATCTGAAAACCAATCATATCCCCATTGTGCTCGGCAAATGTGTCTAATCTACACTTTCAGAGACAAGGGTCACAAGAGAAAGAACAAGAAATGTGCGATGAACTTTCGTTTGATATATATATATGATATATCTATATATATATATATATATATAATCTTGCGCAAGTGATATCTATTGGATTTGAATATTATATAGATAAGATAAACAAATAACCATTCGTTGTAATCTCTCTCTCTATCCTTCTCTCTCTATTCTCTCTCACTATATATATCTCTATATATATATATATATATATATATATATATATATATATATATATGTATATATATCTGTATAATATATATATATATATATATATATATATAATCTCTCTATGTCTATGTCTCTATGTGTGTGTATGTGTATGTGTCTCTATCTCTATGTCTCTTTGTGGTGTGTCTCTGTGTCTCTCTCTCTCTTTCTCTCTCTGCACCCCTAAATCTTACGAAAACCTTTAGTGGACCGCTAACCTTTCGTAGCTTGGGTACTGTACCAGTATGTTCACATAAAGTCAATGCAATTGAAAATGTTTTCGTTTGAGCATACGAATATGATGGTCTAGTCTAGTAATGCACAAACATAATCTTGCGCAAGTGATTTCTTTGGATTTTGAATATTATAGCGAAATTTAAAAACAACTAACCATTCGTTGTAATCGTCACTATATATATGTATATATATATATATATATATATATATATATATATATATATATATATATATATATATCTATATATATATATATATATATATATATATATGTGTGCGTTTGTGTGTGTATGTGTATGTGTTTTGTGTGTGTGTCAGTGCAGCACATACGAAACGTGAGATCGCTTGTATGTAGGTTAGCAGTACGTTGTGATACCTGAATCTTTAACAGAAGTACACTGGTGACGTCCTGGTACATCGTAAATACAGGATGTCAGCTTTCCAAACGCCGACACTTGCGGCGGATACATGAGAGAAGTGAATTGTCAAATACATCTATACTTGATTGAATCTTGTCCGTAAATGAGTAGATAACAAAAAAACGGTTTCAAATTATCGCCATGTATAACGTGATTGCTTTGGATGGTACTTTGATCAAGCATCTGAAGTATGTTGAGTACCTTCTTACGGTGTAAAGTATAACGTATTTGACAACCGATTCGACTATCAGCATAGATTCGCGGTGATTGTTGAATCGCTGTTCAAGGTGTACATATTGCACACAGGACGATGCGTCAGATATCTACTTAAACCTCAAATGTTGCTTGATTGTGCGTTGATAGTTGAAATCACATCATTTATGAATCATTGACCAACCTATGAATTCAACTACCTCAATACTATGGTGGGCATAGTTGTGGTGTTAACTAATACGCATGAAGTACGCGTTGATATGTGCGGAATTACATATGCAGAACGCTCTAATGTGTATGAGATCTGCAGTTCGACAATGATTACATTTGTGTAGGGGACGAACAGTCAGCCCCCCCCCGCGCTGCCTGAGCCTATATAGCGAACATTTATATATATATATATATATACATATATACATATATATATATATATATATATATATATATATAGATATATATATTTTATTATCTATATATATATATATATATATATATATATATATATATATATATATATATATATATATATATATATATATATATATATATATATATATATATATATATAATTAAGCACCATCAAGGGAGACATAAATAATATGGTGTCAGTTAAGTCATCATGCTACCATAGACAATTTAGATAAAAACAGTATTGTGCCAGTTACTGCGTCACTGTAACTGTGGATCATATGCACTATAAGGTAGTATCTACTTGAGCCTCGGAATACATGAAGTTACAGCCGTCAGGCAAAGAGACCCTCCTACCCATTGTTAACCAACTTCAAAAAAATTAAGCTGATCTCAATAGTGATCTACGTATAGTTATAATTATTAGAATACGGTGTTCTTTAGGATGTAGTTCATACGCTGATCGTGGTTCAAATGAAAGAAACATAGAAGCTGTGTTTCATTATCCCGTCTGACCTGTTTACATTAGTTAATGTTATTTCAACTCAATATCTGCTTTGGATAATGAATCAATCGTATAAATTATGCGATGCAGAATAGTCCAGCATTACGCACAATGGATCGAATCAACATATGAGCCACATTACAGTCCAATCAAGCAAAACAACAGGTGGCATTCGCAGTGGTATCTTATTGGTGTAAAGGTTGTCTTACAATTCCTACCACCGCCATTCCCCGGGTTATTATTCATATGCATTTTTGTTAACTGCTAGTAAAACATATGAAGACAGCGGACTTAAATAAAGCCAAAAAAAGACCATATTAACTTGTAATCTACTGTGTAACGCGACAGATTTACCACCGCCCCATACTCCCTTCCCCTGAACCCCACTTCAGCGCACATTAAGCATACTTTTTTCGTTCAAGAAGCATCGTGCTCAGTTGTTAGCCTGTGCTCTGTTCATCAGGAAATTGTCCCGGGTCTTTGTCGTAGTATATGACAACTCACAATTGTTTAAAGACTGGTACTAGACTGGCTGAAGACGTGGGTGCCTGACATAACCTGCACTTTGCCCTCTCCCGTTACTAAATTCCAGTCGATATATTTCATCTGACCAATGCTAATAGTGTACTGTCATTGAATCCTGTCCCGGTAGCAAGACATATAAACTTATGTGGTGTAGTCGGGGACACGACCTCCATAGGAGGCGACCATTCCTAGTTTATATTAGTGGGGGAGGTTGATCAATATGGCGGACTGCTCCCTTTCACCTATGAGTACGGATGCATAATTCTATCCAAAACCAAACGAAATGGCGTCGAGGTGAATTTGACAAGTTTAAGGAGTGTGTAAAGTTGTCTCAGCTCGAGCAAGCATCCCTATCAGCTTATATCAAACCACTGGTGTATAGGCAGGGGTGGGGGTGTTTCTTTATGTAAAGTTATGTTTGATTTGATAATAGGTCCACAGTCCCTTGATATGTTATTTTAGATGGCAGATTAGCGCTTGAGAGGGTATTTTAGATTGCATATTAGCGCTTGAGAGGGGTTTTTCGTTGACAATACCAACCACCTCCTCACCCACTGCGACTTACGACATTTGGATGAGCGGGCAAAAAGCCAGAATTTTTTTATGTCACCTATCACATATATTGACGTGGATACTTAACTGACAAAGTGTCAGCTTGCTTTGTTTGTCTGTGTCTTATGCAACAAATACCAAATTTAGTGAGCCGTGTTTGTTTGCTAGTCAGGTTGTTTGTGGGCCCACGATATATTTTATGGCTTCCGCCGCATACTATACGTGTTTGAGTTTGGCTAAGCATTAAATTCAGTACGCTTTATGCAAAGACGAAAACACCATGCCGCTTGACACTGTGTCATCTTAGCTAGACCTTTTTTTTGTAACGTCTACATAAATTATGCAGATAAACGAAAGTGGCAAGCAGTGATCAGCTTATTTTTCATTGGTCTCACTGGAGGTGGTACCAATGTGTTGATCGACTCCTTCAATACCAGGTTTAGTATATCATTATAGTATAACACCCATATCGCCATATCGACACAAACAGCTCTCAAACCGCTCGTCAGTTCAGTGCTTCGATGAATATAGCAGTTTATGGGATACGCAAGCAAGCAGAACTAATGAGACAAAATAAACCCACCAAGATGTCTGCCCTATTGTTACCATCGCTGTGACGGCCCCCAGTACTGTGATCATGATACACATGACTGTCTCCCGTGTTCTCGACCTAATATCACTCAGTGCCGCAAATACTGCTACGGTGAGTGTCAGAGAATGATGATAACAAATGTGGTCAGTTAAGCTGTTCGCAATTAATGGCTTGGTTCATCTACTGTGTGATATGCCTCTTTGTATGTGTAGATGTGTAGGTGGCGTTAACGACATCATCATCCGATACCACAACTTTACAAGACACCACGACATCACAAACCACTAAAGCAGATAATGATTCCACTACTCTAGTGACGCCGTATGAAGCGGACCAAGCTGCATGGATCCCTAGTCAGTCACATGGCTGGCCATGGAAGGCTATCGCAGTGGTGTTTTTATTTGTGCTTCTGTCATATTGGTGTAAGTATTGCATTGAATTTTTGCTGCAAAATCAGTGATGCATCGTAAGTATTTGAGTTTACTTTGGCATTTGAGTGAGGTTTTCTCTTCGCAAGATCAGATTTGTTGGATCCATTTTACAAGCGATAAAATATTTCCCACAAAACGTCAGCATCTAAGAAAGGTAGGTAGATTGAATCATACACGGTTATCTCGAAGTGTACAACTTCGACCACACAAAGTTGAGACATTGATGTGGGGTCATCCCATATTCCGTCCAGTCAAAAGTAAAATATACAATGATGGTGAAATACGCTGCGATTTAGTCCGCTTACGAAAACGAACTGTATTACTGGATGTTGCTGCTCGTGGTCTGTTTTAGCTGCTGGTCGGGAAGATGGAAATACATTGCTTCCCACAAAGAACACCATGGGCTCTGATGCGTAACATATCGACACGACAGCTACCGACCACCACGCATCATGATCTTCATTACCTCAATCCTATCATATAGGCATCTTATCAAACTAAAATATGACTTCACTATGGCAGAATAATCTTTAAAACTATCGTATTTTCCCTCATGTTGGCTTTTCATACGGGTTTGATATATGTTCTTAATTAGACAATAACACATGTAGACTATCTTTGATGAATAATTGTAATTTCCCTGGGTCCGTTAATTCTACTGGGTCCGTTGATACTCATTGGTCGCATTTTCAAGCTATATAACAGGGTGACATGGAACTGAGTAACCCATTCCTTTACTTCTAGGATGCGATACCTATCAAAACCGTCCACTCATGATCCTGTGTGTCATAGAAGTGTCAGAGGTTAAACGCAACAATGCCCACAATAGCAACTGTAATATCCTTTTACCTCAATGAAATATGTCAGAAAGCTCTAGTGTACTCTACTTGAAGCAAGGGTCAAAATGGGTGGGTATCCAGAGATTATTAGCCCCCAGAAATAGCTACGAGCCCCTATACTGTCGGGCTTAGGGGATCCGAGTGGCCCCTAGGTTTGTGAGTGCACCAATGGACGCAAATATATAATTCCTTCACACCGGCAACTCTTTTCGAAACTGAAAAACTTAATGCTGAGCCAGCCCCATATTACACTTGAGTGGTATCTATACGCTCTTATCAATTCGTTACATCATCCCAGGGGTTTAGACGTATATCTTTGTTTGTGTATTAATAGAGATAATTACTGCACTGACGAGAGCTGACCAATGGACACAGACGGCGGTCACTGTTGCAATAAACTCTTCATATAAGATTTAAAGGATATGATCGACTTCTAGAATTTCCCTTGGTGCTGCCTCCTGGCAAAAATCCATGGTGCTCGGTTTCGGATGCCGTGACTTAATTTATTTAAGACCCGGGTGCTTATCCACGGTCAAGATACCATCACTTTCCCCCATCATAACATATCACTTTGCCCACCATACATCGTTTTTGTATATGGAGAACATTTTCGGAATATAACGTTGATTGTAGTTTTTTTTCGAATCATAAATATCGTATAAACAGTGGTCCCTAGAGTTTGAATACTTAGGGCCCGACTGGCCTTTGAATCATGAGTGCTTATTTCTAACACTGTGGAGTTGTTTTTTGTTTCCACTGGATACAGTTAAATATTTTTACTGCAAGATTATACCAGATTGTATGAACTACGACAGCGTAATGAAGTGTTACTGCGTGATATATGCTAATTTCAGATAAGAATACGCGTTCTTTAAGGAACGAAATTTGCAAACTTCATCATGGTAGCATTCAACCGGACTTGAAACAATTCGTAGACAATATATGTTCAGAAGGTGATATTTTGGACGATGGACAAACAAACGGCCAAATAGAGCAACAACAACTGATCTAAGATCTACACCAACATTCACTCTGGATTGCCCCAACAGATTGATGTTGAGTAAAACCTGATTATCGGTCAGTGTGCTTCATTTTTATTGCCACTTAAAATATCGAGAAAATTCGTAGTATTCTCAACAATCACCTTCTGTAACAACGCCGAGTAAAACCGACAATGAAGTCAATCATATAGACACCAGGGCTTATAAAATACTTTCAGGCTAACAGAACAAAGGCAAAAACGATGGTTAAAACAACGAGACCTATGCACTCTGGTAGCACATGTAATCGGCGTATTGTAAACAGAGTTCACTAACATCATTTCACTTGCGAATTAGATATAAGATCTTCATTGAGGCATATATAAGTGGTGGTTATTGTGACATATTAAGTATCTTCTTAACACTCGCCGTATGAATATGAGATATTTTTAATAGAATTTGCTATAAGCCTGATATCATTGCGGCAATACCGATATATAAACCTATTGGATCAATGATTGACCAGATTAATGTATATAGCCTGCAGTAGTCATAATACGTGTTTGCAGCTTGACAAACTGTGATCAGCTGTTGTCAACATGACCCCTGTGCACGGAGCACACTGCGTGATAAATACTGTGGCTGATTTTTGGTGGTCGATAACAAAAACTAGCGGCCACTACGAGCCAGTTTGCCAGCATGATATCTTGGCCTCTCGATGCACCGTCCTGGCTTGGGCATTCATGTTTGATAGTGTGAATGTCATTAACTTAGATACACATAAGCCTTTCAAACAAACCTGAAGGACATTTCCGTTTTAATTCAGCGTCATAGACCTCTTGACAACGGGGCACGGGGATTGAGATCTTCAGAAGGCACAGTTACGATAAATCTGTATCTGGGACGTATTCCCTGCGAAAGCAGGTACGCAATAGCCAGGGTACGCAACCATCAGAAGCAAAGCCACATACGATTATTCCTTTGTATTATTCTCATTCTCTTCTTCTACTCCTTTCGTTGTTGAACAATTGATTTGTTAGCTAAGCTCTGCACAGCTTGTTTTTTAATAGTATGTCGGAACAACAGCGAATATGACAGAATTATGTGATCCCCACAAGTACAACAACAAAGAGAAAACGGTGTGCTTGAACATAGAAGTTGAATACACCATTACCTATAAACAACAATAACAGTGGTCACTGTCGTCCGCGCGAGGTAGATTGTTACCACCAAGCCGCCGACACGTATGTTGTATCTCTCCGCAAAGTATGATACGTTTTATGCTCCTGCACCATATATTGGTATTCAAACAATTTGAAATGTGATCGTGATGCAGATTCGGCACATTAACCAAAACCTTTTAAGGATCCTCCGCAACTCCATCCCAAACCTCTATGATGCAGGATACTTACAATGGTAATCGAACGCAATGTTACCTCCATCGTCCCCTTAATTTTCCATCATTACCCATGATCACACGTGAGGCATCCCGGATTTAATTGTGCCTTAGAAATATACACCAGAGGTAACTACACGTGCTGGGCTTATGTCCTGTTGAATTATGGCTATCTTCACAATCAGCGCCAACACAAATAAGCAAGAAAAAGGGTAGCTATGATAAGAAGACGCATGTGAATTGCTAAACATTATTTATTGTAAATAATGAAAATGTACATCAAGTGGTTAAGATTATAGCGAATAATGCAACTGATCGACTGCACTTGAAAAGCAAAAAGACAAATTGACCTGTTTCCACAACACGTTGAAATCAGTCGCGACATTTATTACACTATATCACATTTATATCCAACTGTTAACCATTTTGTACAAGTAGCCGCAAAATTAATCACAGCAAACCGGTTCTATCAAGAAAGCTTGACATCGACGTGACACAATAAACACTATAGGGTAATTCTCTGTTTGAAAGTAATCTACATTAGGCTCGATGAATATATCCTGTTTGTTGCGGTGAATGCCTTATGAATGCAATATTACTCGCAGTCTCGACCTTGCGTTGGTTCACAGCAGATCACTTTGATATATTATATAGTATCAGATGTAAGCATGTGCGTACAATCACTAATCTGGTGTGATTCGTTATGATATCAATGCGAGTAGCCGATGTGCACGCCCTCATACTTGAACATTGATATCGAGAATGCTACGAAAATCTAGGACAGTTCAACATGATAAAGTCTACTTGGGAGGTTCAGGTATGAAGTAAGGGCTCACAAAAATAACGGTTAATACTGTGCACAATTTACGTGGAGTTGATTATTGTGCGCGTCTCTGTGTGTCTGTGTGTGTTTGTTCCTCTGATGGACATAAGCAATTTAGAAAGTGACGTCTACTGCGACTAGATAATATCATTCGCTTTCGACGTTGTTACCGATTATGCACAGCAATGTCGCTTCTTCAACTGGAAATCATCGGTATACTCTTTTGTTTCAAGTTATCAAGTTTACAGTCCGCAAACAATGGCCATATTCAACATAGAGTCAATAGAAATGCTTTGAATGACTTGAAATCAGAGAAACAGAACATTGATGAATACTTAATCGATTTGTTTTACTAGGCAAATAAGCTTTCTGGGAAAAGTATCCCCTCGACGAAGTTCATGAGCATTTTCTGTGTAAAGAAGCAGCCAAATGTTCGATAAATTTTGTCAAGCAGCTTGCAGTATACAGCTGAATTATTACAACGTTGTGTAACACATCAGTTATAATACCATATCATCATTACAAATACTGCCAGCGTTATTTTCACATATATCCAGCACCATTTATCACTGCGTCTGTTTTGAGGGAATTATATCCATCATGGGTTTAGGTCCGACATGCCAACAATACCATATAATGAGGTTTATGATGATGATTCTGCAGGAGGGTTGTCAACCGTCGTTCCCATAAGTGATGTTTTTAACTCCACATTTGTCTCTTTTGGTAACGAAGAATTATCAGCTCGATCATCTGGAACTAAAGCAGCCACATGCAGCAACATGGACAAATACAGATTCTCAATATAGGTGGGCATATTCACGACTCAAAACCTCTACTATAAATGCTACTGGTCATGGTATGTAAGTTCTATCATGAGAAATCAATAAGAAGCCTTTTTGGTCATGTGCATCGAAATACATAATGCATTAAAACATACAGGTACATTGTAGTCATCCCTCGTGAGCGTGATTCTTAAAACACATAAGGTGGTCAGAAATGTCAGTCGAATTAGTGGTCAGCGTTCTCCATTCAGGAGGTAACAATGTCCCTTATAGTTATGGCATCAAGATGATAAAAAAATCCCAAGCTAGTTATTGATTGATAATCACATGATTAACCTGAAATGGTCGGTATAACTTATCTCTACCGTCCCCAATGAGTCCCCAATCGCACCTGTTCACACCGGTGCGTGGTGAGCGGGAGTGTAGCTGTGATGATAAGTAGCGTTGGGAGTACTCATATTTACAACAGCTGATCAGTGTTTGGCATGAAGGCCTACTGTACCGAGAGTTAATATATGTGTGTTTTGTAACGGCGTATTTGACAATGACAATTCTATTGGATGATATATATATATATATATATATATATATATATATATATATATATATATATATATATATATATATATATATATATATATATATATATATATATATATATATATATATATATATATATATATATATATATATATATATATATATATATATATATATATATATATATATATAAATGGACATAGGATTTCAATCCAACTCATCTGAACGATCAATGATGCTTTCATAAAGCGGCAAACATACCTCACAGTCAGCTAAATCCAATTTGAATGGAGCCTGGTTTGGTACACCATACAGGATACTGTTCCTTATGCTTGAAGGCATCATTGCATACCATGCGCACTCAAGATCCTGCTATGCTAGTGGGCGCGTTTCGCTGCTCCTCGTTGCACCCTATACTTTCTTTTGGAAAAGCGTTCAAACATCACAAATATCCAAACTACTCACAGTAAATTACAATACAAAGTCGATGTTTGTTATAACCTTTAGTTTCAATAACCACGTGAATGGACGTCATAGGTTGCTGGATCGTAACGATCTTGAGGACGCATGAAAGAGATTCTGAGATTTTCTATAGATGATTTGACGATGATAATGATAGTGGTTGAACGGCGATGTGACATCGACTGAAAAGCACGCTTAACAATTGTGCTGCCTCTTTTCTATCTGTGCCACCAAGCAACTAGCAGTTAGTCAAGCACTTGACACTTAGCCCAATTAACGCTGGTGCAGATTAGCTAAGAGCCCGGTAGTGGGTATTTGGTCAATCAAAATCGATGGGTATGTGTTCCTGTGATAGCGTCTTAGATTTTATTCAAACATTCTGTGGTATTGTGCTTTCGAGATAATTGCATGTGAACGTGAGCGAGACAACGTCCCGGTGTCAAGGATACGAATCCTGATGCCAAACCAATGTTACAAAACGTTAACTGATCTCAATCGTGTGCTAACTATTATAATAATAGTGTAGATAGGGTGATCATTATGATGCATGCTTCATAATGCCGCCTAGCAAGTCGCATTAATTATTGTTATTTCTACTCGAGTTTTAATTTGGTAAATTATTTTACCGTATAAAAATGCGATACGGAATGGTCAAGTATAACGCTCAATGAATCGAATGAACGCCCGATAATGAACCACTTTACAATCATATAAAACAAAAAAACAAAGCTGTTCTGTACATGCGCAACACAAGGATCACTTGCCGTTGTGCTCATCGTGGTATCTGGTTTGAGTCACAGTTGCCTACCTAAAATGGTTTTGAAAATAGTGCGTCACATTAATTGTGACGATGGTGGCATATACTTTATGTACGCCGTTAAAACAACCAGCATGATTTCATTTGGCAACTCATGGTCTCGTCAGTTGCAAGTGGTGTGGCTGGTATTGGATTGCTCTCAACAGAGAAGCAAAGCGAGTCAGAAAAAACTTCATCACCCTGATCTTATGATATGATGACCAATAAGTAATTGGTCACGTGATTTAAGCAGCTGGCAATTATTTGTCAGATAATACATGCATGTTATAGCATTTGACGAGACTTAAAAAAAGTTTTGATTTATTGTCTTGACTGGGTAATGATTGAAGTGATCAATGTTATGGGCTCCAATATGCAGATGCATTTCAAATTTCCTTTTCGCCTAACAGATATGCAATTTATGGTGCGTTTTGTAAACAATGGTCTTGTGCATGGGAGATAGATCATTGCGCAATGCAACGAACACAGTGTGCTAATGGAGAACACGCCTTTATTGTTTTGTATAGGTTCGTTTTATTACATGATAAGTAGCGCTGGGAGTACTCATATTTACAACAGCTGATCAGTGTTTGGCATGAAGGCCTACTGTACCGAGAGTTAATATATGTGTGTTTGTAACGGCGTATTTGACAATGACAATTCTATTGGATGATATATATATATATATATATATATATAATATATATATATATATATATATATATATATATATATATATATATATATATATATATATATATATATATATATATATATATATATATATATAAATGGACATAGGATTTCAACCAACTCATCTGAACGATCAATGATGCTTTCATAAAGCGGCAAACATACCTCACAGTCAGCTAAATCCAATTTGAATGGAGCCTGGTTTGGTACATCATACAGGATACTGTTCCTTATGCTTGAAGGCATCATTGCATACCATGTTCAAGATCCTGCTATGCTAGTGGGGCGCGTTCTAAACTACTCACAGTAAATTACAATACAAAGTCGATGTTTGTTATAACCTTTAGTTTCATTAACCACGTAAATAGTCGTCATAGGTTGCTGGATCGTAACAATCTTGAGGACGTATGAAAGATATTCTGAGATTTTCTATAGATGATTTGACGATGATAATGATAAATGGTTGAACGGCGATGTTACATCGACTGAAAAGAATGCTTAACAATTGTGCTGCCTCGTTTCTATCTGTGCCACCAAGCAACTAGCAGTCAGTCAAGCACTTGACACTTAGCCCAATTAACGCTGGTGCAGATTAGCTAAGAGCCCGGTAGTGGGTATTTGGTCAATCAAAATCGATGGGTATGTTTTCCTGTGGTATTGTGCCTTCGAGATAATTGCACGTGAACGTGAGCGAGACAACGTCGCGGTGTCAAGGATGCGAATCCTGATGCCCAACCAATGTTACAAAACGTTAACTGATCTCAATCGTGCGCTAACTATGATAATAATATTCTAGATAGGGTGATCATTATGATGCAGGCTTCATAATGCCGCCTAGCAAGTCGCATTAATTATTGTTATTTCTACTCGAGTTTTATTTTGGTAAATTATTTTACCGTATAAAAATGCGATACAGAATGGTCAAGTATAAAGCTCAATGAATCGAATGAACGCCCGATAATGGACCACTTTACAATCATATCAAACAAAAAAACAAAGCTGTTCTGTACATGCGCAACACAAGGATCACTAGCCGTTGTGCTCATCGTGGTATCTGGTTTGAGTCACAGTTGCCTACCTAAAATGGTTTTGAAAATAGTGCGTCACATTAATTGTGACGATGGTGGCATATACTTTATGTACGCCGTTAAAAACAACCAGCATGATTTCATTTGGCAACTCATGGCCTCGTCAGTTGCAAGTGGTGTGGCTGGTATTGGATTGCTCTCAACAGAGAAGCAAGGGGAATCACAACAAACTTCATCACCCTGATCTTATGATATGATGACCAATAAGTAATTGGTCACGTGATTTAAGCAGCTGGCAATTATTTGTCAGATAATACCTGCATGTTATAGCATTTGACGAGACTTAAAGAAGTCTTGATTTACTGTCTTGGCTGGGTTATGATTGAAGTGATCAATGTTATTGGCTCCAATATGCAGACGCCTTTTCGCCTAACAGATATGCAATTTACGGTGCGTTTTGTAAACAATGGTCTTGTGCATGGGAGATAGCTGATCATTGCGCAATGCTACGGAACACGGTGTGCAAATGGAGAACACGCCTTTATTGTTTTTGTATAGGTTCGTTTTATTACAATGATGGAAGCAGGAATTCTATAGACGGATGCATATACTTAAAAATACCGTTCTGCATTAATGTTAATATAATTGCGTCGAGTTTACAAAATATGATGATTACGGAATTTCCGATCTCATGACTGATTTGCATTCCGTAGATGGCGATCATATTATGGGCAAGTCCAAGACTATATAAATGAATATAGAATGACAAAAGGCGGGATTGATTCACCATTAACAACAAAGTGACGGTCAGATTCTATTAATATTGGTATGATAATTACCCGTATGTTGGCATATCTTACTTTCTGGTAGGCGTTTGTGCAATCATGCACTTACGTACCCGCTCCAAGCATGGACGAGGCAAATAACTACAGAGGTGTTCGGGTTTACCCCTAGATTATAATGAACATCTTCAATTTAATTATCAATATAACACAGCAAAGAGGTATGGCCAGGAGTTCCCACGTCATTTCTGTTGCAATCAAAACGAGGGTTAGTGTCTATGGATCTGCCCAAGGTATGCCACACATGATTCGGTAGGCTGCTCATCGTTGGGCTCAGATTATTCTGGTTTGCTAATTCAATAAGATAATCCACGTATAAGCCGATAAATACTATTTGGGCTGAAGCAAAAGGGCATGGGTGAGCGGTTAGAGTTTCAGACTCAATCACATTTTGTTTGCAAATATACCATGTTATCGTGTTATACGATACTACATATGAGGATGTCAGCTAGAGCGCACTACTCTGCTACTCATATAGCTGTCACCCCTGCAATAAATCCATTACTTAACAGATGAACGATGATTACAAAGCACGTCCACCAATCTTATGCTACTACAACGTTAGATCAATATATACATTTGGATGATGTTAATATTATCAGCTTCATATAATATCATGTGCCTCTGAGCCGGCCGGATAGGTTTGGGTAATATCATATCTCTCCTTATGGAACGTGGTTTATAAAATGTATGAGTCAATAAAACCATCCATCTAAGGACCTCGACAAAGAAAGATATATGGCCGCGCAGATCTCTCTAGTTATGCAGCGAAGACCCTTGTAATTGCCACTAACACACATAGTTACAATGCATTTCTTTTAATTATTACTTTGATGAAACAGATAATTTGATTTTGAAGCTATTTAATTGATCTACGTACATACAAAGAACGCCCAGTGACCTTCTTGTACAGTCGAAAAATGTTATACTATGACTGGTGACCTTCACGTACGGGATAGCAAAATCCGTTGGGCGCAGTATCACCAAATAGTTCTGCGAACATGAATAAATTGATTGGCAACACATATAGCAGCCCTTGCTATCATGCATTGGTATTTCAGTGAGGTTTTGTGGTCTTCTTTTAGCATTGGAAGAGTTGGATCTCACTGTACGAGCGCCAAATTGTTGCCAACGATAAGTCATCATTTACGGCAGGTGGGTAGATTCAACTAACCATTTATCAGTGTCCATCATGATTCACTCCAATGTTTGTTATTTACGCAGGCGTAGTATTCTGAATAGACATATCAAACCAGGAACATCCTTATTTCTGCTGTTGCTGACAGGGTTTTCCCTTTTTTCGAGTTAAGCGATGTTATCATATAAGCACAAATGATGACGAAAGTGATTTAACTGTTTGTCCACCCTTATAAACAAATTGCATTATTTGATAGGACCACTCATGGCCGCGTTAGTTGCAGTTGGTGAAGCTGTCAATGTATTGCTTCCCAAAGAGATCCACCAAGCACCGACGTGACGACCTGAAGCTATGATAGCCATTTCTGTTTATGTGTTGCCAGTTATTTCGTTCAAGAACAATGGGACGACGCCCGACCAACATCGTGCTGTTCATCCTTTGCTCGGCTTTAACATTGGTTGTCCATCCCTAAAGGTAAATTTATGCCTCTAAGAATAACGGGGCATGGCCAAATGGAACATTTAGATATCCTCTTGCATTCATTAGTCCCGGCGGTAATGCATTGCTTTTCATTATTATTTTGATGACACCGATGAAGCTATCTTAATTGAGCTAGATATTTACACACAAAGAACGCCCAGTGGATTTCTTATTCCGATGAATCTGTATCATGTCCATGTTCAGTATTACGGCGGACGCAACAGATATGTGCGGTCCTCAAAAGTACTACGACAAGCAGCGTATGGTGTGCTTGGACCTCTGTTGCCGTTATGGCGGAACACGCTGTCCAATGGAAAGATTTTGTTCCTCGAGAGTAAGCTTGGGAGACGAAATAAACCCACCGAGATGTCTTCCCCAATGTTTCCATCACTGCGACGGCCCCCAGTACTGTGATCATGATACACATGACGGTCTTCTGTGTGATTCTCTGTTTTCTCGACCTAACATCACTCAGTGCCACAAATACTGCTGTGGTGTGTGTCAGTGAATTATGATAACAAATGCGGCCAGTTATACTGTTCGCAATTAATGGTTTGGTACATTTACTGTGTGATATGGCTCTTTGTATGTGTAGATATGTATGCGGCGTTAACGACATCAACATCAGATACCACAACTTTAAAAGTCACTACGACACTACAAACCACTACAGCAGATAATGATCGCACTACGTCCATGGCGGCTCATGAAGCGGGGCAAGCTGCATGGATCTCTGGGCAGTCCCAAAACTGTCCATGGAAGACTATCGCAGTTGTGTTTATTTGTATTTCTGCGATATTGGTGTAAGTATGCCGCAAAATCAGTGATGCATAGTCTGTTTTTTCGTGTTTGAGATTTGAGTGGGGTTTTTCTCTTTGCAGGTTCGGATTGGTTGGATCTGCTTTACAAGCGATAGAATTTCATTGAGGAAAACTATATCAGGCATAAACAGTGATTTTTGAACGTCAGGATTTTCCATTTTACTGTTAACAACGTTTATATTAAAAATAGTCACCCTCAATTTAGAATAATTATCATCCCACTGATCTTGAAAAACAATGGCTGCCGTCTTGCGACAGCTTATGGTTCATATCCAGCTTGACTGTTGTTTTTGCAGCACTTTGTTTTTTGCTCCTTTACGATATGCCTCAAACTCACAAACTCGTCCTTGAATTGTCCTCATTATCCAATATATCTCCTTATTTCCTGATGGCGTGGTCAATGTTTGGGACTTTCTCCGTCAAAGTAGGTCGGTCATGATAAGTGAAGTCAATCTATTCTTGTTTCAAGCACGTTGTTCTGCAATGTTTGTTTTGCAGCGGTCAATTTCCTTCCTGCCTGGCGCAATATTCAACAATGCCACTGAAACCACAAAGTCTGACTCGCTCGATCTCTCACCCACCTTATAAACGGCTAACTCCACTGACTTAATTCTCTACATGAATGGCAATGCCTTGTGGAGACCAAACCTTTTGGTATACACAACAACGCCCGGGCCGGCGAGCACTGTGAGATCCAAGGACAGGTGCTCTAGAATGCAGAATTCTATCATTGTATTATCAACAAATACAATTTTCTCTCATACAACTTGCGCAACATTTTGTCATTAATGGCAGTTGCATGTCTTTGATAGGCATTGAATCTCTGAAGATGATATATTTCACTGTGATATTTTTGTCTAACAATTTTATACCAGTTAAATAAGTGACCAGCATATGGCAATTAAGAGGCCATTCCGGGTATAATTGATATCTACCAGCATGAATGAAGTACAGCCACATGTGATCACGCTTACCATTGTGTCTTGCAGTTTGTATAAATGTTAATGTTTTAGTACTTGCAGGTAATCTACCTCAAGTTGTGCATTATCAGAAGAGGGAACGTGAAATAGAAGTTCCATCATTTCATCTAAGTTTCTGTTCGAATCCCATTCTAACTTACATATCAAACAAATGGATTAACGTCTGTGGAAAACCAACTGATTTCGTAGTTAGGAATGAATATCAAACACGATCCGCTCTTACACAGCTGAGCAACCATTAGATTTTAACGAAATTCGACACTCTCACTCAGACCGTAAGAGCTTACTCATTAATTTTGGGCTGCGTACAATGAAAACCCTACATCAAGCAGTATTGTAAGTCTCACAGTGTGTAAACAACAACAATCAAGGAGATTATATACATATATATATATAAATATATGTATATATACATTTGTATATATTTATTTATATGATATGTTTATATATATATATATTCATATGTATATATATGGGAATATATATATAGAATCAAACAATATATCAAATTTATTTCACCTATCGAATGCAGAATGCTAGAGTCGATAAATTAAATTCAGCGCAGAATATTGTACCTCTGAGGGTTCCACAGGCATCAATTCTAGGACCCCTTTTGGTAATTGTATTCGTCAATGATATCGAAAATTCCTGGAGAGCTTCAGTACTATCCTGAAGCGCATTTAATGATATTGGAAGGAATCGTTCATCCAAGTCAAAACGTCATACCAGCAAGTATGACGATGCTTAATAATGACAAAAATATAAAATCTGAAGTATGGATTTGCAGACAACCCAGGTTTGCTATAACTCTCGTTGGACCAAATAAAACCGAAAATTGTCCTCACCTGACACCTTTACATAATACAGCCGAGAGCATAATAATCTCTTTGCGTCTCTCCGTGTATGCTAACTGCAATGTATCAACTATTCAGATTGAAACGTACATAAACAATATATTCATTAATACGGATTTAATGATTGCGTCAAAACATTGGATATAACTGTGACTGCGTGATGTTGCGACCCATGCTTACACTGACAATCATTTGCTCAACTCGAGGGACTGCAACGTTAGAATGTGGGGTGCTTCTGTGCCGAGGACATTCCAACGATCCCAGATGTTTTGCATGTCCATCATTATCAACCGGTGTCAGAAAGCACGTGCCAGTGAATCAACGATCTTGTGTACTTATTACTCTTTATTCACATTTATCCTTTATTTGTACAGGATATTCACAAGGGAGTGCATAGAGCTGGGGAGTCGAGTACTCATTAGGTGGTCTGTACGACCCATGCTTAAACTGACCATCATTTGCTCACCGCGAGGGAGTACAACGTTAGAATACACCTCATGTGTGACACAATTGAACAGCCTCCCAGTGAGAACCGTATTAGTTAGATTATTTATGTCTATGCAACAACGACCAGCACAGATATGCTGGTTTGAAGGCATCATCATCATCATCATCATGATTATCATCATGATCATGATCATTATGATACTCATCATCATCATCATCACCATCATAATCATTTTCATCACCAATAATCATCACCAATCATCATCATTAACACCATATCTTTTGTCAGAGTATTTATTACAAGTCGCCATCATAAGTTTCTTAGAATCTATCGGTTCTATTTTCTTTTAATCAGTTGTAAACTAAGTTTTGTGCATGGTTATGCTACCACTTTTCAAGAAATCGTTGATTATTTCAGAAATTGTTCAAGCTGCTAAAAAGAACTAATTTCATGAGTTTGAAGGCAATATGCATAATAACATTCACTTTACCATCTGGACTCCAAAATCAATCTGATTGCATTGATGTAATGATCATAACTGTCTCTCTGGAAAATACATATTATTGTAGCTGAATAGAATTGTAAGCGTTTTCTATATATCGTTTACACATTGGTCAGTTTCTAAAGATGTTTGTTAATTCTTTTTGTCTCGCGATACAGCTCGTAATTTTGAACATATTTTTGATTTTTTTTTTAGATGGAAGGTGTTATTCATGCGCTGACCCAAAAGGTTTGTTTTGACCTCGACCTTAAACTAGGGCCACGGTCGTCATAGATGAGAAAATTTCAAATCTTGGAAATATCACATCGTTATAATCTTTACATCATTTTGTAGCTTAAATCAATTACAAATATTTTCTGAAATATGGATGTAATTCGTTTAGCGTAGACCATTTTTTGTTGTCGCATATGAATAACAGTCTATGGTTTAGCTAATGTTGTTCGTTATTTGTTGTGATTAACAAAAAACGGAAAGACGGTTTATACACGGACAGTTAAACTATCAATCGCTTATAAAATCGTAAGTACTATTCCAATGGTCATAAACATTGGGTCAGTTGTTGTCATGGACAGCCCATATCAATCATAGTAGGGATAAAAATGTCATTGGGGAGGAGTTTGTCAAGGATCGATGTCAAGCACTTGCTCTTCATCTGGGCATCGTTTTATTGCAAGACAAACGCGCCAGAATAGGTCGTTAATCCAGAGCAGGACTTCAATAAAGATACATGCATTTGTGAATCCCCATCAATCAATAATAAGCGAATCCAGGGAATGCATTGGCTTAATGGCGCTACAAGCTCACGATTATATTATTCCAAAGGACTCATCTATGAATAAATGCATATTCATGATTATAGCATACAGGGGGGTCCTTTTAGAGCTTAGAGAGTGTATGAAATGAGAGAGAGTCATAACAAAGCTGATGATAATTAGTAACTAAAATGGAATGTGAGAGAGAGATTCGTTAATATTACCATATTAGGACATATTCCAGCTGCGACTGATAACTTAAAGAGTGTGTAACTCAATGTATAAAGAGTGAATGTGGAATGTGATGTATCTCATTCATTGTAACTAATTATATGGAAGTGAGGTGTATCATCCTATAGTATATATTATACCCCATGTTGTATCATTGTATAAAGCAGAATGTCCTCGCAGCACATTCCAGTGTATTCGAGTCGCACACATTCCCTGTATTCGAGTCACGTCCTCCTAAGTGATCACCCTCAACTGAAGAGCTTGGTTTATGTCTTGGTCGATAAGCTTTATTTCATGATCGTTAATCACAAATACTGTTCAAGAAAAACATTCAAAGTTAGTATGCACTAGACCGCTGTATTGCGTACAGTATGGAGCGACGCTTGACATCAGCCCACGTTATACGATGTTTGCAAGTTTTGTCAACATTAAACGTATCTGAATATCTGAACAGAGATCAAACGCTTTCATGTAGACATAAACCGTATGATTATAATAGGGATAACTTTTCCATTGTATTTATAGTTAAGTATGTACATTTTAAGTATGTGTTTTTGAGTAAGTTATGTATGTCAGCGGGTTAGAGCAGTTGATGGTTCTGATCAAAAGTATATTCTTTGTGCAGCCTACCATACTTGCTCTGGTAATATTATAGATGCAAGTGGCAGCTAAAACAGTCATTCATTACCTCCAAGTGTTTATTCTTCAGCGATGGTTCAATCAATCAAAACAACATAAACTTTTTCGCAGGTAAAATGCAATGTATAATGCTGTAATTTTGCGTGCAATCAATACGCACTACAAAACACACATCAGCTGACATCTATATTCACTGTAGCCTAGATAACACATCCTGTACTCCAACAATTAGTCAAACAACCTATCAATGAATGCTCAGATGATAAATATCAAACCAATTTGCGAAATATACTCATATATTGAGTCACCATTCATTCAGCTTAAGGTATGAGGTGGGGCATGGGGTATTGATACGCAGAAATTAAGATCTGGTTAGCCCTCTAGCAATTATGCTACATATAGAGTACACAACACATACATCACCTGTCATTTATTTTTACTGTAGCCCAGATAACAAATCCTGTACACCCACAATAAAGCAAGCAACATATCATTAAATGCTCAGATGATAAATATGTACATGGGGTATTGACAGGAAGCTATAAACTCTTTGATAGAGCTCCTTGAATAAAGGGCCACTTGAAAGTTCAAGTATTCAGTGCACTGGTTATCCGACGTTGAGAGGATTTTAGCTTACATTGATTGAGTTAGAAAAGTAGATGACTTCTTAAGAAGAGCCATTACAATTTATGGCCATACTATTAGCCATGCATCTCTGGTTCAAAACGTATTATTGAACCATTTTATATTAGCAAGATAACTATTTACATTCTACTATAAGAAATGCTAAGATTATGAGCGGAATATTTGTTAACTTGTTTTGTCGTGCAATGGAGGGTGCAATGTCATACATAGTTAACAAAACCAATTTTTATATAAAAAGTGTTATTCATGCTCAAAATGTTTACTTCTTGTTGTCTCGCGATACAGATTGCAATTGTCAAGATCTTTTTCGAATATTTCTTTTAATTTGAAGATATTGATAATGCACAGAACCAAGAGCCATTGTTCGCACTTTGACCTCAAATCAAGGTCGAGGTACCCTTGTTCAAAGGCACCCAAGTCAAGTCATTAAACGAGCTCTTTCGGCAGTGCTCAGTTTCGTCTGACTCATTATATATCAACTATCATTATGCATGTCGCTGTCACTCGGCGAGTTGAACTGACTTGATAGCCTGTGCCCTCAGCGGATCGATTGGGTGGTGTTGTTTTCCGTCATCTAAGTGAGCGCATTCGGCTGCGCATGCACTCCGCTAAGGAAGTGGTACGAGTGGAAGGGGGGAGTTTCTTTACATGGTCACCTAAAACATGTTAGTAACACCGTATACCTACTTTATATAGTGACATATGGTTGGAAAAGCTTATAGACATCTAACCTTTTGGGATCCCTCAAACATTTACATTCCTTGCTTATTGATTCTTGCCAATTGTTTGATATTAACAACCTGCTTTAACTGATTAGCATGTAGAGTTTCTATGTGCATACATGAGAACGCAACAGAGGCTGCCGACAAGCAAATAATATTGTGATTTGCTGACATGACAACATTTATGAGAAATAAAACTTTCTTTCATTAGGGTGATCAATGCAAATCGACACGGAGTACCCCCCACAATTTCGTTAAGCGGAAAAGCACCCTTTGGCGCATGCGCGATTCAAGGAAATGCACACTTAAATTGACAAAGCATTAACTACCAATCTGAACGTCTTGTGGAAAATCGTCCCGGAAAAACAGCACAACCCATTTTTTGCTTCAACGGTTGAATAGGTGAGTGTACCTGCTTAGTATTGTTAACTTGGCTTTCGCCAAGTTGTATTGATCAGTCGCGTTTGTGGGCTGTTTGTGGAATGTTTGTTTTTCGCGATACAGGGTGACATTGTTGGAACAAAATTTTAAGTGGTCGGCAGGAATAATGTGCAGAACGGAGAGGTTTTGTTTTTCCCTTGATCCGAAAGTAAGGTCAAGGAACCCTGAATATCTCCGTGGATAATCGTCCGATCTTTACACACCATTTTTCTAGCCTTATTAAATGGCAAACGTTCTCTAAATATATGTAAATGTATTAAATTATGAAGATTTAGACCGTGTTAATACGCGTTCGATTGCAATACAATTTGGATCTAATATTATCAGTAACAGCGTTTGCCGAATAGTAAACTTAACCGGAAGTGAAGTCAACAACAACCATTAAGAACGCATCAAATAATGGGAAGCTTATGAAATTATCCATATCGGGTCAATAGTCCGACAAATAGACCAGCTGTTATATTTTACGAATTTTTCCGATTCCGAAAACATTAACGTTAACGCGAAACTAAAATTGGGAGTTTATACGCCCTTTCTCCGTCGTTAATGGTCGCATCGTAGCAGATTTTATTCCTTTATTCTGACTAAATAACTTTCACATGTAATTGTAAATTCCAGATTTCTCATAAACTAAGCTAAAAAAAAGTAGTGACACGAAAATTGAAAACAAAAATTGAAAAAGATATGGGATTGATTTGATCACACGCCTATTCCAGGCACACAGGCCACCACTACCCCATGCCGTACAAGATATTTCAAGTTAAATTTTGTAGTGTACCGCAAGAAGTACACAAGGTGCCCACAAAGAATAAAGCCCTTCTTTCATCATAACTTCAAGCTCTTCTGCATGACAATGTTTAGTATTTCTTAACTGTATTGCGTTTAGCATTACCTCCTCACTGATGATTAAAATGGAGATTAAGAAGGCAATGATGATGATCATGATCAACATTATGATGACGATGACAATGATGATGGCATACTTCGCCAAGTTTCACCATTGGAAAATGAACGTTATGTTTGTTTGTTTGTTTGCATTCTCCAAGTTATAGCGGCCAGTCCGGTTTGTATGTTTGTGTGGATGTTTGTTGGTTTGTTAACATTTTTTTTGATCGGCAAGAGAGGTCGCAATTAAAAAAAAATAAAATTAATTGTTAGGCGTAAATAATGCCCAGAACCGAGAGGTTGTTTTGACCTTGACCTTAAAGTGAATAAGTGAAAAACTAATATCTTGAATCGTCGGATTGTTACATAATTCACATCATTGTGTAACTTTTTCTAATTGCATACTTTTTCTAGATATATATGTAGATATCAAACCAACAGTAGGCGCTCCAAATATTCATGAAATTTATGTTGTCATTCGGACCGATACCACGATTTCTTGACCTGCGGCGCTTAGGAAAACTGTTGGTTCGATGTCCACATATTTATTTTGTAATTTAGTCAATTTTCTTCAAATTTTCGATTGCGAATGAAATCGTCAATATCAGTTCAATAGTCATAAAAATTAGCTCATATGTTGACATAAACAGCGCAAATCTAATCAGCAACTTTTACTGATATTGGTTGCCTCACTACCGGCTTCGAACGAATCAGAGTTAAAATTGGGCAGAAATCAGAAAATATCGTTCTTGTCGTATCGTGACGTTGGTTACACTCGAAGGAAGCCCGTTCAATTCTGAACATATGTAGAACATTTTCTGCTCTACATACCCGACAGTTTTCTCACCAAGTAAGCTTGAACTTTATCGGAAGTGGTTTAGGTGGCGCAAATAGAGCGGAAAGCATGGCAGGGACTAAGGGTGAGGGGGGGGGGGGGTCATGTTTGAGCTAAGGGAAGTGTTAAATTAAAAATCGAGAGGCAGGCACGGTGGGATTCGACGGTTTAGGGTTGGTTGCAAGGCCGAATATTGGAATGGATGTTCTCGGCTGGGATCATGGTGGTATATGGAAGTGATGATTGAGTGAGGCCAGACTAGAAGAGGCAGGAATCGCAATGCAAACATGGGAGGGGTGAAGATAAAGTAGCAGCTTGAACTGGGATGGTTCAGCACGGCAGGCATTTTCAGGGCTCATGGCGGCGATAGAGGCTAAATAAACATCATTTCCAGGCAACACCAGATATCCTGCCTATGATACATATGCAGTATATATAAAAGCCTGCCTAGACTTATAGGTATCGATTGTGTTGAATCACAGAAAAGACACTGCATTTGTTCCTCTTCGTCAGCTCTCAGTAAAACATTTATCATATTATTAACACCCAACGATGTTCATGTCTGGTTCTCATTCGATCCAGATTGAAAGCATAGAAGCTTCATACAGGCCTTGCCATGTGAATTTCTCAGTTCAGATTTTTTGAGGCCAGGTTACACCAGGATAACCATTTAAACAAAGCATGATGCTGTTGGAGGTTATGAGTGGCAATGACCAATGATCTCTGTCGACATCATGTTTCAACACAACGTGGCAAATAAGCAGTGTAACGATACCCCTCGTCACTATTTGCCACTTTCGGCCATCGTTCCAGAATTTATTCTTCTATTTGGCAAATCAAACATCCTAGCCCAACATTCACCTATGGTTCAGCAGTATATAGCTTCATTTATCACTTGACCGACAGAACAGCTAACGCTCGCTCGGTATGGCAACCTCAATGCATTTCATTGCGAATTATTAGCACAATTGATCTGCCTGTGCATGTGTAGCTGGTATAGATAAAGATCAATGGGACGCATCATGTTCACGGGGGTGATGCTGCTCTTATGTATCGGCGTATCAGTTGGAAATGATCCCTCAAGGTAAACCGCATTTTTGTTACAGCTGATACTTATATGTAACATAACCAACATATGATAGAAGAGTAGATGATCACAGGCACCTCATGCAAACTGCAATAGGTTTGACATTTGTCTACCCGTTCACTTGAATACCACAGCGCTTCTGTATTCTACCACACTCTTGGAGATCAGTATTTGTCTATATGGTCATGAATGTAATTGTGCACTATAGTACGAAGTGCCACTTTCTGAGATTCGTATGTGACATGTAAATGTGCAGGATAAGGGGGGATGACGAGAGGTGCGATCCTTACAAGTACTACGACGAACAGAGGCTGGTATGCTTTGATCTCTGTGGCCGCAATAATGAAACACGTTGCAAAATCAAAAGGTTCTGCCCGACAACAGTCAGCTGGGGCGACAGACTAAACCCACCCAGATGTCTGCACCATTGTATTCGCCGCTGCAACAGTCTCCACTACTGCGATCATGAAGAAAACGATTGTCGTCTGTGTGATTCTCTATGTTCTCGACCTGCTATCACCCAGTGCCGCAAATACTGCTACGGTGAGTGCCAGGGAATTATTATGGTGAGTGTGGCCCTTTTATGCTGAGTTAAATCAAAAGATTTGGTACATTGACTGTATGATGTGTACATCTGTATATGCAGACATATATGTGCTTTTAACGACAACATCACAGGATACCACAACATCACATGGCATCATAACATCACACACCACTACAGCAGACAGGGATCGTACTATTGGGGCGCTTTATGAAGGGGTTTGGTCACAAAACCATTCATGGAAGGCTATATCAGTGGTGATTTTATGTGTTTCTGTGATATCGCTGTAAGTTTTTATTAATCTTGTTGATGCAAATTCATTGATGCATCTACAATATTAATGTTAACATTGCAATTTTTGCAAGCCTTTTTGCTTTGCAGGTTTGGATTTGTTGGAACCATTAAATCTTACTGTCGAAAGTCAGCATCAGTGACAGGTGTGTTGATGGAATCATCCAGGCTGTTTTTGCACTGTCCAACATGTTACTGTTCTCTCAAATCCTTCCCCAGGCGGAATAATTCAGAAATTCGAAAATATAAATAAAAATGATACTTATTAGATTAATACCCTATTTCCGTGTACTTTAGCGAAATATATTAACATAAACATAAAGGGTGACGATGGTGGCATATACTGTATGTCTGCCTTTACAAACAAAGTTGGATTTCATTTGGACGCTCATAGCCTCTTTTGTTGCAGGTGGTGAATCTGAGGATGCATTGCTCAAAACAGAGAAAGAAGGGGGACCGAATGCACCAAACATTGACAAGACGACGGTCAATTTTACAGATTGATGACCGTCAACTACTCAATCACGTGATAACTCCAGCGGGGAATAAAATATCAGATATTATCTTCATGTTAGGGTATTTGTCTGCCCAGGTGACTATATGACTATGTGATTATTTTCATGAGTTGAAAGGATATTATGAATCAAGCAAGGCTGATTGGGTGCTCATATAATAGTAAGTCTTAGATCTGTTACTCCGTATGTATATATTTAATATTAATTCAGCAATTATTTGCTTGTGAAATACTGCATTGATATCAATGCTTCGTATGTTATTTCACTGTTCTATTCCAGTTATGGGTGCCATACTTGACGTCTATCATTATGCTGTCTGCAAAATGTAAAACATTTGCTATAATGTTAACGAGTTGTCAATTACCTAGAACAATAGAGCTATTTGCTCTTGTATGTTACACTGTGCATTTCATCTTGTCCTGTATTTCTATGTCATATCGTCTTTGGATAAATCTGTGTGCATCTTGCACCGTGGAGATAACTATGCATTGTGGCATATATAATAACAGTACATTTTCTACTGTTTATCATTGATGACAATTTTAATTAAGGCTCTTATCATGTTCTGGACGCAATATGCAAAATCATGATAGTTTATCTCAAGTGTGTGTTCAATATTTACAAGCTCATATCGAATATTGAATGAACCCTTGGCTGCACATGTAAAGTTTGTTTAATTTTCTCTATTTTTACATTGTATGAAAGAACCATTTATGTTGCATTTTGAGGATGTTGGAAAATCTGTATCTGACAATTTTTTAGAAGAACCTTTAACTATCAAGTGATTGTGATAAGTTAGCCCATATTTGTCAAGTTGTATGAACTTTTATGGAGAAACAAGGATCTGACATTTGAAGTGTTAATAATTATTCAGCTGACACAATCAGTTCAAAGAACCATGATTACATTCTGTTTGTTTCCTGTCTATTGTGATACAGGGAAACCTGTGGAGTTTTATTGTACAACACTTGGCTATTTTGGCTTATCGGGTGCGTAAGCACTGTGACCTAATATACTCTTGCTTGCGTGTGCATGACATAGTCGGACACGCTGTTTATTCTCATCATGTTGTCCTTCCACTGATTTCTCATTTTGCCTTGTATCACTTGTTATGATTGTATATATGCAGTCCTATCTTATTTGTTCTTGACGAGCCTACAAATAATTTGGATATGGCTAAGTTCAAGATAAATGCCAGGGTCTATTGTTCCGATGAGGGGTAGGAGTGGTGTTCGTAACTTATCAATGCCTTTTGGATATTGTAGTAATTGTCATTGTCAGAAGCATTGATTAAACAATATCACTTCTATTCAAATGGAATCCTCTCTATTTTAGAGAATTTGTTTGTTTAATTTGTCATCAGATCCATCCAGTGAAGCAGTATTCTTTGAGGTTGATTGGGGCTCAAAAATCTATCGTATTCATGAGAGTAGAATATTTATCAACTCTCACTGGCACCCAAAAGGCTGGATCATTATGATTTATTTTCAATTTGACCATTATGAATTTGTATATGTGATCATAATGGCTTTGAAATACTCATGGCCTAGTCTACCACAGAGCCAGTATCAATGATATCGAGTTGTTTGAGTCAAAATCAGTGGTTTTGTCACTGTTGCCATCTTGTTACAATGTTATTTCTGGAGTTGAATGGTTCGTTTATGTTGGCAGCCCCCAAGATCTTAGCCTTGTATGCATCAGTATAACCAATGGATGAGATTATTTTGAGTTGTTCAGTACTTCCCAAATTGGATCATGGAAAGCTAATTATGTTAACTAGTGATTGTGTCATCACTAGGTGACAATCGGTTTTCAAAACCTTTAGTTTTTTTTGTTCAGTTACTCATGGGTTAGTTTCATGTTGACTGAGCAGTATGCTTGGCAAAAATAATGTTAAATAAACATTTGTATCACCATGTCTCTGGTTTCATAGTTTTTGCAAGACTAGTTGTTTTAATACTTACAGGGTGTTTTGAAAGGAGAATATGTCCTGTATCAGTAGATTTCATCATGATCAAATACAACACTGAATATGTAAAAGTATCACTGTAAAGATGAGCAATACAGGTTAAAGGGCACGACTCAGTACAAATATCATTTGGCAAGTTATCAGGACAACAGCTAGCAAACACATGAAATACTCTGCCATAATATCAACCACCCTTGATACCATGTCATGAACCATATTCACCCGTAATGGTTGTAGGTGGGGATGGGATGAGGGAGGCAGGAGGGGAGATGTCAGACAGCAGCAGCCCGACTACGTGCTCATCCGTCTCTGTGTATGTCCTGAATGCAATGATAGCCGCCTAGATAAAAATCATTCTGATTCTGCACCTTATCATATGAAAGAGTACCGGCAAAACAGGAACGTTCAACTTCAATCTTGGACTTCAAAAGCCACGAAGAAAGAAAAGGGAATATTTTGTTTTCATCAGGAGAGTAAATTCACTTTGTTGGCATGTAAGAAAACTTTTGTCAGACATTTCACTAGTAGCTGTAACCTCCTTTATACAAATGTCAACACAATCTACCCGTCAGTTTTGTGATACCTGTATGTGATGGAGACCATGAGGCTGAAAGACCAATAGGCTGCTGATGACTGTGTAGAACTCATCATCGACAGACTAACCTGCTGTAGAACGGGATGAGGTCTGGAGCTGAGGTAGACAACACATGCCTCCATCACCGGTCACAGATGCTGATGCTGTTCCATCACACCTAACAATAGCCGTAACAACCACCAAACCGGACCAACACAATTAGTACAAAATTGCTAACATGATCCAGCTCAACATTTTCATAATGCCTATTCACAGTAATAATGTGGAAGTAAAATGAATAACAATCTATGTGCATATTAAAAAAATGCTATCTTTGCCCAGGTAATATGTGGTATGGCCATTACAAGTGGACCAGAGGTAGCAATTCATCTGTAATGAACAAGTCTTAGTCCTTCATTTACACACAAGTGGATTGTATTTTTTTATCTTGTTAAGTGGATGAATGAACCACATCTTATGTTGTCTAAAGCACCTGACAGTCTGCACGTGGTAAATTGAGCTCAGTTCTTCGTTAGTGTTTGTTTTGCACACATCACCATGCGAATGATCCAAGGAGCAGATTAAATTACGAAACCTTTTCTTCATCACCTTCAAACAAAACACACAAGCATTTATCATATAGTTATCAGTGATTATCATTGTGGTTCTTCGATGATTACCTGCAGGGTGTACCTGTGATTACCTGCAAGATAATTCAGCGATTAGCTGTATGTCATGTATGTGATTACCTATGCAGTGTATCAGTCATTACCTGTATGAATGTGAAAGCGATTACCTGTATGATGTATCAGTTATAACATGCATGGTGTATCACTGATTATCGTTTCCGAGTGTCAATGATTACAGGTACAATATATCAGTGATTACCTGTATTGTGTATCATTTGGGTGAGATGTGATGTTCGCTCATGTAAATTTCCCCCAAACAAACCATAAGAGACACGCGCCAAGCTCTATCATAAACTGATAGAGCCCCCAGTAAAAGCTCTTGCTAACCAAGTATAGCAGCTGCTTCTGCAATCCCTCTTGGTTCTCGCTTCCTAATGAATGAATGTTAAAAATTCAACGGAATGACCCATGCTCCATGTCGAAACTTGTAAAATAAACTCACTGAACCTTTATCATTAGGCAAGTTTCAACTACTTATGATGAGTATTTTGGCCTCTAAATCACGTTAAATAGTAATATCTGCTGCTGACTTGCCATAATGGCAGTGAGGCAGTAGAATCTGACTATCGGAAGCTTTGAACATAGGCGAGACAGCCCGCAAGACACAGGTTTGCAGAAACTATTTGTGGCACGAAGAGTTCAACGTGAATAAAGCTTAAACGACGTCGTCTAATATGCAAAGGAAGCCACAAACAATCACCGTCTCACAAATACCACACCAAATCCGAGAGAAAGGAACGAGCAGCAATAGACTTTGCCTAAGTTTTCACCCCCATGTTTACATCGGAAGCGGCTGGGGTACAGTGGGATATATTTTGCAGCAGACGATAGGTATATAAAGCATTATCTTAAGCATAACTAAATAATCACTTTCGACACTGATCGAACTAAACTCGTCTGAACATGTATATTTCGTGACAACAAGTGGTGTGTTCCGTCAGCATCTGAATTAGTCTGATTCGATAACTAAATAGGTGGTTGTTCTGTTAGACCAACAATGTAATTAAACCTGACGTTGGTCTACTCGGTAACGCTCCAGTGCTTGGTGACAGCTGGCGAATACCTCATCGTAGTCATCACTGATTCCCATTATGAGCATCTTACGAAACTGACCATTGTTTCTCTGTACAACCTTTTAATAGTGGAGAGTTAAGTCAATACACGGAATTAATGAGAAACCAATTTGGATTCAAGGAGCAAACGCGCCAAGAATTTGGAGTAATTATTGTTAGAAAACACTACTCGGACCGCACTTACCATTTCGTCCAGTCAACTCATACAAAATAAACAAAATGTTGAATTTAATGGTAAAGGCTACTTCGCATATCAATTAGTGAAATATTTGATACATGGACGTCAATATATATATATATATATATATATATATATATATATATATATATATATATATATATATATATATATATATATATATATATATATATATATATATATCACTATATTGCAAATTCGGTGTAATCCTTCTTATATGGGGTAAATATGCTATTATCAATGATCGCTATCAGGCAATGTGCTATATGGCAAATGTAGGAGAACGCCTTATACCAGGAGGCTTTGGTAATGTAATACAAATATAGATAGCTACATTGAAGTGATAGCGATAAATTAAAGCACCAATCACTCCATCTGCATAAGTGTACACAGAAATATATGGAATATGTTAATATACCATACGTCTTCGTCGTTGCTCAGACCATAGATTGGTAATATCTAATTTTCAGGCCTATTTATTTTTGGTTCAATGGATTAAGTGATAGATTGGAGTTAACTGGCATGCACGTCATTCATGATGCTACGGTGGGATCATCAATGAGGTCACATGTGGCGACTTCTGTGACTTCTTCGTTAGTGCCAATGGTTCTACATAATACGAACTGAGGTAGAACAGATAAGTCATATTAAGTATACCTTTCTATGCTGTAATGCAATGTGAGCATCAAGTAAACGTGAACGCCAGAAAACATATAAGCCGATCACAGTACTTATCAAAGTATGTCTGGGCGTTCTATGATTTGAATCAAGATTGTGGAGAAAGCCATGTTATATAACATAACGTGAACTTACCGGGCGTTGTAATTATATTGGTTGCAATGTCGTCAGCAAAAGCAATTTTTCTGTTTCGCTATACATTGGTAGTTACAATTCGGCTTCTACAGCAATCAACCTTTGCTGTACTCTGGTCAGGTTTTGCGCAAAAGTTACTGACGTCGATGATGAATTGATCATATGTAACGTAACGGGATTAATATGTAATAACCTTCAATGTATCAAGTATGGATGAATTAAAATATATCGACAGACTTTCTTTATACGCAGATAATAGCATCTTCAGCCGGTTAATTATCGGTACATAAATATCGTGGTGATGTGTCGCGTGGATTCAAAAAGCGTAAACAGATAGTGTTTCGTATCAGAGCAATTTGATGTTCACCGCAATCCGTCGAAGCTTACAGCAGCGTATGCATTCCTATATCTAACGAAAGATGACTTGTATCGACTATCGCCCGAGCAGTTTATTACCAAGGTTCTCTAAAATTCTTCCAATTTTAGACAATCGTGGTAGTATTTATGAACACCAATAAGGTTTTCGTAACGGTAACCCTACAGCCCACCTAATCATGCAAAAGGTAGATCAAGGCGCGAAGGTGTTTAACATAAACGATTCCGTGCTTTACTGTTGTTGTGATCAGACCAAAGCTTTTGACTGTATACTTGATAAACTGTATCTCACCAAATGTGTGCAGTTTGCTGAAGTTCAATTCAGCACCGAACACAGTATCTCGGGGGTACCGCAGGGGTCAATTCTTAGACCGCTTTTGGTTATTTTATTAACCAATGATATCGGACCAATTTAGAGCTTCAGTACTCTCTTTTATTGATGATTCAACCCTGCTATAATCCTCACCGGACATACGCAAACTGCACCGAATGGCGAATACTAAAATAAGCAACTTAAGTGATTGGCAGGAAGCAAATAAACACCATTTTAACGCACTTAAAACGAAGTATATGATATTTCCTTAACGTAGCCCATCTATCAAGACAAATACTTTCAAAATTAAAGTTAAACCCATTGAAAGAGTTGACTCCATAAATTTCCTTGCATTATTCATTGATGGAACCTTATCTGCTTCATACAATATTCATACCGACCTATTCCTTAAAGCGAATCATATTTTGAAAATTGCTGACCTTTATGAATATAGTGTGGTAACATTTATGTATAAATATCAGTATAATCTGCTGCCCATATAATCCGATTTTTGCTTACAGGGGTAGGCTGTATAACCAACACACTTCCATAAAGCAGTGTAACCTCACCAGGGGTGCATAGGTCCTCACCCGGAATCACAGCAGTAACAATGAAATGCTTGCCATCATGTAGAAAAATACAGTTGCTGTAGCATGGCTAAACCCGCGGATTGTACGAACATTTTTGCATGATTCTACGGGTGATCGCTGTTACTGTTGTATTCCTTTACACATGCTCATGTCAATAGCACTCGGCATCTTGAAGCGCATTCAATTATATTGGAAGGAATTGCTTCTCTATGTCACACCTTCATACTAGGTAAACCACGATGAGACTTAATATTGACACAGCTACAAATACTTCTGATCAAAATTTGGATTTGCTGATAGATGGAAAGCCATTGCATGACCAGGGGTGCTATGACTTTCGTTAGGTTAATTACAGCAGTGGCGCACCTGCTAGACAATTTTCCTCGCCTGGCCCCTTCACAGAATTCAGCCTACAGCATAATGACCCCTTGGCGTCGCTCGTCGTACGATTACTGTAATGCATCCAGCTATTCAGATTGATAAGTACTTATACACTATCTTTATTAATACTGATTCATTGCTCAAAACATTGGGTAAAACCGTGACTGCGTGATATTGTCACAGGAATGGGCGTCTGGTGTGATGTGCGTCATCCTTATCATCATCATTATCATCATCATCCTCATCATCATTATCGTCATCACCAATCATTATCGCCAATCATCATCACCTATCATCATCATCAACATCGGCTCTTTTGTAAGTGTACCTATTACATGTCGCTATCATAGGTTTGAATGAATTTATCGGTTCTATTTCCTTTCAGTCAGTTGTTAACTAATCATAAGTTTTATGCTTGGTCATGTAGCCAAATTTGAAAACATCGTTGATTATTTCGAAAATATTTCAAGCTGCTCCAAGGACATGGTTTTATGAGATTGCAGGCAATTTGCATAATAACATTCACTTAACCATCTGGCCTCCAGATCAACCTAATTGCAATAATGGAACTTGCATTCCGATATCTGACGGCGCTAATGGAGGTCTGCTAATTGCAAAGAAAGGTTGCATTTTACCTGCGACTCGGGTTACAAAGTAGCTGATAACTATCTATTTACCATATGTAAGCAATAACATTAGTGCAATTCGTGAATTCCTCTTCGAACTATAGAAAGTCTGATTTCGTGAGAGGATTGTTAGGATGGCTTGTTGAACGTGAACAGTCTTGTTTAGCCTTTGTCAAGTATGCAAGTTAATAAACTAGGGTGTCACCGACGACAGGACTCCTTAAATATAGCCTTTGTATAATAATTGTAGAATAGCTTGTTACAATAAGTAAATTACTTTATCATTTGTCATATGACTGTGAGATGACAGCCAGGAGTTTAAATAATCCTAAAAGACTAACGACGGGACAGTAACTTCACACTTAAGTATTATGACATTATCGTTATGCTCCATACCGTCTCTACTAAATCATTTGTGCTTTGCATCAAGCATTATTCTGCAAATAACGCAATGCATATGGTAATTATCAAGAGGCCTCTCCGGGTATAATTGATATCTACCAGCATGTATGTAGTACAGCCACATATGAACGCGTTTTCCATTGTATCTTGCAGGTTTTTTATAGCGTGAATGTTTTAGTATTTGCTGGTAATCTATTTCAAGTGATGCATTAGGTTTTGCATCATCAGAACGCAGAACCTGAAATAGAAGCTCCATCGTTTTCTCTAAGTTTCTGTTTTAGTCCCATTCTAACTTACACATCGAACGAATAGGTTAATGTCTGTGGAAAAACAAACTGACGTCGTAGTGACGAATACATATTAAACACGAGCCTTTCATACATAGCTGAGCGAGGTGTCTAGTAACCATTAGATTTTAACGAAACTCGACACTCTCACGGAGACCATAAGAGCTTATGGAAAACCTTACATCAAGCGCTATTGTAAGTGTGACAGTGTGTATACAATAACTTTGAGATTTTGCCCTATGCAATGGCAAATCGACTAGGATTGATGACTTACACACTGTGGCAAGGTGAGTGCAGATATTGCACGTAACAGCCTATGCATATTGACAAACAGAAACTTTGCATCAGGCTTTCACAATCTCTTCTGCTTCAGTCGTATGTGTATCGTGCCTGTCTGTATACAACAAAACGATATCTAAGAGTAGATGTGAGGCCCAAGAGCTTCGCGTTGTGCAACCTATGAACCATAGCGCCAACGAGGCGCTGCAGAATTTTATGGCGGCATACAGTATACCCGAAGCCTGGCTGGATATGGAGATAACAGCTACATTTTGGCATGATGCACACGATACGTGAGTTTATCATGATGACGACAATCAGGGATGCCTCCCTTTTTTTAACATATCTTTAATTTATTTCACTTTCACCATCAAGTACGTATGCTTTATGTCAATAGTTGCACTTTACAATTCAGGAGACATACCGTTGTACGACCAAGGATGTTACCTCATGGTACACTTGACTCATCGCAAGATCATGGAATTTGCCAATGTTGAGACCTGTATATCAAGCTGCACCACCATACAGACGTCGTTTGCATGTATACAGGTGCGATTATGATATTGATGCGTAGACGATATAATTTGTAAACGTGAATGATAGGATGTCAAACTTTTCCCCCAATGGTTTAACACACATTTAGGCGAAGAAAGGAACGTCAACATCGGAGGTTTTGTGCATTTGCTCCAGGCGTGTTCCAATCATGCAACGCCAAGCCGATATAGCATGCAGTGCTATGTGCGATCCACTTGTAACAGCATGTGGGTCAGTGGTAAACAACACAGTCAGGATATATTCCACAGGTTTGTGTGCATCCTCAACTGAGTTGATTATTTCTAAGTTGTCTCTGTTTCACAACTAACCAGGTTCTTATCTAGCTTTCGATGCCGACCCAACTTGGACTTGGGATGAATACCACAGCAGCAGCTCTCTCTGTGCCACGCAGGAATTCCATTCATACATCCTCAGTGCAAGGAACTGTAATGCGAAATTGAATTATGCTTGCAGCTTTGGTGGAGACTATGTCCGTAAGTTATATATGATTAATTTTATACAAAGTTGACTGCCTTTATTGTCCATGTGTGTAGTGATTGAGGCATTACCTGTTCATTTGCACAGCTTCGCACTCATCAGAAACTTGGTTTGAGGGCGGCTGGATAAGTTTCAAAGATGGAGGACACCTTGCATCAGCTGGGAGCGGGTGGACGGCTGTCATGACATGGACGTGGCAGCCAAAATGTATATATTGTTTATGTTGCAATTGTGTATTGTATTATTTCATATGGTATTGCGTGCAATAAGTGCTGGATTGTTTCTCACCAACCTAAATCTCGTTGTTTATTGGACGTCCAGCAAGGTATGGAGGCAGAGCTTACTACACCAACTGGGTGCCTGGTGCTCCTGCTTTCTCCAATGGTACATGCGTCACTATTAGACTTCATGGATTGTGGCGCACATCACAATGCTCAGACAAGAGGCACTTCCTATGTAACATAGGTAGCGTATGTCATAAATAGTAAATCACATGCAACTGGCTTTTACTTACGTATTTAATTGACAGCCAAGCGCAATTAGAATATTAAAAACTTATATCCATTAAAGATGTTACCTAATCGGCAGATATCCATTGTGTCAGGAGTGCAACATAATACTTTCTGATGCGTGTCAATTAAATCCATGTATACTAAATGGAGGGATGCAGCATATATACATATAGATATATATATATATATATATATATATATATATATATATATATATATATATATATATATATATATATATATTTACATATATATATATATTTATATATATATATATATATATATATATATATATATATCTATATATATATATATATATATATATATATATATATATATATATATTCATCTGCATCATCGAAACACATCGATATTACAGAACGCACGAACGATAATTGTGTGGCTGATGACTTGGCTTCCAACACAATCACAATGGCTGGTGAGTTCATGCTGAGTTATGCAACATTGGCTTTCTTGGTATTCTTGCATTAAATCGAGCAGCGGCCAGTCATTCAATCATGTACAATGTAAAATACATCTGCTTGCAGATGTTGCGCTGGAAATAATTGCTCTTATTTGTGTTCCTATCGGACAAGTTATCTTTGCTGGTGTTTACTGGTATTTACTGTTGACAAATCGCTTTAGCATAGAAAGATATACCACATCAGCCTTGCTAATTCTACAACACCTGTGCTGTTTAAATTGATCTACACAGTCACTTATATTTACTTATCAGTCACAGAAACCATGGGCGCACCACATCAGAACCTCCCCTCATTCATGACCAAAATGTCAGGACCATGACTGACACCTATCTGCATCCTGTCACTCTTACCATGGCGCCAATAATAAGCACGCCTGAAATATCATCACCAATATACGGTCTGGGAAGAATTGCAAGCCACACGTATGACGTAATCGACGAGGACCCCTATGAAACACCTGTTAATGATGCAGCTGACGGTTATTAGACGATCTCTGGTGAGGCTCTTGATCCGCTTCCTCCAGGCGGGAACACGTACCTATCGATAATTGTTGATAAGCCAAAGGCTGAAATGAGCAATGGCGAGACGTCCGTGGATTACAGTCAGCATCCGTACGAAAAAACGCCCGATGCAGAAAGTGGGGCAGAAGAGTCGGTCGAAGAGACATTTACTAGGATTGTACACGAGTATACTTAGTGGGCTAAAGTTGCGTGAGTACGATGCAAACGCAAAACATATCTATAACGTTCTTCATATATCTAGGTGATATAATCTGTTACGTAATGAATGCCGTCTAAATGACATATAAACCATGACCTGATTTCTTGTTTAACTCCGTAAACACGCATGTGCAGCGAGGATCACTTATCCCACCAACACAAATGAGTCCCAACCGATTGACAAAGTAGAAGTGATGAATGTGTTATGAATGCATAATTATATGAATGCTGATGATCAAAGTTTTCATTGTTCACCATCGCTTTACTCTGACTGT
>CM067355.1:20771621-20879121 GCA_034190875.2 Urechis unicinctus
ACATAGGCCTGCACATCAAAGGCATAAAACGCGAACGCGATATTCGCAGTCAATGGTGGTCAGCATCATCATAGGATTAATCACTTACAAAAGCAAGGGCCATATAAATGTACCCAATTTTGCCGTTAAACTATCACCAACTTATCACCTGGTAACACATTCAATAGTATCCTTTTGCTGCATCAAAAGTAGTTGAGTAGTAAATTTTCATGCCCACAAGTACCAGACCACGGACCAAAATGGAACGCAATGTCACATGATACCTCCATTGTCTACATCAACTTTTATCGTTGACAATAAGTCACTGGTGAGGCATCCCTCAGCAAAAAGTGCCTAAGGAATGTATGCCAGAGGTTAAACTCGCTTGGGCTAATGTCGTATTGAGTCATCGCTATTTTCAAAATCACTAGTAAGTAAGGAAAAAGGCAGCTGTGATAAGCAGACGAATGTTATTGCTGATCTTTTTTATGGCGTATAATGATTTAGCAGATTACATAGTTCACTGAGATAATACAAGTGACCTATCCTGAGCTTAACGAACAAATTGACACTCTGATTTGTTTCATTAGCACTTTGGATTCAGGTTCGATGTTCATTCCACAGCATTATATTTATATGCAAGTGCTGACCATTTTGCAGTTCTAATAGCAAAACGATGTGATCAAGAAAAGCTTGACTTGACCAAATAAACCCTGTAGTATGATTTTCTGTCTGACTGCAACCCGTATTAGGTATGAGGAATATATCTAATTTGCTGCGATGTATGCCTTAGTTGATGTCTCACAGCCTACAAAGAGCGTTGGTTCACAGCTGACATTAGCCCCACAAGACGTCTGAGTAGACTGCTTACTTTCTCTTCAACCGACGCAATGTAAAAATTTTGAGATCGATTCAGACAACTTCCAAACACCAAACATACCCAAGTGATGGAGTTTTAGAATGCAATGATGTTCACAGACAATCTTATCTCTTTGCGGCGGGGGATTTCATCCATGTTAATTGGTTATAGTTCGATCAATTTGGAAGCGGTAAAAAGTCCGAAACACAGCACCATGTTTGTTTTCATGTTCAAGCCCACGTGCATCGCGCATGCTCCGAATGATGTGACCCATCGACGACTAATGGTAAGCCCGGGGGGGGGAGCCTTACGTGTACAGAGGTAGTATACATGTGCCGCGCGAAGGGGTATCTTTTTTCGGCCTCTCGACTTGCATACATCCGCATAATACATTGTACGACGGGGTATACTTTTGGCCATTCTCAACTTGTACAACAGGTGCGGGTTTTCGAGGTCCCGCGGCACACCCCTATCCGAGTTAAGGCCAAGTGCCCCAACCCACAAACCCCCCCCCCCACCCCCCGATGCTAAGGCAAGGCGGATGAGGCGGCGGGAAATCACGCCACGAATATTTTTTTAAATGATGTATGGATGGAATTTCTTGAAGAATAGCGACGAGTGGGGTAGGTTTTTTGGTGCATGACGACTTTTTGTTGTACAGGGTCTTGATATATGTTATTTTTTAGATGCGGAATAGAGCACTTTAACCCTAACGCGTTTTCTGCGACGCGCGGAATATGATCGAAGCAGAACGGTATATATTCATGTTACCGTTTGACCGGAGCTAAGATCACACAAAGCATAGCAAGACCATTTTGCAGATCTAATAGCAAAACTATGTGATCAAGTAAGCTTGACTAGACCAACAAAACCCTGTAGTATGATTTTCTGTCTGACAACAGCCTGTATTAGGCTTGATGAATATATCTAATTTGTTGCGATGTATGCCTTAGTTTATGTCTCACAGCCTACAAAGAGCGTTGGTTCACAACAGACATAAGCACGGAAAGCGAACAGCTGAACCGGATAACCAGTGCACTAACCTCAGGCGTAGATAAATGAATGCCGAATTAGTGGTCATCGTTCTCGTACAAAGTCACACTTGCTGACACACAGGAACTGTGATAAGGATTTTAGCAGTACTGATAAGTGGTGTTCGTAGTGCCCAAGGGTCATGTTTACAACAGCCGATCGGTACTAGGCGAGTAGCACTCATATACACAAGCTTGACGCTCACCATGAGAGTTAATATATATGTATTTTTAAGTGCGCAAGAATTTGTATTAACCATGTTGTTCACATAACTACTATAACAACGAACTCCTCTAAGAACAAATGTCACCAGTAAACTAACTGACCAGGTCAGTTATTCACATGTGATCAAACGGTGCCATCCATTGAGGACTTCGTTTTAAGTTAACACCATATTCCTGTGGCATCATTCTAATCTCATGTCGCTACGATCGAAGCGATGGCCAAACTTTTATCCCTAAGTCAATGATATACGCATTTAGTGCATAGCACTTATGAGCGGCACCAGTTGTCATATTATTCCCCGTAGATATCATACAGCGCATTCGACAATTTGGCTCATCACTAAGCAAAGACACGATTCATTTATCATACACTAAACAGGTTGATTAAAGCGTTTTAACATATGCGGGTTCTACAAGTGTTGCATTGTGTGATTAAGTGCGATCCGGCTAGGAACAGCACGGTCTTCATTCTATGTGAAAACAAATGTAACCACTACTTTTGTGAATTAAGGCGCGTCAATAATCCACATGTACATGTTCCTGGCTGGAGGAAGCTGATCAAGAGCCTCATCAGCGATCGTCTCATAACCGTCAGCTGCATCATTTACGGGTATTTCATAGGGGTCCTCGTCGATTACGTCATATGCGTGGCGTGAACATCTCTCAGAGACCCCAATTTGGAGACGAGATTTCTTGGCTGCCTATTACAGGTTCTATGGCTAGAGCTACATGGTGTAGTTTTCTTGCATGCAAGTCATCCAAGGCGCTGGCAGCGAGGTCACCAATAAGATCAGGTGCTGATGTTGTGCATCTGCAACTGATATGTAAATACGTGTGACCATGTAGATCAATTCAAATAGCACAGGCGACGCAAAATTAGCAAGACGCTTCTTTCTATGCTATAATCAAATGTCAAATGTAAATACCAGTATACCTGCAAAGATAAGTTGTCCGGTAAGGACACAAACCAGAGCGATTAGGGTAACTGCTGCAAGAAGATGCATTGTACATCGATCATGGTTAAATAACTCTGCTTAACTTGACTAGATAGCTGCCTACTGCTAGCAGTTTAGATGTCGATCATCTACAATTAATATGCATGTGTATTTATGTGGGCCAGGTATGGATCTAAGCTTACTGATTTCCTTGTACTCTAGATAAGTACTGATGTCGATGATGAACGGATGACGTATGACGTATTATGTTCAGCTTTTTTCAATAGCGAGACAATTACCAGAATAAGAAACCACTAGCAAGCTCTCTGATAGGCAGTGTCGGTAGATCTATATAGATATTCTGTACCTCTTTGTTTAGCATACATGGCTTTAATTGACTTGCATTAGCAGAGAGTATTATGTTGCGTTCTTGACACGAAGTGATCTCTGCTGGTAAGGTAACAAGAAACCCGCCACATTTTGAAGATACCTTAATGAACGTAACTTTATATTATTTTTAACTGCGCTTGACTGTCGATTAAATATGTAACCAAAACCAGCAAAGCAATCATGGGGTTAACTTTTTACTACTTTAGATATACGCTACATATAGTACACAGGAGGTCCATCTTGTCTGAACAATGTGATGTGCTTACCACCACGCCACATCATTTGAAGTGCGGTGTGCTGCGTGTGCATATAGAAGCAGGCCCGCATGGGTTATAAGGTCATGCCACTTACTGATGGCACTCGCTTAATGCGTCATGTTGCTGACTCCAGTATAGGGGACAAGGATAAATTGCTCAACACAATGATTAGAAAGGATACGTGTCACACGATTGGCTAAAGGAGAAATTGACACCACCATACCAGTTTTGGGCATGGAAAGTGAGAACGACCTTGGCATAAAATATGGATGCTGTGAGATTTCAAGATGGGAGGTTTCATCTGACCCCAAATGAGGCGACCCAATGAATGGGTGCGTGGAGTTGCTGTGGGGAACACATTCCCCACTCCCCTGAACACACTCGTTAATTATTAGACCACCGTTTTAGTGATGTTTATAAACACGACCTAGACCCTGTACTGTGAGTTAACTTTTTGGGAACATCATTGTTAGTTTATACTCTTCCTGGAGATAGCTCTGATATATGTACCACTGGTGTTGGTGACATTTGGGGTTGATGGAGGCTAGGCAGCTGAAATAGACGATCTTGACAAGAAGCTTGCCGTCGATTTCGATGATGAGGTCGCAGCATCCCCTGACACAAATCTGCATTCTGCCAGTAGGCCACAGCCAGTGGTTCTCACTCAATAGATGGATATCCTTTCATGCCTGCAGTAGTGAAACTGCAGTCCACAAATACTAGGTGCCAGCCATCTTCGTATTAGTCAACGAACACTAATCATTCACGCTTCTACTAAGGTCTGCAGGTTCTAGTTGATCTGTTTTTGCGGGCGGTTCAGTTGCTGGTATATCTTTCTGCCGAAGGGGTATAAGGACCACCACATCAGCGTTATACTTACAACCAGCATCCAAATACTCCAGGAACAGCAAACCATCAAAAAGGCGGTAGTCAGAGTCCCTGAACGACCACGTGTATGCATCTTGCAACGTTCGACCTTGGCTTTTTAGATGACATTTTAACACCGTCCGCTAATAACGCTTATCAAAGTTGACGATAGATACATGTGTATTACAGGTCATCTGGGAATGGTTTATCAAGTTTTCTCGATGAAAGCAAAGTCAACACATAGACCAAAAGTGAAGGGGAAAGGATAGGGGCGTCAAAAGGGATAGCATATATTGCCAGATTGGTCATTTACAGTATGAACGGTTCAAGTGATTCAAGTGCAACACATAACTTTCGAAGGGAAACATTAGTTTGCTGCAGTTCATTGCGTAACATATATTTTATTTCGCTGCGTGAACTGTACCATTGCAAGACAACAAATGTTCTCGACAAATGCTCGAAAATGTTCATATTAATCGCAGTCATCCCTGCCGCCTTGCGACATGTTGAAGCTGGTCCCTAGAGGCTGGGCCTCCCTTAGCAGTATTGCTTTTTCAGTAAATCTATATTCGTTATTTGGCTCTAGGATTGCTTCAGAGCAGGTCAAGTGATGTGCATCATATTTTGGGATTACTTGTCGGTTAAACCATCGGAATAAGCAACAAACTAACAGGGAAGAACAAACACTTTTCTGCGACATCATGTGTAATTATTCTTTCATCGCAATTATGCAGCAATAATACTCTCATTAGTGACGAAGCGAGCGAGATATACGGCGTTGAGTGGTTTACTGATATGGGCCCAGCATAGCATGCGGGGATTATTGCCCAGAAAATGTGACTAACAAAGGTGTAGTGAGCTGTTGACGATACCATTGTGTTTATTAAGCTCTCATGAGGTTGAATGTGAGCATCAACGATTGCTTGTATCCATTTCCCAAAGTACATATAAGAATGCCACCTCGTGTTTATGCAAATGTGTGAAAGTAACGTATCATAAATGGTGACATTCCATGTATAGGATGAAGTCTTATGAAGCAAACGTTATGACAATGACTTGCTGCGTTGGCAACCACTTCATACGACCAAGTTACAGTCAGACTGACTTCGACGATCATATTACTACGTCAACTGACGCACTTTTTATTTCCCAGCTAATAGACACAAACGCGAAGGAATAGTGCGGGAATGATATATAGGATTATCTTAAAGGTTAATGGATTAACTAAACAAGTTCACTGCGCGCATTCGTTTCATGTGAAAGCTGCGGAAGGTACGGTACATGTCATTTCTTGATACATTGAATTGATTGATTCATTAATTTGTCTGAACGTTTGTTGCTACTGTGTGGTTTAGATAGTCAGGTCGTCGTCATTACGGCCAAAACTGCCTTCAACAACAGAACATCGATTTAATATCGCGATTTAGGCGCCGGTGCTGGCGTGGATTAAGGACGAACCAAATCAAGAATAAGGATCGTAAGGTAAGGGATTATGGTAGAGTAGCTGTCTAGATGAGTGTGGGGTTACGTCGGGGTTTAGGGTACCTCGTAGTCAAATGATGCGCTACACTGACACATCATGCCAAACAAACATCCATTAGCAGCTACTCATGGCCACTTACAGCTTCTCATCAGCTTTGATAACATCGAGCAGTAAGATATACAGAGTAGCAGCGCACGTCTGTGACCTTATTAAGTTTGTTAGCGAGCGGTTGTCGAAAGTGTCAAAGTGACCGCCTTGGGCACTAACCCAAACAAGTCCACTTTTCACAAAAAAGCATTATGTTAGTGTAGTTGGTGATATACACTGTATTGATAACAACGGCCAGTCTCCTCGGTGACCCTTGTAAAGTAGTTGATCTCATATTACCAATTCCAGATGAGCATGAGCAGATGAACTGGAATAGTAATGGGTTTTTTTTCATCGCTGAATGTCGCTCGATTAAATATGGTTCAAAGTACCATTGCCAGGTGGACGCTGTAATTGCAGTACATATCGGACAGGACCGCCGAAGTTAAGCAGAAGTCAGATGTTATACTTCTTTGCGTGGTTAATTCTGGTTCCGAAATGGGCATTAATTAACTGCTGGCCTCACCACTGTGCTTACCTTATTACAAATGGCTCCAGGAAATCCAAGCGTGTGAATGCGTGACCAGTTTCTCCAGATTATATTATTTGTTGCCCTCATCAATATCATCGATACGTCAATAACTTATCGAAGGATTCGCGGGTTATGAATACTACCATCAGAAAAAGGGATGCTCTATTCCTTTCCGAATACACGACCCAATGAAAAGCACATGTGTACCCGATCACTAGCGCGGAAGGCTTGGTGCTGGTAACATCTGCATCTTAGAGTTAGACAACCACTTGCGCATCCACTTACTTACATGAATAGCTAAGAGGCTTTGTGATTATTTTGTTATGCCTTACGTTACATATGGGGGTGTGGTGCTTTGTTCTCAACAGTTTGTATTTTCCTTGCGTAATGTGTAAAGATGACATCGGTACGTTTATTAGCAGTACTGATCCATTCCTATCCGAATGAGCCGGTGCTATGCAATGTTTATTGTAACAAGCATATATTCACTAACGCAAATTTGCAGATTACCCCTGCAATACATGGACCTTCAATTGTAGTAGATAAAGTCAGATATCTCAACTGCGCCAATGGTGTCTTGGATGGCTTATTGTGCAGCGTGTTGTTAAGTGATTGATTATACGAGATAATATAGTGCAAAGCGATAGATACTCTTCATTTTACGTGCTTGACTGTTGAACCAGCCAACCGACATTTGTTATTTTGCGTTGGCCCTGAGCCAATTACACTATCGTTTGCATGGATAAATGTCGGCTGATACGATATCAAGGTACATTTTCAAACCAATACGAAAGTGTAGTGTCCCTCCCGCTCTGCCGCCGTCGCGTTATAAAGCTAATTTGTGATAAATTGAAATCAGACATTTCAAAGGCACGACAGAGACAGACAGCTTCACAAACGCGCAAGTATGCTTTTTTCATTCTTTAAGTGCCAACATCATTCGAATTGTGACATTTATAACGTAGAACAGACCAGGGAAATTCGTGACCCGACAGAGCTTGTTGTCCTACATAACGCAACACAGGGCTTTAATATCCAGGAAACATATAAATCGGTTTTCACCAAGACAATGTGTAAGTCGTTCCGTACACTAATTCCAAGACCTGAAGTTTATTCCAAAATCTTCGACACCATTTGCATACCTATATTCAATCAGATTGTCATCACCACTACAATCTTTCTATTCCTCGACACTCAACTCGTCATTCACATCATGCCATTTTTGATCAGCAGCGTAAACATATAGGTCGTCATTATAAAGCGGCAAACACACCTCACAGTCAGCTTAATCCAATTTAGGGTCAATAAACGTCTGAATGGACCCTGGTTAAGTACACCATACTGGCTACTTATGTGTGCCTCATGCTTGAAGGCATCAGTGCATACAATGCTCACTCAGCATCCTGCTATGCTACGTGGGTGCGTATCGCTGCTCCTCGGTGCACGTCATAAATAACCAAACTACTCACAGTAAATTTCAATACACAGTCGATGTTCGTTATACCGTGTAGCCTTATTAACCTACGAACCACGTGAAGGGACGTCATAGGTTGCTGAATCGTAAAGATCCTGAGGAGGTATGAAGGATATTCTGTGAATGATTTTCTATCTATGATTTGATCATGATAAGGATAATGGTTGAAAAGCTCGCTTAACAATTGTGCTGCCTCGTTTCTGCCTGTGCCTCTAAGCAACTAGCAGTCAGTCAAGCACTGGATACTCAGCCCAATTAACGCTGGTGCAGATGAGCTAACAGCCCGGTAGTGGCTATTTGGTCAATCAGTATCGATGGGTATGTTTTCCTGTGAAAGCGTCTTTGATATTAACCAAACATACTGTGGTATTGTGCCTTCGAGTCGGCATTTGTGCAATCAAGCACTTATGTACCCGCTCCAAGCATGGATGCGGCATATAATCACAGGTTCGGGTTTTACCAGTGGAATATCATGAACATCTTCAATTTAATTATCAATATAACACAGCAAAGAGGTATGGCCAGGAAGTTCCCACATCACCTCTGCTGCAATCAAAACGAGGGTTAGTGTCACACATGATTACATCGGCTGCTCATCGTTGGGCTCAGATTATTATGGTTTGCTAATACAATAAGATAATCTTCGTGGAAGCCGATAATTACTATTTGGGCTGAAGCAAAAGGGCACGGGTGAGCGCTAAGAGTTTCAGACTCAACCACATTTGGTTGTGGATATACAATGTTATCGTGTGGTACGATACTACATATGGGGATGTCTGCTAGAGCGCACTACTCTGCTACTGATATAGCTGTCACCCCTGCAATAAATGGATATCTTAACAGATGAATGATGATTACAAAGCCCGCTACTACAACGTTAGATCAATATATACATTTGGATGATGATAATATTATCAGCCTCATATATATCATAGGCCTCTGAGCCGGCCGGATATGTTTGGGTAACATCATATCACTCCTTTTTGAATGTGGTTTATAAGATATACGAGTAAGTAAAACCAACCATCTATGGAGCTCGACAAAAAAAAGATGGATGGCCGCGCAGATCTCTCTGGTTATGCAGCAAAGACCCTTGTAATTGTCATTAACACACATTGTTACAATGCATTGCTTTTAATTATTACTTTGATGAAACAGATAATTTGATTTTGAAGCTATTTTAATTAATCTACTTACACACAAAGAACGCCCAGTGACCTTCTTGTACAGTAGAAAAATGTTATACTATGACTGGTGACCTTCACGTACGAGATAACAAAATCCGTTGGGCGCAGTATCACAAAATAATTCTGCGAACATGAATAAATTGATGGGCAACACATATAGCAGCCCTTGCTATCATGCATTGGTATTTCAGTGAGGTTTTGTTGTCTTCTTTTAGCATTGGAAGAGTTGGATCTCACTGTACGAGCGCAAAATTGTTGCCAACGATAGTCATCACCTACGGCAGGTGAGTAGATTCAATCAACCATTTATCAGTGTCCATCATGACTCACTCCAATGTTTTGATGTACACAGGCGTAATTATTCTGAATAGAGTTATCAACCCAGGAACATCCGTATTTCTGCTGTTGCTGACAGGGTTTTCCCTTTGTTTCGAGTTAAGCGATGTTATCATATAAGCACAAATGATGACGAAAGTGATTTAACTGTATGTCCACCCTTATAAACAAATTGCATTATCTGATAGGACCGCTCATGGCCGCATTAGTTGCAGTTGGTGAAGCTGTCAATGTATTGTTTCCCGAAGAGATCCACCAAGCACCGACTTGACGACCTGAAGCTATGATAGACATTTCTGTTTATGTGTTGCCAGTAATTCCATTCAAGAACAATGGGACGACGCCTGACCGACATCGTGCTGTTCATCCTGTGCTCGGCTTCATCATTGGTTGTCAATCCATCAAGGTAGATTGTGGCCTCTAAGTATAACGGGGCATGGCCAAATGGCACATTTAGATATTCTCTTGCATTCATTAGTCCCGGCGGTAATGCATTGCTTTTCATTATTATTTTGATGACACAGATAATTTGTTTGGAAGTTCTCTTAATTGATCTAGATAACTACACACAAAGAACGCACAGTGGACTTCTTATTCTGATGAATCTGTATCATGTCCATGTTCAGTATTACGACGGACACAACAGAGATGTGCGGTCCTCAAAAGTACTACGACAAGCAAAGGAGGGTGTGCTTGGATTTCTGTGGCCGGAATGGTGCAACACGCTGTCCAATTGAGAGGTTTTGCTCCACGAGAGTCAGCTGGGGAGCCAGAATAAACCCACCGAGATGTCTGCCTCATTGTTTCCGCCGCTGCGACGGCCCCCAGTACTGTGATCATGATACACATGACTGTCTCCCGTGTGATTCTCTGTGTTCTCGACCTAACATCACTCAGTGCCGCAAATACTGCTACGGTGTGTGTCAGTGAGTTATGACAACAGTGTGGTTAATTAAGCTGTTCGCAATTAATCGTTTGGTTCATCTATTGTAACTTATGCTTCTCTGTATGTGCAGACGTGTATGCGATGTTAACGACAACATCTCCCGATACCACAACATCACAAGTCACCACAACGTCACAAACAGCGCATAATGATATCACCACTGTCGCAACCGCCTGGAAAGCAGAGCAAGCTGCATGGATACCTCGACCGCTACAGCATGTTTCATGGAAGGCTATCGCATTGGTCGTTATATGTATTTCTGTGATAATGGTGTAAGTTTGCATTTGCCTTTTTGACACAATGTCAGTAGTGCAACATTTGTCCTTGCGTTAAATTTTGGAAATTTGATGATTTTTTTCTTTGCAGAATTGGATTGGTTGGAGGTACATTAGTAGTGATGAAATATACCGGCTACAGTCAGTACCTACAACAGGTGTGTATGATGAATCACATACGTCGAATCTGAGGTGTCTAGCATAATTTATTCACAGTTTTTCGGACATGTTATCGCATGCGAAATAATTCTGGAAAGTGTAAAACATTAAACAATTATCCGTAAAAGAGCTGTTTTTCAAAGGGTAATCTCCTTTTTCGTCAAGTATAACGGAATATATTAACATAGCCATCAATAACTACGATGGCTTTATTCACTGCATAGCCGCCTATGTAAACAAACTGCATAATATTATTTAGCGTTATCTTGCCTCTATAGGTTGTAGGTTGTGAGACTGTAACTGCATTGCTCACCGCAGAGAAGCAGGTGGAGTTTTTTTACCAAACACCAATATTACGCCTAACTGCCGCACTGTATGATGACCGTCAATTACTCTGTAACTAGAAATCACCATTTCAGCATTATAATGTAAATAAGCGCGTCGATATTACTTATCCAAGGTTTATTACGATATTGTATTCCAGTGATATGTGTCATTCTTAATCACTTTTATCATTTGCCTGCCAAATAAATAACTATGAATTTGGGGTGATTCCATCTGATGCGAATAAACTAAGCTGTCAATATAACGGATGGGTTGATATGAAATCGTTTCGAATTTCAAGCCGTTTTATTAGTTGCGTGACAGATTTATTCATTTATAGTTTAAATGATAAAAGATATAGCTGACACCGACATGTCACGTTATGATTACATGACAATGCGAATGCTTGCACACCTTGGGCACAGAGGCGCGTTTCCTGCCCTCTATAACGTGCTGAAGAATAATCCTCTTTAAATTCCACATCAATAACCAATGACAGATAGACACGATGGTGTCGAGCTGGCATTGCTGTGTCCTGGTTCACAGCACTAATGTTCACAACAGGAGATCGCTGAATGGCAAGCTGCTTTTACCACTAGTATTTGGGCCTAACAGGGACAGGACTGAATGAATATGCGCTATACAGACTAACTGAATGCACATTAAATGTTTTGTTTGAAATAATGCGGATTTGAAACTCAAATTGCTGCCAGGAAAAGAAAATGTTTTCCTTCTTTCATGAGAGTCAAACGCAATGAGAATAGGGTTTATGGTTTCTCGTAAGCGTTTACCCTTATAATTATGTGGGCTGGTGGGATGGGCCCGTACAGCGGTCAACTGCATGGGACCTTCACATTACACCACTCAGATACTGGTTCGATGATATCATTCTATCAGAACACACAATTTACAACAAATTATTCACCGGGTAACTCAGTTTAGACACCTCAACAGACCCTTCTACTGAAATTTGCATTCTTTGCTGGACTCCAATCTGCACCAAAATCCACGGGTTTATACAGGAAATATTGGAAGTTGACATCCATTTTCATCAGTTCGTTTCATTCCGATTATCCCCATCACACAATATGCCACCTGCATAAACAAAATTCGTGACACCAGAGCGTCGATGTTAGCAATATTCTCTCTCTCTATCAGTGCTACCTAGCTGCCGAAACATAACGATGAATTGCCAAACCTATATAATGAGCAAATATAACCAGTAATGCTCTTTCATGGTGCCTATATTATTAAACTACAGCTGACGGATGTTGATCATGGATAAGCCATTGATGCATTTATTTACATAATATTTTCTAATCAATTCAGGTGTGCAGTCACTTCGATCAATCAGAAAGCTCCTTGTACATTTGTGGGTGTTATGGCAGTGTTACCTGACGACGGAAGGGTTGTTCTTTCATTGATCTAATAACCGCATCGATAGTAACGATTGCATCAGCTATAATATCTGGGCAACAATTTGGTAAATGTGCTCACATGTGCGTACGCTATGATTACATTACTGTTTAGTTGCGTGTATATCTGTGTGCATGAACTCGTAAGTATGTAAAGGAGAACTCCAAAACACCTTTTTGTACGGATGTTCAGATTTTACTGACGCATCGCAACGACTATGCTGTTGGTTTAGCTACGGTGTACATGTTTCGAAAACGATAAGACAATCAAACCATCATCACGCCACCTTGGCACCACTACACCAATTGATCAGCTCATGAGGACGTGTCCCACTGAATGACCGAACGAGAAGCCCAAAGTAGCATACCTTCTTCGCCCGCTACCAAGACACGACAATGAAAAGATCAGACCGAGGTTACTCTGACGGCTTGCTACCGCTGTTTTTGGTTCGAATACTTGCCTCTTATGATAGCCATTAATAATGTAACTGAATTTCAACAAATGAAGTCTATTAAAAGGGCTATTGGTATCGTCACTGGGCTCTTTATTATAATACATGGTCTATTGGCGAAGGTTAATATTGAGACGAAAGTGCTACGGAGTAAAAGATGGTCCAGCAGCACGCAGATGACATTTTGACTTATCATCATTCTGCAGATACCGCTTTGTTAGCGGCAAGCGAATCAGCATATATTGCCATTCAATCCATTTAGCATTCACTCATAATGCCGGTCCCCTTATGGCTTTCCCTCAGCTTAATTTGTATAGCTAATAACATGGACCAGTGACACATCCTAGAGATCAGTGAGCCTTTAAGGGAACGCCAAGGTGACATGTTGGGATCATGTCATATTAGTTATTGACATCTCATTATCAGGATAGCGCTTATAAGCAAAACATTCGGTAGCTATTGATAGCAGATACATTTGAATTGTTGTGGTTTCTCACAATATTCGGGTATGCTATACAAACCTGGTACGATAATCACGAGTAGTGTGTTAAGTTAGTAGATTTATGGTAGATAGCACGGGTCAAAAAGGCGTCATACAAATCAATCAGTGGAGACTTCTTCAAGCTAAACTAGCCACAGCTGATATCACTAAAAAAACATCTTACTGTTATCATGATTGGGATGTTAGTTGACAGTATAGAAGATAATATGTACATATGTATCTCTTCTGTATGCCAGGGTTCTATTTTCATACAATCACATATATGCAGAGGTTATTCAAATTTAATATCTACCTAGAGCTATAATAACTGGTCATTCTGCCTAAACATTATGATCACTATGCTCTAAAAGTACAACCATTTGACATCCAAGCATAACAACCACGGCTTTTTCACTGGTTAACCCCTTCAATCCAAACATGGTGAACCGCACATCAACTTGGGATAAATTGACGTGTAATATGGTTGCAGGTACAGAGCATTCGTCATAGTCATTGCAGCCCCCCACCCCGCCAAGTCTATCCTCACCTAACCGACATGGGGTACTTACAATGGTGAGTGAACTCAACGTTTAAAATTGTGTGCAATTTAGAAGAAGATTAAAGGGTTTAATAGCATAAAAAGTAATACAATCGTCATATACTGCACTCAAAAATCAAAATGACAAACTGACCTGTATCCGTAACAAGTGGGATAAACAAGCGTCACTCAATACACTGTATCACATGTTTATCCAAGTGTTGCAGAGCAGAAGTATTCATAGCAAAATGACTTTGTCAAGAATGCTTGACATCGACGTGAAACAGCAAACACTGCAGTGTGATGTTCTGTTTAAAAGTAATCCACATTAGGTTTGATGAATATATGCAATATGATGCGATGTATGCCTTATGAATGCAACATAACTCGCATCCCGCAGAGACGACTTTGGTACATTATATCATATGATATATACCCATTTGCGAACAACAGTTTGCTATCTAGCAACAAGCTCGATGGTAATTGACCGACTTGTTCTATATTATGTCAATGCGTGATGCCGATGGATTTGCTTTCACAATTGACCTTTGATATCAATAATGCTATATGAATGTAGGACGTATACGCATGACAAAGTGCTATCAGATGGTACATGTATGTAAGGTAACACAGGTCTAAAGGTAGCGCACACAAAAAGAACACTTGACACTTTCCAAGATTTACCAGCCACGGTGAAACGTTACAATAAATGTGTGTGTTTGTGTGTTTATGTGCGTGATCTATATCAATATGAATTGTCTGTGTCCTCTGGTAGGCGTTAGCAATTCAGAAATAAAGTCTAATGTGCCTGGATAACGCAATTTGCTGTTTACGATTTTACTTATTCAGTCCTCGAATATACCAGGGTACTTTTTTCGTCTTTCGTAAACCAGGATACCAACTTATATGAATTCATAAGTGCTTTTGTTGACTTCATGGCATCGTCGCCTGATGACTGGGGTGTCTTTCGTGTCATTTAATAATCGTCACGCAGCTAACGTGGCTACAAACTATTTGCTCAAGACTATCACATGTCCCTAAAATGCCAAATTTTTTCTTTCTGTCGACGCCGGGATGCGCGGAAGCTGTTAACTGCTTTTGGTGTACCCCAGACTGGGTTATTGATTTAGTTGACATTAATCAAAAAGCATACTTGCTATTTTTGCTATTCATAAGCCTATTGTGCGACGTGTGTTGACAGCTTATAAGCTCGGCGTAACGACTTTTTTCCCCGCTCTCATTTTGTGTAGTGACGTCAGACAAGTATTCCCATGTGCATTTGTTTGCGTCGTGGTGGTGCCACCTTACGATTGTAATGTATTATAAATAGGGAAGTGATCACCTCATAACCACTTGAAGTGAGCCCTCTTAGCGTAGCTATAACTTTTGGTTACACTACGAACAGTCCCTCGGACAGGTTGTGTGACGAGTGCTTTGAATAATCGGCATAAAATATACAAAAAGAACAAGGGGTTGCGAGCTTGCTTTACCGCGATCAGTCTTGTAGCTCATATATGAACCATAGTGCGATAGCTTCATTTCGTCATATAAAACAAACATTTTGTTCATAAAGACGTTATGGCCGGCGCATCGGCAGCGGACAGACGGCATTGAAAGTTCATAACATCCGCAAAACAGTTGATGCATATTCGTTCAGGTTCTCTCCCCTTATAATTGCTTGTTTTTCTTGGAGTCTTTGGGTATTTATTCCTGAATATGGTCGTTATTCTGAAGAATAGTAAGTTCTTATACTACCTTGCATTAATTTGTCAAATGTTTGCCGAATTTGTAATGCTCCCGTAGCACTATGATGCATTTAAATGAGTAGAGATCTGATATTCGGCCGTACTTCAATTTGCCAAATGTATCCCATGGTTAAGATGGAATTGTTTCAAACCATCCAACCAAAGAGACAGGCAAATATTCATGATATGTATTAAAAAAACGTTGTTATTTATCTCGCGAGGATTGTACTGGAAAACACCGCCTTCCCACATCCGTGTATTATTGAATCTTCCTTCATTGGTCAACCAATGCGGTATATGGTATGACTACAATAAAGAGGTCTGAATTTCGCCGATATAGTGATTAAAAGGAAGAAAATACTGTGGTATATATGACGGCGGGCTCTGTCACCCCACAGGGTTGACATTGCGGGACGGTGATGCGATTTGCACAAAAAATGATAGCGATCTGGTGGTCAGTTTGATAGCAATCTGGTGGTAAATGTGATGCTGATTTGATGATCAGTGTGATGATGATCTGGCGGTGATATGATGGACACCTGGTTGTCAATATAATGGCGACATGGTGATTAATGCGATTTCGATGTGGTGTTTGAGGCAAGTGTTGAAAATAACAGTCTGTTCGTGCCAAGGAAGATGTCTGCGAAAACATTGCTAGATGTCAGTTCCTCGAACTATGTCCGTTAGAAAATAAATCCACCAACGAAACGAGGGAGAACATTAACTTTGATGGGCATTCAATAGAAACCACTGAGATTGTATAACTAAATTAGCAACAGAAATTGACACGGCCGGTCTATTAACCACATGATGGTCGTACCAAAGCAGAATTAACGGCAAGCAGTTATATCTGATCCGTTACACAGGCCATTACACGGAGGAGATTTGCGACTTGCATGGTTACAAAATTTCGATATATTTCTCAACATTTTTAAACTTTGGTGGGTGATTTAATACGGTATAATGAAGCACTAGCACCTGACGAGCACAGCACAGCGCTTTCATGTAACGTTCAAAGGACTGACATTCTGCGATTTTCGCTAGTAGAATGAACCACGTTAATCGATCCCAATCTCGAAAGAGACTAACGAAAATTAAATCGAAGGCATAATATATAACAAACAAGCAGCCGATATGTTTTACATGCCCGCTATTGTATCGCATCAAAATTCGCTTGAAGACGACAACATATATTTGCAGCGATTATAACATGGGTCTCTGACGGGTTCAGGTGTACGCTTTGTGTGCTCTACCTTTGGACCTGTGTAATCTTTTTATGTCCAAGATTAATAAAGCGCAAGTGATATCAAAGGTTAAGTGTGAGAACAAACATTTGGGCTGCTCGCATTGATATCATTTAGAATCAGTCGAGCTAAATAAAACCAAGCTTAACTATAGCTTGACATATGTTACGCGCAAATGGATATATCAATGGCTGTATAATTATCACAATGATCTGGTGTGAACCAAAACTCAGTGTTAGCTGCAAGTCATGTAGCAATCAAAAGACATACATCGCAACATATTGGATAAATTCATCATGCCTCATGTGGATTACCCTCAAACAGAGAATCACACTGCAGTGTTTAATGTGCCACGTCAATTACAGGCTTTCTTGCCTTAATCCTTTTGCTGTTAATAGTGCAAAATGCTTAACTCTTGGATATCAATGTGACACAGTTGGATGAACGTCGTACCTATGAAGGAAACAGGTTAGTGATTGTTTTCGTTTTGAAGCGCATTAAATGACATTTGTTTACTAATTACATATATTGATTGAATGCCAATTAGTGCCGAATTGCTTATAAAATGCATCGTACCTCACGCATAGTTACTACAGCAATATCTGCGGAACGGTGGTAAGTCATATCAAGAATAGTTTCCATAGGTCGACAGTGATCACAGTAGCAGGAGCCTTCATATTGGCAGATTCAGTGGCGAAGACATCCTGTGGGGTTGAATCTGTCTTATCAGTATTGAAGCCATGCCGAATATACATAGTTGACAGTGGTTTTCACTTGTAAGTTCATATCCGCCGTTGTTTCAAAAACAAAATGTGCAGAACAAGGCTAATAAATCGATAGTAAAACAACATAGCTCGGTTGTAACTATTAACTGAAGCTGTCATTCCCTATCCGATGTAGCTGTGAATCCGTCCCATCTGTGTCAGTCAATCCGTAACAGATGTAGCAGTCAATACATATTGCATAATGCTCATTGATGAGCCATTATGATATGCAGCTTGCCCAACAGTGATTTCGTGTTGTAATCAAAACGTTTGTTTGGCATCACGCGCTACTGCACTTAAGATGTGTATTCTATCATATTGCCCAGTAGCCATAACGTTGCATCATAACTGTTTAAACCCTACATGGATACCGCCGTGTGTGTATATATGCAAATAGGCAAATGTGATCACAATTGCAATCGCAATTACTCCATGATGCCGCACATGATCACATGACCAGGGATATCCGCTGATGGACTGGCTTCTTGTGTTGATGTACATAACTAATGCCGTTTAAAGGTCGGAAGGTTTATACCGCTTTATTAGTTAACTCGGGGTTATCAGTATGGTCCCGCATATTGGTACCCGAAGAAATATGCAACCCTCCGTCCGTCGGTGGGTATATACATGGCCGATGAAACGAATTATTCTTTCCATCAATGTCAGGGCTGGTGGGTCCATCAATATTCATACGGGGAGTCATCCGGCGTATATAAGATTGGCGTCACACGCTTCGTGTCGATGTTTATTTTATCATATTGCCCTGTAGTCATAACGTTATATCATACCTGTTTCAACCCTACTTGCTGTGCGTATGTGCGAATAGATGTGAACGCTTATTCCATTTATATTGCAATTGCGATTACTTCATGATGTCGCACATGATTACGTGACCATGGATACCCGCAGCAGTATGGTCATGTGTTTGCTGTGCATAACCAGCGCCGCCTACATACCGCAGGGTACATGTAAAGCCGATGAAATTACAAATTGTATTTTGTAATCACTATGACGGCTTGCAGTTCGTAGTGTATCTTAACGAACGGATGACATTCCATAGTAAACCATGTTTAGTTACATTCCGTAATGATCAGCAGTCCCAATGCACAACAACATTGTGGTTAAAATACTCAGTAAAATGCACATCGATGACTGCGAAAGAGAATTTGAAGTGCGTCTGAACATTGAAGCTAATGACCATGACCCCTGAAATCCTTACCCAGCCAGGACAGTAAATCAAGGCTCCATTCAGTCGTGTGTGTCTGAAGGCACACCATATTGTGGCAGCGATTTGTGCTAATTGACCTCCCACAATCAATACTATCGATACGGCAATCATAAACAAGTAATTCAGTAATTTTACAGACTCGGTTTCTTGATTCAAAATACCTTTGAAACTGATGTGAAAAACAAAGCATATCGTAATGCAACATTTTTAAAGCAGTTACATATCCGCTCGAAAATGCACCAACACGCAATTTATACCTGACATCAAATTCTCAGCTGGGGATATCACGTCACCGAGTAATTGACGGCCATCAGGCGGAGGAGGGAGGACTTATGATGATACGGTTTATCATATTGTGCAGATGTGGTAGCTGCTCCATAAAGCCGAAAGCGGCAGGTAGTGACAAGGGGTATTGTCATACTGATAATATGCCGCGCAACAGTATTACTTTAGAAACTAGTATCGATTTTGCGGGTGTGATGGGCGAATATGTGTTATTTGGCCAATGTGAAGCGTCGCTGACCCAAGAACTTAATATGGCCAATCCGGTAATGAGCGTCTTTGCTCTAAACCCAGATCGAATGCGAAGCAATAATGAACGTTCTGTTACTACCGCTTGGCATTGTTAACAACATGATAAATGTTCTACTGTGCGCATAGTGACAATTACAAAATGTGCTTGCTTGCGACAACAGATGTGAGTTTAGTGAGTCCTCAGCGTCTGACGAACGCTTCTGACCTAAGCCAGCTATATACCAACCGCCACATAGGGTACATGCTAACCAGGGATACACGCATTTACAACCGCTTCCATATCACTCTAAGAAACATAGTAGGGTTCGCGTTAGGAACATGGCTATTACCAATATGTGCAAGAGAACGATAAACACGATTCTGCTGCATGTAATGTCAGAGGATTTCATCTTTCATGTCAAGTCATTACGATTCGCAATATTTATTTCGAAATTGCTGACAAGCGCACATCAAATCGGATGACACGAGCTATGAGGGTGAAAAAATCAACCAGTGTATCTATTTAAGCGTATCGATGTAAGCAAGCATTTGCACGTTGGTGTCAGTATCACATGTTTGTTGTAGAGTTATAAAAGTCACTTGTTTTCTAGGATGTTTTCACCCACATAGCTTATGCAATCCGATTCGATGGTCGATGGTCAGCAAGGATGCATGTTAACTCGGCCCACGATAGTTTCGGCCCGCGATGATGTCAGCCCGTGGTGATTCTGGCAACGTTTAATCGAAATTCAGGCACAATATCACGTTGGCATGCATGCTTATTAAATATAATCCATTTTCGATTAATATTTTAAAAATCGTGCATAGAATAATCCGCATCATCAACCCCCGTCCCCCCTAACCCTGCCTCCATCCCTCTCTTCCTCCAACCCTCCCAAAGCCCTGAAAGCAAACAATATTCTCAATCATGCATCTATGTCGGTCGATCATGTAGCTTGCATAAGCTGTTGAGCTTCTAAACATATTGCGACGCAACAACGAACGTCACCGTGACGCATGCCACAAAGCCAACATCTCGCAATTCTTTCATCTTCCGTATTTTAGCTCGCGATCTACCAAAAGCATAACATCTTTACCAAAAACGGCTTTTTATATTTTTGCACTTACTGAATCTACAGGTGTTAGCCTTACAGTTTGGTTGCATTTGACATGGCACAGAAGCAACTCGCTCACCTTTGTACGCATAAATAAAGCGGTGAATTAATTTAGTACATCTCGACTGCCCACCTCTATTACCTACAGGGTCGTCACTAGCACCTCGAGGGGCGTAGCAAGGCTTGACGGAATGTTACGCACAGACAGGGGAAAATCTACTGTTCCAGAACGTAAAGTCTAACCCCAACCCCCTAAGCATATGACTTTGATGCCATTTTGACCATATTTATTTTTTCACATTTCAAATTGATGTTACGCACGTGCGTAAGTGCGTATCGCTGGCTTCGCCCCTGACCTCCGCCAGATACAAGGATAAACTCTTCGATAGACTTGGTTATACCTACTTCGAAAAAAGAGTCACTTCAAGGGCCACGACTTGACAATGCAGCAATCGAAGAACAAAGGCTAAGCCCAGCCCTGTTACAATGACCCACTGTGAAAGTGATATGATACGAAGCACCCGTGGCCATATTCACCAGCCCCTACAATGATCTACCATAGTTGCTGCGATAGCACAATATGCCAAGGCCGTTGCTGAGAGTCACATATTCAAGTCTGCGTCAGCGATCATCAATGTTATTGGAACGGACTAGCATTCTCGCCACGCCCCCTGTCCACCGCTCCCCCGCTTTAAACATAAACTACATTAGACAGATGCAGCGTCCAATAGCGTTTACCGACTTCGAGCCCTAGATTGAACACATTTCCCCAAATTGTCTTCAGCGAGATTAAGTTGTTGGGGATGTACATCATCTCGCCCGTGCGAGGTGCTATATGCAGATGCTGCAATCAAAATAATAAGCGATTCCTCCCAGCTATTCAGCGTACATGCTTGTTAAATCAGATGTTTGCAATAAACAGCTCCGTTTAACATATTGCATACGAAGCATGTCCCGTTAGAATAAGGAGGAATATTAAAGGTACCCTCTGTAATCCGTGAACTTATACCCGAACCTCAAAAAGGTGAAACATTTTTGTATTATGATTGAGAAAGCTATGTGTCAAGCGGCGTCAGTAGCCATGCCTGATGTCAAAGGATGTGCTTTTCACCTCACATTCAGCATCTGGGGCTTCAATGTAGCATACTGGCTTCGGCGTAGCTCCAATAGGCACGGTAGGCCCCATCCTACACATCGTTTCCAAAAATGAATCGCACCATATTGGATCTATAGTTTAAAAAAAATCTCGGGGGAGGTCCCCCGAACCCCGCATACCAAGTGGGCCTATACTTCGTAACAGGCCCAGCTACGCCCCTGACTGCAACGACAACCCTACACACAATTACCTGCGAAAATTGATGGCGCTGTGCATTATGCCGATGCAACACATCCGATCTGTGTTTTGTCATGTTAAGGAGGAAGGCACAAAAAATGCACTTACTCGCGGAATGCTTCAAACATACGTGCATAAAAAGTGAGATGTGGCCCACACGATGTCTTGTGCGTGCACAAGCTGCCCAGGACAAATAATGACGTTGAGGACTGGCAACGTTCTTATCCCCAGAGGAAGACCAGATATGGCATTCCACCAGCTGGCGGGGTTGCTCAGTGCAGAAACTGTTTTTACACGTGCCCGAAACAAAGCCGCGCAGATATCAGAGAACAAAATACGCTAAGCTCCAGAAGAAATTGGGACAGCTTTGAAGCTGAGAAGATGAATGCCATAGAGCTGTTGAAGGCTTGCGCCCCACCTCATGGAGCTACCATTTAACCTGAAGTTCTAACTTTTTTCCCCTGCATCATCTGTGAGCTTATGTGCGAAGTAATAATGAAAAATATGGGGTTTTAGTGTTTTCCTCATCTCTGCATTATCTGTGCTATTATTTACGACAGAATAATAGGCAGAACTGTTTTAAATTTATGTCTTCAAAATAGTGTTGTAAATGTATGGTGTTGTAAATGTATTGTACTATTAACTTGCAAAAAGTAATACTATCAATCGAAATAACATGCGATGACAATCTCATCGTTGTATGTGCGATAGAAGTGTCGTGCGCGACACCAGTGGGACATTACCGTACGAAGATAAGTCGATATGGTCTAATCAAGAAACACAGTCCTGCTGTTGAATCGGCTCCTTGACTTGGTGTTAATGTCACCGATTGAATAAAATGTAAGGGCTTATTATGGGTTTTGCACTATTTGGATTTGTTAATTGTAAAATGACCCGTAAACAGATGAACGGATTTTCATTGGTAGGGTGGTCAATGAAAATTTCAAAATGCTTTTTCAATTTGTTTTTATTTTTGATATCTGTCAGTTAGAAAGTTGTTGCAATTTTTTTATCATCCAAAAATGGTACATAATTTGGACAATCACTTGACAAACTCTCTGCTTCTCACATGAGGCAGGATTGGTTTGCAATTGTATCTATATTACAGCATTATTGAGTAATGTTGCACTTTAAATGGCATGTTAGAGGGCTTCTTAGATAATCACATAACTTTATGGTTAAAATTATTAAAGGTTTTACGAAAATAATATTTTAATTAAGTCAATTTTTCTGATTATTGGCCTACTTTGTTAACCCGATTCCAGTTACATTAGAGCACCAAACGGCATTAAAATGGCTTGCCCAAACAAAATCGATGTGACATTTGACCGCCCTATCATTGGCGGCACCATAAAAGCATGGGAGCGTCTTGTAGGGAATTTTGACCTGTTGACTCAGTACATGATTTTATCAGATGGAAAACGATTTTATTAACTTACTTTAACTGATTTTAAAATCAACCTTCCAGGTACGACAATGACACAAGCAACAAGAGGGAACTTTCTGCCCCAACATTCTCTCAGCAAGTCATAGTGATACCTCCCAAACTCGCACACAAGGTGCTGTTCTCCACACCGAAGGACTCTACTGCCTCAAGGTAGACATATATATATATATCTTATCGGAAAGTGGCCAAGACTTACGCCTATATACCTGATTGAAAATAGAAACCTTAAGGCGCAGACAATACGACAGCATTCACCACCAACACCCAGAACGCTCTGCTGATGACTCCAGCAACATTGCTCTTGTGCCATGTGTCTTTTTTCTAAGGAATAGTTGAGTAGCAGATGTCTCATTATATAAAGAAAAAGATTAGGAAATTGGTTTTTGTTGAAATGTACATATCTTTTTTACATTCATATGTGTGCAAATTCAAACTGTAATAAAACCTAGGAAAATTGGCAAATAAATAAAACATGAACCCGTTTTAATGTCACTTCTTTGTTCATCAGGACTGGAATTGTGGCCATAAAAAGTCAAATATGAAGATAACGTGTCATGACTAATTGACAGTGATAAACCTGGGTAATTAATTTATGCATCATATTTTGTTCTGAGTTTGTGAGACAAACTATTTACGGATATATCAATGCTCATCGCATAGTACTAAAACAAATGGACATAAAAAGGTTGTGAGACTAAGACAACTCTTTCCATCTAAGGTAATGCAGATGAGCAGAAATCTGATCTGTTATTGCAACATTGCCACTCCATAGGGGTAGGCATCTTCCTACATTGAAGGCAGATGCACCAGTCTGCAAATCGCTCTCTCTGACCAAAATTGCATGAAGGTTAGCTCTTGGTGTGTTGCCAAGGAAGCCTCTGCGAACCCGGTTGACTCACTTTCGGTCTGTCGAGGTCTACAAACCAATGAGAACCAGTAAAATGTAGCCCAACATGGGACCCCCTATGTACAGACAAAGTCCGCGCTTCAGTTAGGTAAAGCAAGCCCAATAGTACCTTGTTTGAAAAGGTGAGGCTCTTCTGCCACCTCTTTGGGCTGGCCTGCAACCTCCACCTCTTCCTTGCGTCTTGGACACCTGTCATGATGAACAATTTCAAAACATAAAGCACATCCTTCCCAGTCCTAACAGGTATACATAGTTTGATAAAATACCCGTGATAAGAATCTAATTTTAATAATATAGGAACCAACCTCAGTTCCACACAGGTTGTTCAAATCTGTACCACGACACCTAACCCGGCCTCTTCTTGTACGTGATCCCATTCTTTGCGTTTGGTTTTCCTTTAAATTTGAAATTGAGTTGGCTCAATTTAATCAATGAGTACTCATGACATGAATAATTAAATCGATAATGTTATAATTATTACAGTGTTTGAGTCAAAAGCCTAAAAATCTGATAATCGACAGACTCTGCCAAACCTATTTGTAATTTATGCAGATTTAAGGTCATCTCAGACATCTGTCATACCAATTTCACAAAATGTTTTCCAGCTATCCGAGGCTTCTACAACACCGGCATGAGAGGACAATTACGGACACACATTCCAAACCATACGTAAAAGTCCCATCGAAGTGGGTTGCAACAAACTTAAAATGCCACAAATCAGAACCAAAACCTCCCCACCCGTCTACTGTCCCTTGTCCCACCCAACCCACACGATGATACGTACCACCCCAAACTCCTAGCGCGGATATTTCAGTTACTTATAACGTAGACGTCTGACCCCAACCTCTTGATTTATAATACAATTTAACAGTTCAGGATTATGCAACTGGTTTGCGGTGAAAAAGCACCAATAATTGCATATGAAAAAACGTGGTAGACTAGGCAAACACATGGGCAGGGTTTGTCTGCAGGTGTGCCGCTTTTTATTGTTAAATATACGGTGATCCATTGTTACGGTAGTGTTCACTATATTCAGGCAGGTTCTTCTTTTACTCATCCACTCCAAAAGACGACTCGCCATTTTGGCTGCTCGCGTTCCCGTATTTTGTCGAATCCGCACTGCTCATGATGTCACGACTATATGTTGCAAACAAATGACCCTTCTATACGTATGCGCCATTTTACAATCGACATGTGCTCCCGTTTGTAAACACGGGTGTGACCGAAAAATTTCTATACGGTTTAATCGACGGTATAGCTTTTAACCAGTCCGCAAAATGGTTTGTATGGGTTCTAAAAGAGTTGTTCTATTTAATAGATAAGAAAAATTTTTTTGGGGGGAAAAATGCACCTATAATATTTCCATATTTTTCCAAACACGGAAGTTCCCTAACGATTTCCCTGGTTTTTAGAGTTAACAATACCTAGTTGAACACAAATAGGTCAAATATCCAATTGACACTCACCCCAGGCCATAATCCTACAGCCTGCCCCTGTCAGGACCATCATTTTCTCCATTGCTATATTCTCACCGTCTGACTCTGTTAGGTCCATACTTCGCCATATTCACACCAATACCAAATAAAACAGTATCACCTTGTTTGGATCGAAACCATAAATAACAGTTTGATCATGTATGGAACATACCTACGCTGATTCATAACAGTCTGATCCTGTTAGGATCGGAACTAATCCCATACATAACAGTCTGATTCTGTTTGGATCTAAACAAATCCTATGCTATATCCTGTTGTGATCGGAAACAATCCCATTTTTCACAGTTAGATCTTGTTTGTGTCGTAACTACTCCCATACATGACAGTCTGATCCTGTAGGGTTCGAAAATAATCCAATTTTTTAGTCTGATCATGCTGGGATCGGAACTAGGCCCATAAAAGACAGTCTCAACCTGTTTGGATCGGAAATACTCCCATAGGTAACTGGATCATCCTGTTTGGATTTGATCTGACTCCATACATAACAGTCTGATCGTTTATGGATCAGAACTCATCCAATATAAAACAGGAACTATTAATTCATTAAATAACGTTGAAACGGAAGAATAGTTTAAGCAACAACTATGCCCGACAGGAAGCATCACTCATTGATGTTGGCGACTTACGTATACATTGGTAGGACACATTGAGGTACTTGTAGGTGCCTCCACAGGGATCACCAAACAACCGCATTACAGGCGGGCAAAGAGCAGTTGTCTCCCATTACAGGTTCTGCTGACCTTGACCTCAGAGCCCGGAGAGACACAATCAGTCCTGTCGTCTTGTCGTTTAGAAAATGGACTTGGTTGCTAGAAACTGTCCTGCCATTGTTGGCGGTTATTATGAGGACGAATTCCCCGTGACCACAATTGATGTTCAATGGCTAGGCATTTTCACACACTACAATGTTCTTACCTGTAAAATTCAAGCCGATAAAGGCAGTGGCTTAACGACCATTCGAATATTTGAGGTGTCGATTAAGTAGAGTGCTGACGGTGATGAAAATGATACATGAGTAATGATAGGTACTTACATGTAAATTGGTAGGGCACACTGAGGAACTATTACATGCATCCACAGGGATCATCGAAAAACGCATTAATGGCAAGCAAAGAACAGTTTGACGCCCAGTACAGGCTCCACTGACCTTGACTTAAGATGCGGGAGAGACACAATCAGACAGGTCTTGATGATGGGCTGAGAATGGGCACAGTTTGCGACTTGGTAGTGTCCTGCCATAATGTGATGATTGGCGTGTATCAGAGGCAGTTGGGTACCCTTATGTGGACGATTGGTGGGGTATCAGCGGTAGTTCAGATCCACAATTGGATGATTGGCGAGTTTTAGGGGTAGCTGCAAGTCCATAATTTGACGATTGGCGGGTATTAGCCTGTAATATGATATTTGGCAAATATCAGTGGCCGCAGGGAGTTTTTGATGATTGGCGGGTATCAATGGCCACAGGGAGCATTTGATGATTGACGGGTTTCAGGGATAGCTGGAAGCCCATAATTTCACGATTGGCAATGTAAGGGGCAGTAACAAGGCCACAATTTTTATTATTGTCGGGTATCATGGGTAGCTAGGAACCAGCGATTTAACGATTGACGTGTATCAGGCGTAGTTTGGATCCACATTTGGATGTTTGCGTGTTGTAGGGGTCGTTTGGGTCCCCTTTGTGATTTTTGTCGGGTGTTGGAGGCAGATGGAACACATTTTTTTGTTTGGCGTCTGTTAGTGGTAGATCGAGGTCCACATTAGGTAGTTCGATGCCACATTTTGGGGTATCTTGGAAAGTTGAGGACCACATTATGATAATTGTCGGGTATCGTGGGTAGCTGGGATACCATAATTTGATGATAGTCGGATATCAGGGGCAATTGGGAGCCCATTATGTGATGATTGGCGTGTATCAAAGGTAGTTGGGTATCTTTATTTTTACGATTGGTAGGTATCAGCGGAGTTGAGATCCACGTTTTGATGACTGGCGGGTTTAAGGGGTAGCTTGGGGATCCAAATTTTCAGCTTCTGTTAACAGTAGCTGTATCAGGTTTAGCTAGCTGTCAGAGTTATAGTGGGTGTTGGTGTCCACATTGTGATGATTGGTGTCTATGAGGGGCTCATTATATGAGTATAAGTGTGTATCATGGACAGCTGCAAATCCAAAACTTGATGATTGGCTTGTGTCAGAGCTAGTTGGGGTCCACATTTTGATGATTATCTTGTGTCAGAGGTACATGGGAGCGCTCATTTTGGTTTTTCGGTGTCTGTTAGTAGTAGATCGAGGTCGACATTTTGGCGATTTGCGGATATCAGGGGTGGTTAGGTGCCATATTGCGGGGTATCGTAGGAAGCTAGGCTCCAAATTGTGATGAGTGGCGGGTATCGGTGGCATCCTGCGGAATTGGTTGACCTTACATAGTGGGTGTGTCGTCACAGTCGCCTCATCACCCTATCACATGTGGGTTACTGTTCCCCAATCTATATAAGGTATTTCCTGAAGCAGCTCTTCGACGAGCCACATATCATACGCCACATCTACGCAGACGGCGACGTCAGTGGACCAGCCAAGGTTCTGGCTTGGAGTTTGAGGCGGTCACAACTCTGTTGATTGATATTGCCAACTACCAACCATTGAAGGGTGGCTCTTACCTGTGACTGCCGCCTGAGCTGGTGGCTAAGCTGGCCATCATAAATATAAAGAACTGGGACGACTTCTGCATTCTATGGGCTATTGTAGCCGCTCTGCACCCGGTTGCTAAGAACCCACAGCGGCCATCGAAATATAACATTCAGTGGCATTTGGATCTGTTTGAGGGTGCAGGAGTAAAATATCCAACACCGGTGTCGCATGTTGAGAAGATAGAAAAGCATACTAACCTGGCCTTAAACGTTTTTTTGGCTGGGATGGGACGACCACTATCGTGCATCGGTAAGCACTCTGGTACCCGTATAATCCTCATGCTGATTGATAAGGACGGCACGTTTCATTACACGCAAATCAAAGACCGGAACCACTTGGTGTATGACCAGACCAAACATAAAGAGCGCAAGTTATCCTGTGAGCTATGTCTGCATGGATATACCACACAGGGTCTGCTCCTGGCGCATAAGCCTGAGTGCATGGGTATAGGGCAAACTGCTGTGCGAGTGGATATGCCTGAGGAAGGGAAGAACATATTATCCTTCCAGAACTGGCAGAAACAGCTTGCCGCACCCTACGTCATCTGCGCTTAATCCTGGTAAGAGCATCACGCAGAAAACGCAGGAGCACCAAGGATGTGGCTACGGCTATGTGGTTGTTTGTTGTGACGGTAAGACCGAACTCCCTGTGGTTAGCAGAGTAGGCGAGGCTGTGGAGAAGTACTTACAAGCTCTGCAGCAGGAGGAGGAAAAGATCAAAGCAGTTCTGTCCATGCCTGTCCCTATGCGGATGACTCGGGAGGATAGAAGGGCACATAAGGCTGTCATGTGTGCAAGAAGAAACTTGGATGTGACTCTGTCCGCGATCATTGCCATATAACAGGCTTGTACAGAGGGCCGGCCCATAACGTGTGTAACCTGAAACTTCGGCTGAGTCCCAAGACAACACCTATCCCTGTGGTGTTCCATAACCTGCGGGGCTATGACTCCCATCTCTTGATGCAGGGTATAAGCAAACTGGAGGGGAACATCAACTGTATCCCCACAACGTCGCTTGGTCAGCTTCATTGACAGCGCACAGTTCCTCCTGGCCTCGGTTGATAAGCTGGTGTCCGCTAACAACCCAGATGAAACGGCGGTTGCTGTTGGGCAAGGGAGTCTTCCCCTATGAGTTCATGGACAGCTTGGATAATTTTGATTCCCCTCTCCCGCCGATCCAGGAGTTCTATAGCAAGCTTTCTGAGGAGGGTATATCTGCTATAGACTATGCCCATTCACAGAAGGTCTGGAGCGTGTTTTGGTGTAAGAACATGGGTGACTACCATGACCTCTACCTGCGGACAGATGTACTGCTCTTGGCAGATGTGTTTGAGGTGTTCCGCAAGACCTGTCTTAAGCAGTACAGGTTGGATCCGGCCCACTACTATACCAGCCCTGGTTTGTCGTGGGATGCTTTGCTTAAGAGCACAGGCGTGGAAATCGAGCTACTCACCGACTATGACAAGCACCTGTTCATTGAGAAAGGTCTACGCAGTGGTATATGCAAGGTGTCGCGTCGCCACGCTAAGACCAATAACTCACTCGTGGATGACTTTGACCAGGATAAACGAACGAGATACATCCAGTACCTTGATGCTAACAATTTGTATGGGTGGGCTATGAGTCAGCCTTTGCCAACGGCGGGCATTGAAAGGGTGGCTCAGCCGGAGCATCTACAGATACAGGACCACCCAGATGATGCTGAGACTGGATACATACTTGAGGTTGACTTGGAGTATCCAAAGCACTTCATGACCAGCACAACGATTACCCGCTGGCTCCGGAGCGGCTTCTTGTAGTGAACGACTGGTTGTCGAACTATCAGAAGAACCTCCTTGGTGAGTTGGGTGGCACCTTGGGCGAGATTAAAAAGCTGGTGCCAAACCTGCGGAATAAGGAGAAGTATGTAGTGCACTACAGGAACCTCAAGCTGTATCTGTCTTTGGAGATGAGACTTACCAAGATCCATCGTGCACTTGCCTTTGACCAGAGCCCCTGGATGGAGCCTTATATTCGGATGAATACGGATCTGTGTAAGGTGGCCACCAGCGACTTTGACAAGGACCTGTATAAGCTTATGAACAACTATGTGTTCGGCAAGACCATGGAGAACCTCCGCAGGCGGGTCAATGTCAAGATTGTGCGCTTTACGGAAGAAGTCCCGCCTACGCACGTCATCAGGTGTTTGATGATGAACTGGCCGCTCTGCACATGCACAAGACTCACCTGGTTCTGAACCGCCCGGTGTATGTGGGTATGTGTATACTCGACCTCTCTAAGCACCTGATGTACGACTTTTATTACAAAACCATGAAGCCCAGATACGGCAAGAACCTTGGCTTGTTGTACACGGATACGGATTCTCTGCTTATGGAGACGTGTATGCTGACATGAAGGAAGATGGGCATCTCTTTGACACCAGAAACTTTCATCCCTCCCGTAGTCACTACAGCAGTGTGAACAAGAAGGTTCTGGGGAAGATGAAGGATGAGTGCGCCGGCGTGCCTATCAAGGAGTATGAAGGTCTGCGCCCTAAGATGTACTCGATCTTAATGTCGATCCGGGATGAGATCATAAAAGCAAAAGGTGTGAAGAAGGTGGTGGTGAAGATGCATCTACGACCCCCTCAGTATGTGGAGTCGCTGTTCGCCCTAAGATGTACTCGATCTTAATGTCGATCCGGGATGAGATCATAAAAGCAAAAGGTGTGAAGAAGGTGGCGGTAAAGATGCATCTACGACACCCTCAGTATGTGGAGTCGATGTTCGCCCAAAAGCAGTTTCGCCACGGAATGAACATGCTCAGGAGTGACTGCCACAAAATATATGGGCTCCACGTTAACAAGGTGTCTCTCTCCCTCTTTGACTCAAGGCGGTGGATAGCTGAGAATGGCGCAGACACTCTGGCCTATGGGCACGCGTCGATTTGTCGAACAGATGAGGGGCTGAGGTATAGAATGAGCACCGATCAAAATGTGGTGGCCGAACTGTGGGTAGATGTGGATTATTTAACGGAGGAGAAGGTGGACCTTGAGATTGAGGTTAGGGATTTGGAATCAAAGTATGAGGACCTTTTGGAGCGCGTGAGTTGTTTAGAAGCGCTTATTCAGCAGGGTCCTGGTGATCGCCCGCTTTAGTATGGCCCTGGACCATACGGGGCTGGAAGGGCTGGCTGACAACATTTGGTACCAGATGGGGGAGGTGCGAGCGCACCGCAGGCTGGCTTATGTGAGTGAATTTGGAAACTGCGCTTGTACCCCCAGTCTCTATACTACTCGTGAACTTACTGGACGTTGTTATTACATTTGTTGCATTGCAGTCAGCAGAACCAATATTTCTGGTTCGCTAAACATTGGCAGTTAAAATTCGGCAACTACATCAATCAACCTTTGGTGTACTCTGGTCAGGTGTTGCACAAAACTTACTGATGTCGATGATGAATTGATCATATGTAACGTATTAGAATTAATAGGGTATAACCTTTAATTGATCAAGTATGGATTAATCAAAATATATCTACAGATACTTGGTTAATTTTCGGTACATAAATATTGTCGTTGTGTGTCGCGTGGATTCAATAAGCGTACATATGCAGTTAGTGAAACATTGCATTTCTAACTAACACTATGTAAAAATAGACGTTATACCTGATGGTTTCACATGTGTAACACGAGTACTCAGTGATAATGTATTTTGGAAAATACATTAAGCCGTCGAACTTATACAATTGTAAATGTGATACTTTCGATAAACAAATATTGCTTCGTGTTATAGCAATTTGATGTTCACTGCAATCCGCTGGAGCTTACAGCAGTGCAGGAATTTAAAAAAGATGACTCTGATCAGTTGTTAAACTACTACTCAATAAGTTTATACCAAGGTACTTAAACATTATTGCAATCTTCGACAATCATAATAGTATTTAGGAACACCAATAAGGTTTTCGTATCGGTAACTCTCTAGCCCACCCAATCAAGCAGAAGCTAGATCAAGGCGCGAAGGCCCTAAGCAAAAAAGGGTCCGTGCTTTGAATTTATTGTGATCAGATCAAAGCTTTTGAGAGTATCATCACAACATTAAACTTGATCAAATGTATCTCATCCATCGTATGCAGTATGGTGAATATGGATAAGTTATCACAGGAATTCTTGGACCGCTGTAGGTTATTTTATTCGCCAATGATAACGGAAATTATTTAAGAGCTATAGTAATCTCTTTTGTTGATGATTCAATCCCACTAGAATCCTAATCAAACATACGCGAACTGTACCGAATGGCGCATACTGACATAAGCAACTTAAGTGATTGGCAGATAGCAAATAAACACCATTTTAACTCACTTAAAACGAAGTATATAATATTTCGCCAATCTATCAAGACAAAAACTTTCAAAATTATGAATAAACCCATCAAAAGAGTTGACTCTGTAATTGTTTTTAGATTATGCATTGATGAAACCTCATCTGCTGCATACAATAGTCATACCGATGATTGCACCAAAACATTGGATGGATAAAACAGTGGCTGCGTGATGCTGTCACAGTAACGGGCGTCTAGTGTGGTATGCGTCTGTGCCAAGGACATTCAAACAGTGCCAGATGTTTTGCATTTCTGCAGTTAAACGTTGAACTGTATGGACCGTGCTGTTCGAATATTATCAACAGGTGTCAGAAAGCACGTACCAGTTCATCATCATCATCATCATCATCATCATCATCATCATCATCACCATCATCATTATCATCATCATCGTCGTCGTCATAGTCATCGTCATCATTATCATCATCATTATCACAACCAATCATTATTACCAATCATCATCACCAATCATCATCATCAACATCATCTCTTTTGTCAGAGCACCTATTACATCATAGGTTTGATAGAATCTATCAGTTCTATTTCCTTTCAGTCAGTTGTAAACTAAGTTTTATGCTTGGTCATGTAACCAAACTTGAAAACATCGTCGATTATTTCGGAAATGTTTCAAGCTGCTACAAGGACATGATTTTATGAGTTTGCAGGCAATTTGCATGATAACATACACTTTACCATCTGGCCTCCAAATCAACTTAATTGCATTAATGGAACTTGCATTACGATATCTGACGCCGGCTTAAGAGGCCTGCTATTTGCAAAGAAAGGTTGTATTTTTATCTGCAACTAGGGTAACAAAGTAGTCCATATGTAAGAAATAACATTAGTGTAATTAGTGAACTCCGGGTCGAACTGTATAACGTCTGATTTCGTCTTGTTAAGCCTTTGACAAGCATTTAGGTTAAAAAACTATGGTGCTCACTGATGACAGGACTCCTTAAATATAGCCTTGTATAATGGTTGGAGAATAACTTGTTGCAATAGGTAATGTGCTTTATCATTGGTCATGCGACTGCGAGATGACAGCCAGGAGTTTAAATAATCCTAAAAGACTAAAAAGACGAGACAGTGACTTCACTATAAAGTATTATGACATTATCGCTAACTACATACCGTCTCTGCTAAATCATTTATGCTTTGCATCGCGCATTATTCTGAAAATAAAGCAATGCATATGGCAAGATGTCACTCCGGGTATAATTGATATCTACCAGCATGTATATAGTACAGCCACATATGAACACGCTTTCCATTGTATCTTGCAGGTTTTTTAAAGCGTGAATGTTTAAGATTTTGCTGGTAATCTATTTTAAGTGATGTATTAGGTATTGCATTATTCGAAAAAGAACCTGAAATAGAAGCTCCATCGTTTCCTCCAAGTTTCGGTTTTTATCTCATTCTAACTAACACATCGAACAAATAGGTTAACATCTGTGGAAAAACAAACTGACGTCGTAGTTATGAATAGATATTAAACACGAGCCTTTCATACTCAGCCGAGCGAGGTGTCTAGTAACCATTAGATTTTAGCGAAACTCGACACTCTCACGGAGACCGTAAGAGCTTATGGAAAACCCTACATAAAGCATTATTGCAAGTGTGACAGTGTGTATACAACAACTTGGAGATTTTGGCCTATACAATGGCAAATCGACTAGGATTGATGACTTACACACTGTGGCAAGGTGAGTGCATATATGGCACGTAACAGCCTATGCATATTGACTAACAGAAACTTTGCATCAAGCGTTCACAATCTCTTCTGCTTCAGTCGTATGTGTATCGTCCCTGTCTGTATACAACAAAACGATATCTAAGATTGGATGTGAGGCCCAAGAGCGTCACATTGTGCAACCTGTGAACCATAGCGCTAACGAGGCACTGCTTAATTATATGGCGGTATACAGTATACCCGAAGCCTGGCTAGATATCGAGATAACAGCTACATATTGGCATGATGCACACGGTACGTGAGTTTATCACCACGACGACAGTCAGGGACGCCTCCCTTCTGTAACATATCTTTAATTAAATTCACTTTCACAATCAAGTACGTATGCTTTATGTCAACATTGAAAAAAGCCAACATTTTCGGCACTTAATGTCAACACTTTACAATCCAGGAGACATACCGTTGTACGACCAAGGATGTTACCTCATGGATGACTTGACTCATCGCAAAACAGAACCAATCATGGAATATGCCAATATTGAGACCTGTATATCAAGCTGCACCACCATACAGACGTCGTTTGCATGTATACAGGTGCGATTATCATATTGATGCGTAGACGATATAATTTGTAAACATGAATGATAGGATGTCAAACTTTTCCCCCAATGGTTTAACACACATTTAGGCGAAGAAAGGAACGTCAACATCGGAGGTTTTGTGCATTTGCACCAGGCGTGTTCCAGTCATGCAACGCCAAGCCGATATAGCTTGCAGTGCAAGTGGGTCAGCAGCAAACAACACAGTCAGGATATATTCCACAGGTTTGTGTGCGTCCACAACTGAGTTGATTATTTCTTGCGTGTCTCTATTTCACAAATAACCGGGTTCTCATCTAGCTTCCGATGCCGACCCAACATGGACTTGGGATGAATACCACAGCAGCAGCAGCTCTCTCTGTACCATGCAGAAATCCCATTCATACATCCTCAGTGCAAGGAACTGTAATGAGAAATTTAATTATGTTTGCAGCGTGGGTACAGACCTTGTCCGTAAGTGTTATATAATTAATTTCATATCAAGTTACTGCCCATATAGTCCATGTGTATTTGGATTGATACATTAACTGTTTATTTGCACAGCTTCGCACTCATCAGAAACTTGGTTTGAGGGCAGCTGGAGATGTTTCAAAGGTGGAAGAAACATTACATCGGCTGGGAGCGGGTGGACGGCTGTCATGGCATGGACGTGGCAGCCAGAATGTATATATGTTTATGTTGCAATTGTGTATTGTGTTAGTTCGTATGGTATTGTGTGCAATAAGTGCTGGATTGCTTCTCATCAAACTAAATCTCGTTGTTTATTGGACGTCCAGCAAGGTATGGAGGCAGAGTTCACTACACCAACTGGGCGCCTGGTCATCCTGCTTTCTCCAATGGTACATGCGTCACTGTAAGCCTTGATGGTTTGTGGTGCACATCACAATGTTCAGACATGAGGCACTTCATATGTACCGTAGGTAGCGTATATCATAAATAGTAAAACGTTCAATTCATGAATGACTGCATTACCCGCCGCCGGCTTTTGGTTACGTATTAATCGATAGCCAAGCGCAGTTAAGATGGTGATAAGTTACATCCATTAATGATTCTTTAAAACGCGCTGGTTTCTTGTTACCTAACCGGCAGATATCCCGTTGTGTCAGGAATGCAACATAATGCTTTCTGCTAATGCAAGTCAATTTAATCCATTTATACTTAATGGAGGGATACAACATATATTCAACTAGGGAGCTTGTGAGACGCCTCTTATTCGGATAATTGTCCCGCTACTTTTCGTCTTTCATGAAGAATGACTGCCGATATATTTAGATTAATCTGTATTTGATATATAGGTGATGGTACCTCACATACTGGACCTAATACGTCACGCATCATCCTTTCATCATCGTCATCATCACCAGAACGCATCGATATTACTGAAAGCAGCACCAATAATTCAATGCTACTTTTTGTCAAATCACGAAAAATAATATTGACATGATAATTAATAGTGGGCGATCAACCTTTATATTGTTACCGTATTACAGCCATTGAGCCAAGTTATACACTGGGTAATAATGATAAAGCAAGCGATAATGGTGTGGCTGATGACACTGCATCCAACACGATCACAATTGCTGGTGAGTTCATGCTGAGTTCTGCAGCATTGGCTTTCTTGGTTTTCTTGCATTAAATCGAGCAGCGCCCAGTCATTCAATCATGTACAATGTACAATACATCTGCTTGCATCTGTTGCGCTGGGAATAATTGCTCTGGTTTGTGTTCTTACCGGACAACTCATCTTTGCTGGTGTTTACTGGTATTTACTATTGATATTTTACTGTAGCATAAAAAGATATACCAAATGTGCCTCGCTAATTCTACAACAGCTCTGCTGTTTAAATTTATCTACGCTGTTACTCGTATTGACTTATCAGTCGTAGAAATCAGGTCTGGGAAGAATTTCACACCACACTTATGACGTAATCGACGAGGACCCCTATAAAACACCAGTTGATGATGCAGCTGACGGTTATGAGACGATCCCTGATGAGGCTCTTGATCCGTATCTTCCAGCCAGGAAAATGTACATGTCGATAATTGATGACGAGCCAAAGGCTGAAATGAGCGATAGCGAGACGTCCGTGGAATACACTCAGCATCTGTATGTAAACACGCCCGATGCAGAAAGTGCGGCAGAAGAGACGGTCGAAGAGACATTTACTAGGATTGTACAGGAGTAGGCTTAGTAGGCTATAGTTGTGTGAGTACGATGCAAACTCAAAACATATCTATCACGTTCTTAATTTATCTAGGTTGTATAATCCGTTATGTAGTAAATGTCGTGCATGTTTCTAAATGACACATACACCATGATCATTGCTTTTTTACTCCGTAAAGTCGCATTTGCAGTGGGGATCACTTATCCCACCACGACAAATGAGTCACAGCTGAGTCACTTGACAAAGTTGAAATGATGAATATATAATTCGTGCATATTAATAGGGCCGTTTTCATTGTGCACCATCACTTTACTCTGGCTGTATATAAATGCTCTTGTATTAGAAAATAAAGATTGTTTTGCATATTTGTTGGTCGAGAACGCTACAGATACTGATAGATATGATTTGGAAACTTGGTGCTAACCCAGTGGACTTCTTACCGCGCTTTAATTAGAATTAGTCGTGGTTGTGCTTTTTCGGGTGGCATGGAGTAAAACAGTGGTGTATTCTCCACGAGTCGTGTCTTTGTTTCTTCAAATGCACTGTATGACACGGATAGAAATGGATACATATGTGATGACATTTGTACTTCGAGGGCTCATTGCTGATTACCTTAGATGTGGTGAACATAGACCTTATGGTTGATTCGAATTCCCACGGCAAGCCCCGATCAGCTGATGTAAACATGACCCCAAGTCTCTCTGAAAAACGTTTATCCGGACCACTTAACACCTACTCATGTGCCCCAGTGTGGAAAACTAAGGTGAGTGAGGCCAGATATGTCTACCTACTCATTGTTTTATCTCTCAAGAACTAGCTTTACAGTTTTATTATTATAATGCAATAACCTAAATGGGACATTCTTACCTTCTTACAGGAGAATGCGGACCACTAATCCAAACTTCCATTATATACATTTGGGGTCTAATGGTGATTGAGGTCTTAGTTTTTTGAATGTATTTGTAATGGAACATGGCACGTTTCGAGGTGTTTCAAGAAATGATGTTTAGGATGTGGTTATGACAAATGAGGATCACGCATGCAGGGGATGACAAATTTTACCTGTGTGCCTCATTGCATTATGTAGTACGATACACAAGACCGACGGAGCCATGAATCATTGCATTTTGCCACAGACAATACAACTTACAGTAAAGGTATTTAATCAAGCCCGTATAAATTCACATTCCTTCCCATATTATCTATTATCATACATTCAAATGCACCCTGTATGTTGTAGTCAAAGCTTTGCAATTTTATATTTATAAAATCGGAATCATACGTCCGGATTACACATTACATAAGGATTGAAAAAAAACTTCGCGGAAGTTATGGAGCTTGCTTTTTGCAAAACTTTATATATTGTCACAATAACACTTCTTTTACCTTAACCACATGGTAATTACATATTACCTGAATCTGTAAAAAAGAAATGCTTTAAACATTACAAATTCACCAACATACGAGTGCATTCAACCGAATGCAAGATATAAAGGGTGGTTTCTTGTACGCTTAACAGGTTGAATGGCACCTTTAAACTCATCGATTCCATATGAGCTGCTCGCAAACAAAGAAGGTGTAACTGAGTATGGCAAACAAGTCCTGTTAAAACAGTCATGAGGCATTGCTCACCCCTGACGAGATTGATGTGCCCCTGAACAGGGGAAGTGCCATTATCCAAGAACAGTTGCAAACGGGGACAAACAGAGGATGTGGCTGAGACGACCTGGGAAATACAATACCAACATATCCCGTTGATGAAGAGACAGGGTACATTCTTGAGGCAGACCTAGATTATCCTGAATCGTTACATGGTGCGCACAACAAAGTATCCCTGGCCCCTGAAAGTTTGGAGGTACAACAGTAATGGTTGTCCGACTACTAAACGTATATTCTAGGTGCTGTGGGACCCCTTCTGAGGTTGAGAAATGTGTACCCAACCTACGCAAAAAATAAAAATACATGATCCACTACAGCAGCCTAAAGATGTACCTCTCTCACAGGATGCATGATTCACAGTGCGTTTTCCTTCAACCAGAGCCTATGGATTGAACCTTATTTCCTCATGAACACAGACCCAAGGAAGGTTAAACCAGTGAGTGAATTACGGAGAGAATGATTCTAATTCCAATCTGCGCTGTCATTACTATTAATATCCTATCTAGTTTCGCTATGTATTGACACATATAATATGTAGAATATGAAGCCATTTATTTGTTTGGTTTTGCCCAAAGAGTTGACACATTCACCAAATTATTTTTTCCTAAATATTTGAATACTATATGTCTTATTTGATGCGTGCCTGATACGGGTAAGTTCATGGGATGAGCTGGTATTTTATGCAGCTATATGACTTGTTACCTGGACTCACGCGATACTGCATAGCCATTTGCACATTGGTAACAATATTACCGTTAGTTTAACGCTTTATTGTATAGTTTGAATTGTTATGACAAAGAAGTCAGTACCGTTAACGTCTCTACCTTGGTCTATCTGTGAGCGGTGTCTCATTAATATAGTGTATGTTTTGATGCAATTACTAAAGCCAATAATATTGTCCTGTTTGTACCAACGTGGCACGTTGGGCAGCCACATTATAATTATCACGCACACGTGGGTACAATTGACGTTTTCTGTGACGTCATGTATCAAAAAGCTATATCCCCGTGCCCAGCAGATCGTAAATATCATTTTGTTAATGGTGATTCGCGCTTTGTATGAGAGAAATAATTGTTCATAGCTTAAGCAAGCGAATATTTCCAGTGATTCTCGATGTTAGAAGCACACAATTTCGTTTCTATTTTATTACGCTGTCACACGCTAGCCAAATCTGCACGTCGTGACAAATAAATCGACTGTTGGCGTTGAATCAATAATGATTGGAATATATCGATTGAATGGTGCACAAGCCTAGTTACATAATTACAAATTAAACATTTCTTGAGCTGATTTGAAAGTAAGCAATTGAGAAGGTAATGAAATGACATCAACAGCAGCTTGGGGGTGATTAGAGTCCCACCTTAGGAGCCGCCATTGCACCCGCCATGACACTCCCAGCCCCAAACCAGGCCACTGGACCATAACTAGCTGCAAAGCAAAGAGAGTCTCCAGGACGGCCCTTACCTGCCCTTGTCTGAGCGCTCTTTTTTAAAATTTATTGGAGTACTGCAATAACCACAGGCGTACCTGTACTCGTATTTCGCCCAAAGTAACTGCCTCACTGGTAGCTCGCATAGGGCTCTGCTTAAGTGCGATTGACAACGCACTTCCCAGTAGCACATTTGAACTATGAATAGAGTAAAGGAAAAGTTTGCCAAAGGTGTTTTCCTAACTGCTAGAGTTCTAAACGAAATATTGGACTCAATAACAACGATGGCACATGTGCAGGCATCGATGCGTTGTATCAAGGCACATCTTCTAGCTGAACCCGAATGCCATACACGGATACCAGTGGCCTAGGAGAAAAACGAAGCTGAGTGATATATAAACAACTGCTAGGTGGGATTTTTAACCCTACATAACAACAATTCATCACCCCGAATGCCAACGTTTCAAACACATTGAGGCTTCCACCAAAAGATCCATGATTAAAGAATGACGTCACATACTTCGATGGCAGAAGGAGAGGATATGCTCGGCTGCTGGTATCGACGTTAAGTGAGGTGGCGTGGCCCTTTACATGACAGACAAAAGGTAACAAGGCTTCCCATGCCCAATCTGGAGGGTTTGCTTGTAATGGAGATCAAGTTCCTGTTCTAGCAGAGTGTCTGTGATGGATAATGGTTGGGTAAACAGATTTCTGTTGACACAGTCACCGAGACCCACTTGTGCGATAGTGCAGTTGACCTGGTGATTGCCATGGAATGCCATAACTGAAGCTCGTGCTTGACGCCATAAAAACCTTCAAAATGGGTTTGGATGACAACGGTATCGCACAGGTAATTGTGGTGAACATTAAACTTCACACTTCTTCCATCATACGTCTATTTGACAGGGGAGCTCTTGTGCTCACCTCTCAAAAGGGGACCAGAGCGACCACTGCCATCGCGGCACATACAGCTGATGCCTTGCGCAGTGACTATTAGAGATATGAATGAGACAGAGAGAAGACTAGACAGTGGAGACCAGCTTTACTGCGTCGGTAGCAGGGATGGCTGTGGCATATGTGCAGTAGTATAGGAAGTGGGGGTTCTGACGCACTTTTTAGGGTGAACTTCACTGTTCCATACTACACGTAAAATAAAGGCCTATACAGGATTTTGCTCCCTGCTCACTTACGGTCAGCTTCACTCGAGAGAAAGTGGAAAGGTGGGTCGGACCCAACCCTCAACGAGCCCGATTCCACCACGTTAGATTGGTGGTATATTAACGATATCTTCATTGTTGTTTTCTAAACCGCCGCACGCCGCAGTTTTTGTACAGTAGTTGGTGTCGGTAGAGAGTTATGCGTACGCAATGTAAGAAACTTTTCCATCATAGTGAATTGTGAAACATGGATAAAACATGACACAAATATATTGACGTGTACAAATTTGAACTCAGTTCTGCATCCCCATTATCACGGCAATATTTTCCTGAACGCGCACAACAGCCCCAGAATTTCACTCTAAGGATAGCGCATACGTCCGCGATTTTCGCCTGCACTATTCACCCCAAAAATTGGGCCTCTTATTCGACATTTTGCGAACTGATCTTACCTAAATGTCAATGCATGTAACATAAGACTACACGATCAACGTTTTGTGCATTTTTCGACACGGTAAACAATCATGTGTTGACTCGAGTGTTCGGTTTCACATCCGTGATGGCGTTTAATGGCGAGGTCAAGAGGTCACTAGAGATATGTAAGATTGTCACAACATTTACCGTCTTCTGTGTGCTGCTTTATTTTCTGATGTTTGAGACACCCGTTTCCATAGCGAAATTACGCACGTATTGACAGAATAAATTCTTATCTTGAGGAATTGCAGCAAACTTCGGCATCTTATCAGACGCATTCTGCTTCCAAAGCCGTACTATGATGTCATCTATGAATGCGTCCACTTCGGTTCATGTGGTGAAGTCATGTATTAAGAGTTGTGAAGATGGCACTAAATTTGTCCTGGTGAGTAGAACTGATCCATTATTCTTCTGCTACTTAATACATTTATCCCACGTTGTTCTGCGGCTTCACGTCCTAAACCGATATTCGTCTAATACTTCATATACTGAACCGCCATTCTTATGCTGCTTAATGCACTGAACCGCCATTCTTATGCTGCTTAATGCACTGAACCGCCGTTCATTCTTAGCTGATAGACGTAATGTTAGAGATATGAACCGCCAAACTTCGACACTTATCAGACAATCGTGTTCTGTCAATGCTGGATCATTGAACAGCCGTCTTGTGATCTACACTGATGGCCTTCTTATCCATGTTTTGAACTCATATATAAAACAGAGTCATTTTATAAGAGTATTAAGTGGGGGTAGCAACATTTTACGTACCGTCTTACTTGGTTCTTATATCCACTGATGTGTGCTGCAATTCTTCTGCTCATCTTATACACGTCGCTTCCATGCGAAATTATTACGTATTGATTAGAACACATTCTTATGACGTCTGAGGAATTGCAGCACGGCGAAATTTCCTGAACTCGGTCTGTTCGATGACACTACAACCGAAGGATAATTAACGCAACAATAATGCACTGAACCGCCTTTCTTTACTGCTGAATTTGCAGCCATTATTATGCGGCATCTTATTATAGCCTATTGCCCAAAAATGCATGTTCTTTCTTGTCATGCTACTGGACTGAATGTATATAATGTTGTGAAGATGGCACTAAATGTGTCACAGTGTTGATGAAACTTCTTCTGCAGGACCGCACAATACATTTGTCAGGAACCCCACGTTTGCGCTTCACTTATCAACCGATATTCGTCTAATACTTCATATACTGAACCGCCATTCTTATGCTGCTTAATGCACTGAACCGCCGTTCTTCTACTTATGCATACATTGAACAGCCTTAGTTATGCTACTACCTACACTGATCTTGTTATTCTTGCCATTCTGCTTGCTTATGGGGCACTGAACATGCTTAATGGACTTAATGCACTGAACCGCCGTTCTTCTACTTATGCATACATTGAACAGCCTTAGTTATGCTACTACCTACACTGAACTGTTATTCTTCTGCTTCTTCATGCACTGGACTGCCATTCATATATGTAACATAAACGTGTCACAGTGATAAAGCGTGATATCTTGTCTGAGGAACACAACGCAGAGTTGAGGAGCCCGAAGATAAAACAAGTTTGGGTCTGGAGGTTCATGTTGTTCACGTAGTGCATGGAGGCGGCTTCACGAAGGACCTTTCACTAACTCAATGGTTCTTACAGGAGTGCCAATTATCAGCTTGGATATAGACATATCTGCAACTGCTGTCAGCCCCGCACAAGAAATATTCACTAGGGACGTGGCAACGATATAAAAGACAGACACGGCTGTGTGCAATGGTAATCTGGGTGTCAATTCAGCAGCGAATCCCTGTTTTTATATGTTGTCAATATGTATAACGTCCATGGAGAAGCTGCGTACGTTGTTAAGATGATTGGGTTGCTCTATCTGGCGCACTCGACGTGTGAGCATGTACAGACAGCCTTGTGACCAGGTCGAAATTTCCTCACGGCAGACATGTAGAGTAATGGTTAAGACCCAACTACAAAAACGGTGTTAAGCTTGACAAGCGAGAATGCTTCAGTTTGAGATAAAGAGCGTATTTGCAGCAATACTGCCCTAGAGCACGTGTGACGGCATCACAAAACTGCGAGGTGGGGGCGGGGTAAAGAGCTAAGAGATGCCCAAATGGAAGATAGTCACATAGGTCCATTTATATGTCTGATGAAGAAATAAAGGGAACTCAGTGACTTAAATTGGTAAGGCGAGAAATGGAGGAGTCATGGGAGAAATCATACTTTGCCAGACATGTGTGTCAGAAGATGCCAAACGGACTGATATTTGTTACGCAGCAAGTGCACAGTGCCCCTGCCGGAGGAGGGTGAGATGAATGTTTATTCTGAGCAGTTGCCATTCCGTATCCAGACTGGCTATCATTGGTGTGGGATGATGTTTGGTGTAGTATCGTGTTTGTGATGAAGAGGCATAATCGCCAGAGTGATAAGGCCTGGTTATATGTAAGCGACAGGAAACTAGTGCTGCGTAAAGGTAACGAAGTCCATGCCACCTATCGGCGGAACCTGCCATTTGCATCATGTAGCTGACTCCAATATACATAGGAATCTAGACGGGGAGTAAGAGAAAGTTGCTGACACAATGATTTGAAAGTATGCTTGTCACATGGTTGGGTAAGGAAAAAACGGACACAGTCAAACCAGTTTGGGGTGAGCGCCTTTGGCACAAAAAATGAATGACAATTTAATCCAAAGATCGGAGGTGTTATCTGACACAGAAGGTGACATGCTGTACCAATGTCAATTTCCTCGGATCACCGAGGACGTCAAATGAGGTCACCCACGCTGTACAGGGAGTGGGTGCATGGAGTAGCTGTGCCCTCCTCAATACACTCTCGTGAATTATTAGACTACCGTCTCAGTGATGTTAACCATAAACTTTGACTTGCTGTTTGTGTGTAATGCATGTTAAGTTTGTTCTCAGATTCAGAGGGTGCAATCCATTTGCAATACAACAAGCACCCACTTGGCTGTAGACCAGTGCCTATGGGTGTACGGGACATCCTGCATGTTGTTTCTGTGTGCCATTTAACCAGATAGTACTTAGGATGATCCATACAATGTCTCATTGTGGCTGCGGTTTTATGGCCCTTACAGGGCTACAGTACTGAACGACCAATTTGAATAATAGACCATAGAGGTGGACGCATGCACCATGGCGATATACAAACCACTTTTCTTGGCAGCGATGTAGCAGAATACACGAAAAAACTGCTAGCTGGCATCTTGAAATCTATCATAATTTATCTCCCATGGACGAAATCAACCAGTTATTAAGAGGATATACTCCTTAAAGAACTACGCTGATTAGTCAGCGTCACCTACTCAGCTCCTCCCCCTCCAGTACCATTGCGTACAAGTTACCACATTCTGTTTGGCAGCTTCTTGCATTAATTTTGCCAGCCCCGGTCGCACGGTGATATTTTTGCATGAATTTGGCGTATAGCTGTAGCTGTCAAGCAGGCGAACGATTCAAAGGAAACGAGTCCTTAAACCGTGTGCTTCAAAAGAGCAGTTTAATGAGCGGCTAAATACGTTTATTTAGCGTAGTATTGTAGTAAAAAGCGCATGTCGGATTTAAAGTGGCGTCTCCTATGAAGGTTGATCATGGATCTCTCCAAAATCGAAGCGTCTATAAAGAATCACCGCCGCGTGATCGCATAGGCTAAATCTCAACGCATTGTGTAAATGTATATAACATACGTTGTAAATATTTTAAAAAAACATAAAAGTAATTTGGTTCTAAAGCCTGACTTCCCTTGCAGTGACCCAGTTAACCAGTTGCTAGTAAACATCCAATATCACCCTGTTAAATCTTTAAAGACAAGGCAAGTCCTTAACCCTGGTCGCTTAGTCTATGGGTCTGCTGGTGGGGTCACTTTAAATATCATCGCTTCAAATTTACCTCAAAGCATAGAAAAAGCGTTATTCATGAGTTTCCACATAGGACATTTGACGTCTATAGTCGACATACACCACAGCTCTTGAGGGACATTTAATTTAAGCCATTCTGATCTGGATCGTAAGCACGTCGGCCATCTGCAAAACATTAACTCTCAATGAACCAATCACACTTGTTTGTACATTATTCAATAAAACATCAAGCGGTGATGACTCGCAACAAATCTATAAATATAAATATATCATATCTTTTGTTATTACCCCCCTGCAATACTGAACCAGCTTTATCCCACGGATGACTGATTACTGTGAGCCGACACGTACACTTTTTTCGATATAAAACCTTGATGTATTTTATAAGTATCAGGGAAGTCCATATTCACTTAAGGTGAGCAACATAGAGTAAAAGTGTTATGCAATACATGCTGGAAAAATCGCTTTCAACATGGCTGCTTTGATCCTTCTAGTTGTCATGTTCGGCATCTTAAGAGAGCCGAAGCCGACACAAGGTAGGTAATTAAATATGAAACGTTATTGACTTGGATAGCAAAGTCCACGCGAAGTTACAAATGAAACGGAATTTAAACTTCCTGGTTCCAGCGCAGGAGCGTGTGTGGGGTGTTTTACATATACCCCTACCCAGCCTGTGCTGTCTGTGAGCACATTGACCGACGGAGACTCTTCCACGATGACAATAGATAAGTGCATAGAGCGATGTGAACTCCGGGATAAAACATACGCCGGACTAAGAGTAAGTTGCGACTATCAGCATCTATCAAGTTTGTGTGGCTTAGAATAATCGATCGTTTATACCGGTTTTCTTGCAAGATACATCAATGTATGTTAATTAGCTTGCTGTTTTTTTTCTAAGTTATTGATAAACAATTACATCGATACATATAGTTGATCCTTGACGGATTGTGGTAGATACATGTTAATGCACTCTTGTGAATGTCACAGAACAGTTACATTTGCTGGTGTGGTGACAACCATAATCACACCATAAATGGACCTCAACTCAGTGACAGCAACTGTGCGGCCATTTGCCCGGGGGATCGCAAGAACATTTGTGGGAGCCAGTCTTCCATAGTTATCTTCTCAGGTAAATAAGTCGTGTTTGAAAAATATTGATTCGCATTGCTAAAATTGTCTCTGCTGCATTTAATGTATTTTGCCAGGTTTTGGACAATGATATATAAGGCAAGGTATAGTTAATTAGAATGGGTTCATTTTTGTTTGCTTGCAGTATGTAGCCGAGGTCTTTACAAAAACATCACCAATGATCAGCCAAACTGCGACGGATGGTGTCACTGCCTGGATAACAGCATTTGTGTCTACTTTAATGGATCGTGTGCTGCTGGTTGCGATCCCGGATGGAGCGGCACACCATGTAACGTCCCAGGTATAAATAAAAAACAATGGTTCTGCTTCTCAGACATCCTGTTGATTTTGTATCCATCCTGGTAATTTTTAATGCTAAACTCTATATAGGTTAATGGGATTGGCCATATTGCACACTTTAAGATTTGTAGGTGTATTATAGCTCAATATAGATGACTTTTACTTCCATAGGTAACACGGAAATCCAGTGATATGCTGTATGCAATAGTATTCTTATATATTAATGATCAGTGGGGGCCCCCTCTCATTGTCATTTCGACCAATCTGCCTGTACATATTCTATCTCGCCAAACAACCTGACCCGTATTTTTTTTAAAGACTCAACGATATCAAAGACGCAGCGCGTATTATATGGTTGGTATTAACATGCCAATTTTAAGGCAAGAATTGTCTCAAAAACATCTGTCACTCCATTTCGCTGGAGTGGGGAGATTTCTTGTCTTTAAGTCCGACAGTGTGTGAAAGTGGGTCATTTAAATACCTCTATGCGGTTTGTGCCGATATATCGCATAGATCAATGGATATATAACGAAGTGAGTTAGCGAATGGAAGGGAGTAAGTGAGGAAGTCAGCTTGTAACTGTGTGAGTGAGTTTGGGAGTGAGTTAATTAGTGAGTATACTATTGGCATTTGTGATGTTGGTGTGTTACATTGATGTAATCTTCTTTAAGTGCCCACGGCTTTGACTGCGTTGTGGCCTTAACATAACTTTAAAACTGCCATGATTTTATACCGATTTGGGACTCCGTGCAAATAATGTAACACTACATGAATGACGAGAGAAGAAGTACCTAGATAAAACCTCGCAGGAGTTAACAACAAACCCAGCGTACCTTCGACCAAAGCCAAACCACAAAATGGGATACGGTTGGGTATCTTATTCCGTTATGAAGGGATTCACTAGTGCTTAGTAGTTGTGAGTGAAAATGCGTAATGCCGTGAATGATATGTTGGAAAATTTGCTGACTATGAAGTAACTAAGGGCTACAATGCAGCAACGCATCAGCAGGTGTGCTTCCCGGCTGGTGATATAACACCTCAATGATCACTACGCAAAACGGAGTTTTAAGAGGCAATACACTCGCTGTGCTGTTTTTCTGAGGGATCACTTGAAATACTGACAACAAAAGTAGGGCGACACGTGCCTCTATTTAATGCGGCTTACAAAGATATACAACCTTAATACCGAGACTTTTAGGCCTGACAGACTCGTTGAAGTAAATCGATTATACTTCAGTGACATATCAATCTGGTTATCGGACACTAATGACATGACATGTGTATAACAGCCACACACCTTTTCCCCTGTGATATGAGGTACGATCGATAGACACCATCACAGTATCATATGCATCAAACACTGTCAACGTCGTTTAAAAACGAAGAGCAGTCAACAAATCGATAATACAGCCTTGGGTAGGAGCCACATAAACAGGCATTATGCAACCAGTCCTTGTATGGACCTATCATAAGGATCAAAGACATCAAATGTGTAGAAACACTGTCTTCTCTTAAAGGCTACATAGAAATAGCGAAGATACTGATCGGTTTATCAACATATTTCATCTGTAATAACAACATTTCCACGGTGCTAGAGTCACAACACCTTTATAAATTACTCACCCGTGCTTCAGACAGCGTGTCAGAATTATCACTGCATTCTTCAAGCAATGCTAAAATGTTTCGCTTGCTTCACCGGCAAACGGACGTTTACCTCTGAATAAGCCTCAAATTCATTTCAAATCATATTCCCCATACATACCGACACATTCTCACCACCTTATGACTTGTAATGCCTTGTTATTGCAGATGCCTTATCTGTTGCAGCTTGTATCCACATGAGCGAGGAAGGATGTGCTCTTCCATGTAACTGCGCCAACAACGTTGCATGTGATGAAACAACTGGTGCATGTCGTGATGGATGTAGAGATGGACGACCACGACCTCCTGGTAATGAGACCATGTTCTACTAGAGGGGAGCTGGGTGTAAAATAGGTAACAACGATTAGGGTCACTTGACTGATTATAATATAGTCCAATACGAGCTGGTAGTAATTAAATATGTGGCTCCAGGTAATGTAGCGTACAGGAAATCGGCGTCACAGAGTGGAACATACAGAAGCTGGAATGCTGGCAATGCTGTCGACGGAAGACTGCCACCTCCGTCCTCGACAGTCTGGGAATCACAGGAGGAATACTGCTCCCATACAGATCCAGGGTATTCAGGCTACGCCTGGTGGAGCGTGGACCTCGCGGGACAGCACCAAATAGACAATCTTACCTTATTTAACCGGTATTACTCAAGTAAGAAATTATGTATGTATATGTATGTATGTATATGTATATTTGCATGTATGTATGCATGAATATATGTATGTATGTATGCAAGTATGTATGTATGTATGCTTGTATGTATGTATGCATGCATGTATGTATGTATGTATGTTTGTATGTATGCATTTATGTATATATGTATGTATGTTGGTATTTCTGCATTTCTGTGTGTATGTATGCATGTAGTATTTATGTATGTATGTATGTATGTATGTATGTATGTATGTATGTATGTATGTATATATGTATGTATGTATGTATGTATGTATGTATGTATGTATGTATGTATGTATGTATGTATGTATGTATGTATGTATGTGTGTATGTATGTATGTATGTATGTATGTATGTATGTATGCATGCATGCATGCATGCATGCATGCATGTATGTATGTATGTATGTATGTATGTATGTATGTATGTATGTATGTATGTATGTATGGTTGTATGTATGTATGAATGTATGTATGTATGTATGTATGTATGTATGTATGTATGTATGTATGTATGTATGTATGTATGTATGTATGTATGTATGTATGTATGTATGTATGTATGTATGTATGTATGTATGTATGTATGTATGTATGTATGTATGTATGTATGTATGTAGGTAGGTAGGTATGTATGTATGTATGTATGCATGCATGTATGTATGTATGTATGTATGTATGTATGTATGTATGTATGTATGTATGTATGTATGTATGTATGTATGTATGTATGTATGTATGTATGTATGTATGTATGTATGTATGTATGTATATATGCATCGATTCGTATATATGTACGTATGTAACTCTGCTAGACAGAAACCTCTGTCCTCAACTACTTTCAGTGAAACAAGCATCGCAATATTTCAGATGGGCATCGTACCAGTAACTTGAACGTCACTATCAGTAATTCCAGTGACTTCATGGATGCCGCCGTATGTGCGTTCTATCTCGGGCCGTTACCGAATGGAGGGAACGTGACTTTGTCCTGTGAGTCAAGTCTTGTCGGACGCTATGTCGGGTTACAGAGAACTGGTGGGCCAGATGCCAACATCATCAACGTCTGTGAAGTGGTGGTGATGGGTTATGAAGTCGTTGTGGAGGGTAATGTATTACTATCAACATTTATGGTCTCTTGATGGTTGTTATTAGTCCAAGTTATGGTTGATGGAATAATGGTTTATTGCTGCAGTGTGAGTGATTGTATGAGATGCAGTTGCAGAGTTTGTTATGATTATGAACATTTAACTTATCAGCATGTGGCCTTCTAAGATTAAGAAATATGCGCCGTATCTTTTCTGATAACATGTAATTCTGGTCCATGCAATTGTATTTATGTTTGTTGACCACCAAAGCGCGAATTATATTGTACAATTTATATTCAAATTTGTATGTATAACCATAAAAAGAGGTAACTCGTAGACATATATTATGCTACTCATACGAGGTGTAGCTTACACCCCTAGCATATGTTCACTGCAGATGTAAGTAAATGCCTCATTCCATCTGACGAATTAGCATATATTATTGGCTGTAGGGAGTGCTCTGGGTTTGAACCCCCGCGCTGCACAATACGTGAGTCAAGCAGCATTGTTAACACATTCGTATACATGCTTTCATATTGAAATATTAATTAGCCTGCGAATGATACGTGCGTGTATTTGCTATATTAAATTGGAACGTGGTGATATTCCGTCTGTTTGTTGTAGCATGTAATGCAGGAAGCTACGGAAAAAACTGCATGTCTTCATGCTCTGATCGCCACTGCAACGAAAGTCACTTGGCATGTGATCATGTAACTGGTAAATGTCCCAACGGATGTGAAAACTGGTATCTAGGATACAAATGCGTCGAACATATCCATAAGAACGTCGCTTGTCATCCAAACGTGTGCAAAATTACTTGAAAGCAGCTTAATGTAACGTATAAGAGGTTGTTTCATGCTGATAGGAGTTGTAAACAACGCTGACAGCGTCTCTTATCATATGCATCCTGTTTTAAAATGTTACCTATCAACGTCGTGTACATAAGAACCAAAACTTGGTAATAACACAGCCGTGTCGGTGTCCGCCGTCAGTTTTTCACAAGTCAGTTTGACATGGAGCCGTGAAGATACCATCTTTGCAAACCAGTCTCAATATTATGGCTACCAGGTTCAGTATAAAACCCAAAACGACTCAGAGTTTGAACCTGGTCCCAATCTAATTCATGTCGTTGGCATGAACGAATACAGTGCCGTCATTGACGGCTTGCACTACAACACCTTATACACAGTGAGAGTGAATGCATACAGACAACAAGGCGATCTGTACCAGTTTTCCAATTGGCCGACAGCGGAACTGAAGGTCAAGACATCCTGCATTGGTATGCGATAATTCGTCTATTTCAATAAAGTCACATTATAAAAAAGGGAAACATCTATTGAGCTCAATTTATCATTTCATTGAGAACCATTTCACCTTATGATCACAGCCCCAGTTCCAGTCAACATCACCAGGATCACAACTAGCACAGCGACTTGGCCGTTCTCCGTTGTCGTGGAATGGCAGGCGAGTCCGTGTAGTAGCGCATATTAGATGTGTCTATGTATTGGAAGCATTTGCCCGACAATCATCAGTTTATGAAGCACTTTTCAACAAAAACAGTTAACGAATTGACCTTGCTATATGGATGATGTACGCCGTATGAATACTTATTTATCTAGTTTGGTTGTGACATTGCGATGCAATATATCATTGAATTATAGTCAGCACCATCTGGATGTTACAACATCTCCTCCATCCTGATTCTGTACCGACTCATGGGAGACTGGAAGAGACATATAGTCACTAATCCTACCACGTCCACTAACGTGAGCTTAACAGTGAGATCAAGTGGCAGTTGGGAGGTGATTATTCAAGTATTGAACAACGAAAATATCGCATCCCAGTCGCAGACTGCAATGTTCACGATACAGGGTAATAAACGCAGTCAATCCGTTCGTTTAGTCAAACAACATGTTATTGATTTTGATAGAAAATGTTTCTTAGCAGTTCGGATGTACACGCCTTTTAGTGCCATAAATATGCTATAATACCATACAATATTTATGCCCTTGCTTCAACATGGCTTATTTGTCAAGCTTGATGTTACAGCTTCAACGACGACAAGAGAGCAAGGAACACCTGGTATGGAAACAGGTTTGTTATGCTTGACTGCCCCTATTGAAGCTTGGTCTACCTGCAGTGTTGCATTCACTATGCAAATAGGAAAAATGTCGGGTCATAATGGATACCAACCGGCAATATTCAATATTAATGCTCGTTTGTTTGATCAACGTATGTTCCTCATCAAAGCATCATTCTGTCTTGCACTGAAGAGTTAACTCTTGAATATTGTCTGCATTGGGGCTTAAATCTAAACCTACGGTTATCATATCAGACTGCTAAAATTGATCAATAAATAATATGGTAAATTGTATGTTAACGGAATAATTAACGCCCGATTTGCATAACTCACATCAGTCCAGTTACATCCATAGCCGCATTTATTGAATAAACTGTTTCAGATTCCAGCGTGACGACAGTTTGCAGTCAGACAGCTACAGCTGAAGGTAATCGTTCACTTGCTATAGTGGAAATCGTTAAAATTTTTTATCATAGTGCCATTTGTGGCTATAACACCAAAACATAAGTATGATTGTCTGCTAATGCTAAGGTTTCGTACAATCTGTATGTAACAGACGGTGACTCCACGGCATACTTTATTACACTATTTGCCGTTCTCTTCGGTATTTCCGCCATCATGAACATTGGCTTCATATTCAATTGTATACGGAGTAAAATCGTAGTGCGAAGAGCTAAAACACCGACGGTCAAATTTGAAGGAGCACCAGGAACAGATGCAACCTATTACAACGCAGCTGCTGGCTATGAAGGATTGGTAATGGATTACTTCATTGATGGTTGTATAAACGAATATACTGTCCGTTAAAGCTTAGACCGATTATTGTCATTTGCGTGTGTAGGGTTCTGTATCCAGAGCGCCAGAGGGTCCATATGACGAGCTCCATATGGAAGAAAATCATGATACTGCTGAACCGAAGTATGAACAGATGGGATAACTATTTGTTGCATTGCATACAGACACAATAATCTTTATTCAAGCAAAAGCACCTCATATATTTCTCTATAAACCAGAGCTTGCTTATAAAATAATTCTAATACTGGCAATTAAGGCAATACTGGACAGAAACACGCATACTGCTATTGATTGCAGTTAAAACATTTGTTAGTGGCATAATCGTACGAACTATATTTTTGTAACTAACTATATCTCACCTTAATATGTGGACTAAATAAAAGATTAAATATGGGCAGTGGTTTAAATTTGATTTAATAGCACAAACAGCTAATGGCAATGTTAATGACATTTTGCTCACCTCTAGTGAAAAGCAAGCAGGTAGGCAATATGTGAAGCACGACCTAAAAAAAATAACCCATTCAATTAATTTCCAAGAATTGGTAAATTATCACTATGTCTCTGTATCTCTGTATACACAAATACACCAACACACACCTACACATTCACACAAACAAGCCAACAAACAAACAAACACGCACACACACTCACACACACACACATATTTATACATATATATATATATATATATATATATATATATATATATATATATATATATGTATATATATATATATATATTTTTATATATATATAAATAAATATATATATATATATATATATGAGCGTGTGTGTGTGAGAGAGAGAGAGGGAGGGAGAGAGAGAGTTAAAAAAGAGTTTTAGGGAAAGAACGAGGGAGAAAACATTCCGGAAACGAATTATTCAGCGACCTGCTCTGTACAGCGATAAGCAACGCTAGTGATACTTATAGGTAGCAATAGGCCCCCTCAAATCTTTTCGTAGACAAAGTCCCAACAATAAAGAAGTATTCTTTTTCAGCAGAATTCTATGGGAAGAGACACATATATCGTGTGCACATGAGATTACGAAAGGAAATGCGTATCACGGCCCCACCACCTTGGTAATATGGTTACAAGTAATGAATCAACAACTATCGAAGCATGCTGACGACAAAACAGAAACACTGTCAGCCGTCGCATTTGCACACCAGCAGCTACATCCTGAAACTATTGCCAGCTACATAAGATACATATATATATGATGTATATACATATATATATATGGAGATATATATGTATATATATATATATATATATATATATATATATATATATATATATATATATATATATATTTCTATAATCCAGCCTTTGGGGGACGATTGGGGGACCAATGGATTGCAGCGTCCCCCAAAGGCTATATCTTGGGTCCCCCGAAAATCAAGCCGTCAGTGGTTGTTTATGTTTAATTTTTTTATGTTTAAAATTGCCTTCGCCCATCAATTGTACTACGTTTATGTGCTCTGAATCGATTGAATAATTCTACCGGCTGTTTTCAGCGGTTTATTGACGATTTAAAAAATGCACTATATGTTGCATGCTTGAAAAACCGGCCTTTGGGGGACGAGTGTAAAAGTGACAATATATAAAAATTGGTGAAGTGTGTCTTTCTCAAATCTCATCATTCTGACACTGTAGCAGCTTTCCATGTTCTGGCCTAAGACTTAACTATGCAACTTCCATTGAGGACTTTAAATCCCGTTTTTGTCGTTTGAATAAAGCATTTCTGGAAATTTGCATGCCCATATCCCATCCCAAAACCGGAAGTATTTCGCCCGGATCATATTTCACCTCGCTTGAGTAGAAAATAAAGTGAGTAAGCTATAAATTTGTAACGAAATTAAACAAAAGTTTGTTCGAGCGATCTCGTTATACTTTCAGGTAATAAGATATCTCAATGTGAAATCATTTTGGCTTCAAAAGGTCTCTTATGACAAAAATTGACGCAAGTCACCCTAAAATCGCTCACCGCGTGTTCGACGTGTATTTTTGGATTCATGGAGATTTAAAGATTTACCAGGAATAAAGTTTGCTGGTCAAAGTCAGAGATTATCATTTTCTGCATTGGTGGAATAATACTTCTTTTGGTGTGGACCCTTGGCCTTGCATATCGAGTTTAGCGACCAAACTTCGTGTAAACAAGCTACGGGTGGGCAAGATAATTAACCCTTTAGGCTTTAGGCCAGCTTGTAATGTTTGTTATTGGAGCAGTTGTGATTCGAATGCAAATATATTTAGCTGCACTTGATTATTTTAAATTCAACATCCATTGTTGTTTCTACATTTTCGAAATCTCACACTCATTTAAGGTTACGACTTACGATAAGCTTAAGCTCATCTCTAATTTCAAATATGAATTCCTGGTTTATCACAGTCCATAAATATCACTGAGCATCATCCCATGACGCGATTAATTGTTGTTTGAGCCTTAAGGACAATTTCAATAAAATGGTTTCTTTTTTATAGCCTTACATCCATTGCCCTATAAATACCTGGCTCTGCTCGAACACAAGACATTCATTATTCGGGTAAAGATACAGTCACCGTCGTACGGACCAAGTTGGAAGGCCAACTCCGTACGACACGTAGCAGTTTCGAATTCCTACTCAGCAGTAGCCTCTGGACATAATCAGAGTAACTCTATACCATAGTTTTGTAATATATATTCGGACTCGCAGATACAGAATCCGTACGCCAACATTCAGAAATAAACCTCCGTTTTCTAGTTACCATTCAATTGACGTCTCGTCTTCATCACTGCGACCATAAAGACTACCACATTCACGGTTAAACATATTAGCAGTTTCACCCTCACCCACACACGCCAAATGGCGGTGAATCGTGAATATGACTGCAAATCACGGAAGTTCCAAATACGTGTCTCACTCAGACTCGCCTTCCTTTGACTAAGTCACATTATGAAATTTCCCAAGGACGCAAATCGTTGCCATGGTGCCGAAGCTATGGCATGGGGAGATTTCTCAGGGAAAATTAGTAGAATACACGGTGTCTTTAGATTAACCGTAACGTATTATTGTAAGTGCAAAAGAAGAGATAATCATATTGATGTGTTAAAGAGAGTCTCCTTCATGTGGATCCGTATGATAATCGACAAGTTATTCGAGTCTCTGAAAGTATGACATATATTTGCATTCGCGTGTGACAATCATGTGATGATAATGGTGAAAAAGTGACTAAGATATAGGCCCAAACTTGTCCAAATTTGATCCTCAATAAGTTCTGATGTACATTTCAAATGTAAATCATGACTTAACATATCATTGCTATAGTCAGGGGGGTGGGGGTGTTAAATTGTTGCACTAACCTGATGCGGCGTGTTCGAAAAGGTGTCGAACATCAACTCGCGTTGGCATGAAAATCACGGGCGCGTTACTATTGGTCGAGTGCGTAACCAATCACAGCGCACTTCCATATATATTTCTATATACCTGTTCTGGATAAGATCCGCACTGTTAATATCAACCGCTATTTTGTATGGTAATTGAACAGATATTTACTATTTTATAAGCAATCGAAAATATGACCAAAATTTACTAAGTGAAATTTGTTTATTTTAACTCAGTGCGGTTTGAAAACGATGAATATTTTGATGACATGTGTCATTATAAAATTTTGGTAATTGTATCAGCTTTAAGAAAAAGTAAATTTTTTTTTTGGTCTACCAGAAATTTTCGACCTGCTACAAATTTTTTAACGATGCTTTGATTACAAACATTTTACAATTACATAAAATTACATGTAACTTATATGTGCTTCATATCCGGTGTTTTTCACCTAAAAGTCACAGCGTTGTACGAAAGACGTATGTGTCAATCAGACACAATCCTACTCAGTAGGACGCCAATGTCATTCAAGATAGAGAGGTACATATGCAAATTCATGCCAAAATGGGTTAACTACTACTTGGTATAAGTTCGTTTTCCAGTCCGGGTTACAAATACAGCTCCGCTGACCTGAATGTCAGAGACCGGGCCGCCATTTAACAGAAACACTTAGATCATGAATAACCAATTTTATCATAACTTCTAGATTCACACCCACAGCCTGTGCGGTACACGGCCACCCAGCGAACAACTATGCCAAAACAATTTTCACCCCCACTCTCACACACCTGGCCACCAGGAGCGGCTCATCAATAATGGGACTTAATCATCAAGTTGGCAAAATAATAATATTCAATCTCGGTTAGTCGCGTTTGTCAATATGTATGTATGTATGTATGTATGTATGAATGTATGAATGTATGTATGTATGTATGTATGTATGTATGTATGTATGTATGTATGTATGTATGTATGTATGTATGTATGTATGTATGTATGTATGTATGTATGTGTATGTATGTATGTATGTATGTAGGTATGTCTGTATGTATGTATGTATGTATGTATGTATGTATGTATGTATGTATGTATATAGTATCTCGAATTACTCCTTAATAATGGTTTGATTGTTACAAAATTTACATATATATATATATATATATATATATATATATATATATATATATATCTATATATATATATATATATATATATATATATATATATATATATATATATATATATATATATATATATATATATATATATACAGCAAGGTGTTTTGTTCCATAAAACTAACATTTGTAACTCACTGGTCTTACAATTGTTGAAAAAAACAGATCTATATAAATAAGTTCCCTCTGTAGTTTATTAGATCAGTTGTATATATATATATATATATATATATATATATATATATATATGTATATATATATATATATATATATATATATATATATATATATAAATATATATATATATATATCCTACCACCCCCTTCCCGATGCTACCCTACCCTATCCGACGCTACCCTACTCGACGCTACATTACCCGACCCTACCCTGCCGCTGCTCTACTCGACCTGCCCTACCCTATGCTACCCTCCCCTACCCTACCCAAGCGCAACCGCGTATGCCACGCCCAGGCCGCCGCGCTCTGGCCGCTTGTGACTGGCGAGCTAGGAGGCTAGGCATGGTGCGTTGGCACCGAGAGTAGTTAAGCGGTTTAGAAGGACAACATTGCATGTCAAAATAATAGAAATTTATGTTGATTATGTTTAAACTCAACCTTATTGTACATAATTAAATCACACGCAAGTCCGATATTAATCTTAGAACTTGTGGACGAGTTGGTCTGGGACGAGTTGGTTTTGGGACGAGTTGGTCTGGGGACGAGTTGGTGGGGACGGGGACGAGTTGACCCGATCCCATATATGAGTATATATATATATATATATATATATATATATATAGAGATAGAGAGATATATAGAGAGAGAGAGAGATATATATATATAGGATATATATATATCTATATAGAGATAGATATAGAGAGAGAGAGAGATCTATCTAGAGAGAGAGAGAGATCTCTCTCTCTCTCTCTATCTCTCTATCTAGAGAGAGATCTCTCTCTCTCTCTCTCTCTCTCTCTCTCTCTCTCTCTCTCTCTCTCTCTCTCTCTAGATATAGAGATCTCTCTCTCTCCTCTCTCTCTATCTCTCTCTATATATATATATATCTCTCTCTCTCTCTCTCTCTCTCTCTCTCTCTCTCTCTCTCTCTCTCTCTCTCTATCTCTCTATATATATGTACTGACGATTTCCCCCCTTCGTAGTCTTCAACCTTTCAACTCCCGAAGTTCCCGCTTGGCATTTCCTTTCCTCTCTGCCTGAATTAAAGTAGCAAACAACTGAAGAAAATGGTAATGTGCTTTCAAACGTTGACAAATGTCATCAAATGTGCAATAAAATCATACACACACCTGTACGCATGCATATGCCGCATTTTCAACTTTGCAATTCAATGTGCAGGCCTCAACATTTGCAAGTTTCTTGTTTGGCTTAATGGAAAGATGTGTCAGGTCATCAATAGAGTAGCACCCTTGGTTGTACAATGGCCAGCCGTCTGACAACAGATAATGGCATATGAAGCGTTTGCATCAAAGAACACACACAGACTGTGACCATACCAGCTTTATAGGGCTACGAACGAACACTTAAGCTTCCCTTTTTATTGTTGTAATATAATCAGTTAAACACCTTGTGCATTATACCAGAATGTTTCTGATATCTCAATATCCAGCCAAATGTCGGGTATATTGTTTGTAACCAACATATTTTGCAGTTCATTGTTGTCGTGAACATCAAGGGGTTGTACTAAGAGGTATGCTTTGTCCTCACAAATGCTCTTAGATGTGGCTTTCGTGTCTATCGACAAGCATGCTACACATGCGACTGAAACATACAATAATATGAACCATTGATTCAAACAACAATATATTTACATTTAAACTCGCAAAACCTGCACTGACTTAATGTGTAGATCACTAACCCAGGACAAGCAGCCATTACGAGATATAAAGATCGGAACACATTATTTCAAGATCAAAGCGCTGAAGCAACTCCTATGATCAGTAACCTACGTAATGATTTTTCTGCTTAAAAGCGCAGTTGAACCCAACTAATAAATGGGGTTATTTTTATCCATATGTTCCGACGGAGAGTGTCTAGTTTCACGAACAAATAATTGTGTTTGCCGGTCGATCCTGCCTTTGTATGGGAAGCGCAAGTGCTGCTTAAATATTTATTTGTAGCAAAGATGTATCATAAGTATGACCGTGAGGTAACTCTTACAATGGCATTTGCAACCATTATATTCATGTATCTCGTTTTAACTCTCACTTGCTGAATAGAACAAATGATATAAAGTCGAATGGCGTTAACGACAAGGGTGGGGAACAAAAGCTGAATTATGGTGTTTCGTCATTCATTTGTATAGAAATGTGATCCTTCAAAAGCTAAGGCTAGAAGTCGCGTCGTATTGCCCATGCAAATAAAATAACTTAGCAACTTTTACTCAGAAATGTGTAGTTTTGGGCAAATTCAGATGGTGATCAAGGGCTGCAATTGCAGAATGTTGATCTACGCGCCACAGATGAACATTCAGGTGATGTTTAAAACGGTGTTTTCAAAACGACATTATATTCACAGAAAGAATCGTATAACCTGTGCGTATATAATGATAATTACTCATGGCGATAACATGTATAAGTTCACGTTATGTAATAACCATGCGATGAATTTGGCCCTTTATTAACGTATGTAAATGGTCTTGCTTGATCCACTAAAGTGCGAACCAATGAATTGGCGCTATGCATGTACCTCTGGTTTTAAAGATCGTACCATATTATTGGTTTCACAATAGTCATCTTCTACATGAGATATTGGTGTCGGACACGCCATAGAACGAGCGTTGTACCATTTACATGACCGATTACCAGGATGAAATAGAAAGGATCGGATTGATGCGCAGGATGAATGCCAGCACACTTTTAAACTTGCTAAAGCATCGTTTGCTCATTTACATTAAATCGATAATATCTGATAACACCAGATATGATTGCTTACTAACTCAATGTTGTTTTCTTCAATAAGTTCAGCGCGGTAATTGAACCTGATGTTCAACAAGATTTGTATCATGCAGCAAGGGTGTTTATTGATTTTGACATGGCATAAAGAATTCCCTATAAATCTGCTCAGAGTCATGTGCAAGTGCTTCATGCTACCGATTTAATCAACCGCCAAAGGCTCAAATTGTTCAGAAAAACATCGATTTTCACCTTGTTATGTAGCGTTAATAAACCAATTATGGAGTGTAGAGGTGATCATATATGTTCACATCTTCAGGACGTAGGAGTTCAAAATGTGACCTCATCCTATCACATTTACGCACTGCAGAGGATATGTCATTTGCAATTAACGTGTACTGCAAGTGGTTTGTTCTTGTCCTTGTGCCTCGAAATGGCTATCAGAATATTTTAGACCCAGTGGTAGGGCACATTCCTGATGTTAGTCGCCGTCATCAGTCGACACTGACGCCTCTGTACTTCTACGATGGCCAATTCCTATAGAGTCGTCAGTATATCTTGGTTGAAGTGAACAAATGCCAGCAACTGAGCCTTCGGCCAGTATTTCACTATTGTGGTTGTCGGCGTGGTGTGCCTGCTTTGGTCGATACGCTCTCATAAGATAGACTGAAATGTCAACCGAACTAGCGGGCATTCTTCATTATGGCGGTGATAATGCCCCCTGCGCTTATTGCATTTTTATAATAAAAAGAGAGAGAGAATAAAATTAATAACCATCAAGATAGGCGTGTCTGTTCTCTCTCATCCCAAGTCATACTTGTTGACACATGGGCGCAGTTTAGCAGAACCGATAAGTGATGTTTGGAGTGCGTAGGGGTCGTGTTATTCAACAGCTGATTTGTGCGGTGCGCGCATCGATAATAAACGCAACCTTGCAGCTGACCACAGTACAAAGAGTTATTATATTTGGGTTTTCAAGAGCGCAAAATGGGAACTTCAATCAACTATGGTGTCCATGTTGACCTCACATAACTCTACCAACTGGGCTACAATATCAGCTACGATCGAATCGATGGCCAAACTACCCTCCTTAAGTCAGTGATATACACATTTAGTGCAGACCAGCAAACCAGCTTTATTAGCGGCACCATTTGTCATATTATTCACCGTCAGCGTCATACAGTGCATTCGACGATTTGGATCATCACTAAGCAAAGTCACGACTCAAACATAATACACTTAACAGGTAAATTAAAACCTTTTAAGATATTCGGTTTCCATCAGTGACGCTTTTTTCTATGTTATATAAAATGTCGTAAATAAATACCAGTTAACACAAGTTAAAATAAGTTGTCCGTTAAGGATGCATTGTATATTGGCCATTTTGCACTCATAGGCCATCTTGATGGTGTTGGATGTATTGTCATCAGCCGCGCTATTATCGCTGCATACTGTTAGCAGTTTAGATATCAATCGTCTACAATTAATATACATGTGTAATTATATTTCACGATTTGACAACAAGTAGATTGACGGGGCCAGGCATGGACCTAAGCTTACGGATTTCGCTGTACTGTCGATGAGTACTGATGTCGATGATAGACGGATGACGTATGACGTATTTGGTTCAGTTCTTTTCAGCAGCGAGACAATTAGCAGAATAAGAATCGACTGGCAAGCTCTCTTATAGGAAGTGTCGGTAGATCTATATAAATATTCTGTACCTCTTTTTTAAGCATACATGGATTTTATTGACTCGCATTAGCAAAGATTATGTTTCGTTCACGACACGAAGTTATCTCTGCCAGACCTTAATGGAGATAACATTTTATTATTTTTAACTTAGCTTGACTGTCGATTAAATATGTAACTAAAACCATTTGGGTTAACGTGTTACTACTTAAGATATACGCTACCTATAGTACACAGGGAGTGCTTAACACTCTGATGTCCGCCACAATCGATCCCAACATATAATAACGCATGTAACATTGGATAAAGCGCGATGACCGGGCGCCTAGTTGGTGTAGTGAACCATGGTCACTACCTTGTTGGACTTCCAATTGTTAAGTGCAACGTAAAAAACATCAATCTATGCATTATGGCTGCCACGTTCATGCCATGACTTCCGTCCACCCGCTTCCAGCTAATCCAATTTGTCCCCCATCCTCGAATGATCTCCAGCTGCCCTCAAAACAATTTCGAGGGGAGTACGAAGCCGTGCAAAAAAACAGTTTAACCCTAAATCCCAGTACACATGGCCTATATAAACAGCAACTCTGAATACAATAAATTTTACATAACTTACGGACTATGTTTCCATCCACGCTACAAAATTTCCATTTCCTTTGATAATTGCTTGCAATGAGGATGTATGAATGGAATGCCTGCGTGGCTCAGAAAGCTGCTTTTGTGGTATACTTCCCATGTCAGAATTACGTTTGCATCGGAAGTTGGATAAGAACCGGGTCACATATGAAATAGAGACAACCAATAACTGATCAACTCAGCTGAGGATGCAGAAATCTTGTGGAATATATCATGAGTGTAACGTTTTCAGATGCCAAAATGCAGTAAATCGTGAATCGCTTGTAACATTGCATGCTTATATCCGCCTAGCGCAGCATAAATGAAATACCTGCTCCAAATGCAGGAATTCTCCGATGCTCCGACATTCCTTTCTCAACCGTTGATATCATGTTACAATGGGCACCAATATCGCACCATGTTTCGTTGCATTTTAGAAGACGCGAAGGTGCTAAGTATGAGGTATAACTATTATATGACAAGTACGCCCTGATGGGCGACAACTGTCACCATACGCGAGTAAAAAGAGATAATATGATAATACATTCATGATGAATCATGTGTTTTGTTCAATGCGCATACGCTATTTGCTAAATATATTTAACCGATTCAATGTACATTCACTAACAAGTGATGTAGAACTCCGAAGGGCTGAATAATCCACAACAAAACATTATAATATATCGTGGGAGGCCACAAAAAGCTTAAGGCTGTCTGGGGTTATTATTCTACATCATATAACCTGAACGTATGTAACTGTGTTTAATCCAAACTATATCGAGCGAAGTTGTCTAGCCACAAATATCACTTCCGGTGATGGAAAATCATATAAGCTTGACATCCTTATATCATGCACCCCCCTACCCCCACCGACTATTAAAGACGATATCACGCCCCCGTGGTGTACTCTATTAAGGAGATAAGAATGGCCCCTGTGCTTATTTCATCGATATGATGAAAATGTTAGGCTAGAGAGAGAACAAGGTCGGCTAACCTGGTCTCTCTCGTCCCAAGTAAGTGCCAAGTTGACGATGGGGTACTGTGATTACGCATTTAATAGTACTGATAAGTGGTATTCGTAGTGCGAGTCATGTTTACAACAGATGATCGGTGTTTGGCGCGCAGCGTTCGTACACACAACCTAGACGCAAACCACTTTACCGAGAGTAAATACATCCATGTTTGGAAGAGCGCAAGTGCCGATGGCAATTCGATTCAATATTCACCACACATAACTATATCTACAACTAACTTCTTTAAGAATAAATGTTGCCAGGACACTGATCACGTCACAAATGCTAGTGATCCACATGTGTTTAAATGGTGCCACCTATTGACACCATAATCCTGCCGTATCATCATAATCTTATGAAGCTACGATCGAATCGATGGTCAAACTACCATCACTAACCGAAGTCATTGATATACGTATTGTGTGCAGGGCAAACCGGCTTTATGGGCGGCACAAGTTGCCATATCATCACCGTCAGTGTCTAACAGTGCATTGGACGATTTGGCGCATGATTACGTAAAGACACGAATCATACAGTATATACTAAACATATTGATTAAAATATTCGGTTTCCATCAGTGTTGACTAGTGACAAACAATGCGATCAGGCTAGAAAGAACAAAGTCTTCATTCTGTGAGAAACCGCTACTTTTATAAATTAAACCACGTCATGTATTCCAGACATAGGTCATATGCAACTGGATAAGTATATAACACTCAAATTATATGTTGCATTAGGTTATAATTCTAAAACGATTATGGACCAGCCAATCTGTGAGGTCTCCGAAATCTTCACTTTTTACTTCAAGTTTAACAATATATAGCCAACGTAAAGCGATGTTGAATAAAGGAAACCTTTATCATCCGCATCAATATGCATTCATCATATTTACTCTGTCAACCATCTGTATCGTACACTAGATACATGACCACAGTGTGAGGTATGTTTGAGTTGGCGTCATACTTAACGCAGATTTAGTATTTGAATTCTGCTAATGACCAATCTTTGTCAGTATCTCTTCTGTAGGTTCTGTTCCTTTTTCGGCATCAGGCGTGTATACCTACAGATGCTGACTGTAATCCACGAACGTCTCACCATCGTTCATTTCAGCCTTTGGCTTATCACCAATTATCGACATGTACATGTCCTGTCTGGAGTTCCTTGTCGATAACATCGTATGTGTGGCGTGAAAATCTTCCCAGGCCGAAGGTTTGTGACGAGATATCATGCCTGCTTCTTTCGGGTTCCATGGTAAGAGTGAAAGTGTGTAGCTATCTGGCGCGTCATATGTGAAGTAAGGTGTTAATGTGGTGCGTCTGTTACTTCTGCGACTGTTATGTAAAATACAAGTTACTTCTTGAATAGATCAATTCAAATACGATAGGTGATGTAGAATTTGCGAGGCGCAATTGCTATATTTTTCAATGCTATAATGAAATGTGAATTGAAAATACCAGTAAGCACCAGCAAAGATAAGCTGTCCCATGAGGATACATACTAGAACATGATTGAATAGCTGTACGGGGCTCGGCTGAATGCAAGAAAACCTTGAACGCATATGCTCTATAGCACATCTTAATGGTGATGGATGCTTTGTCATCAGCCTCATCATTTTTGCCAAGTGCATAAGTAGACTAAATAGTTGCATAATTATAATGGTTTAAAGAAAGATCGTCTACAATTGATATGCATGTGTAATTATGTTTCGCAATATGGCAACAATAAAAGTGACTTATCAATAACGGGCCGAGGTATGAATCAAAGCCTAGTGATTCTTTCTATACTATCAATGCGTACTGATGACGATTATGAAAGGATGACGTACGACGTATTAAGTGAAGCATCACCTCTTATACATTCAAAATACATCTAAATTTATTGTTCATAAATGATGAAGAGCAGCTCGACAATTATCAATAACAGGATACGACTCGCCACCTCTCTGATATCCAATTTCGGTAAAATTATATAGATATTCTGTGTCCTTTCATTTAGCATACATGGCTTTGATTGACTTGTAATAACAGAGAGTATTATGTTGCGATCTTGCAACGAAGTGATATCCACCTGTAAGGTAATAAGGAATTCACAACATTGTGAAGAGATCATTATGTATGGATCATGTGATATTGGCCACCAGCATCAAACAATGAAGTCATGAGTTTAAGGATTAGTTTACAAGTCGTAAGATGATCACAATCATACCGCACCATGTTCAGAAGCATTTTCTACATGCGATGCTGCTAAGTATGAGGTGTAACTAATAAACAACTAGAGCGACCTACTAGACGACAATGGTTTCCACATGGGAGTCAACCGAGATAATATTATATTATATTCACGAGGATTTTTATCCTGGTTTATGATCACTTTAGTTTCGAAATATATCACACCGATTCAATATACGCTCAATAAAATGAGATGTTAAACCCTGAAGGGCTGAATGATCCACCACATTACATATGAACGTATCAAAAGAAGCTACAAAAACGCCTAACGCTGTCTAGTGAGAGGCAATGATTCAGTAATATATAACCTGCATTTATGACACAGTAGTTTAACTGTTTATCTGAATTCAAATTGCCTCGAGCTAAATTTTGCTGCTAACAATATCACTTCCGTTGATAGTAAAACATGATTTACATAATCACAAAATCCTCATATCATACACCCCCTATCCCCAAACCCCCATTTTACCTCCAAAGCCCATTTATCTTAAGTGGTTGGCGACTGGTTTAACCGACAGGTAATTTTATGGGTGAGGTCCCTCACACAGAATGAAAACGCGCGGTGAGGAATCTATGCATGGATATTCTGGCTAGGCCTGATAACAGACTCTATGAGTACGCATGCTGTATCTGTAGATGAGGGAGTATCCTGTGACACGGACATCGGTTAATGGCGGTATTCACCTATCAATGAGAGAGAATTTATTTCAGACTGATGGTGCCATTAAGCAACACAATGTCCAATGATTCGTTGAGCTGATTACTGCGGGCTGTGCAAATATTGTGCGATAATAAGGGCCATTGACGAGGTAAACAAGTATTATGGCCGCGTGTTTGGCCGATAGCATTCTGGTTTGCTTTTAGAATCAGAAGTAAACACTATATTTACATTAAACTAGTTCACAAATTTTATACTACATTTGCTTTCTCATTTAAATGAATCTGAAATTCAAATGGTTCGCAATTTATCGTAATCCATGAGATACGAACTATGAATCACCAAAATATGCCTTTATTGTGTATGGCAATTCGCATGGTGTTGGTTGCCATTCCAAGCCATGACATTATGATCATGCATTCATCAAAGTTTTTGGCGAGTAGGAACCCCTGAACCGCGTGATGTTGGCCGTCATGCTGCTCATGCACGTTACAATGGCCATCACAAAAACTTCCGCAATATACACTTATCATTTCGAGCATTTACGCAACTTGAATACCGTCCCGTATGTCTGTATATCGCTAACAATTGAGATGTCAATGGATACCAGCAAACGCGGTTTCTCTGTATGTACGGATGTATAAGGACGATGGCTAACTGCATTTTTCATTAAGTTTAAGTTAACACAAAACATATCTGGAGCCGGTTGTGTTTTTTTGTTTTTTTAAAGTTCACATCTCTTATCTAGCACATTTAGCTCTCGTCCAAAGTAATAAAAATGAATGTTGATGATAAAAGGTACGACAGCCTTTACCTTTGTCAAATGCACAGCTAGATCCCCAAGCCACACAAAACGCCGCAGTGTGCAGCTAGTTCAATGTACAGCGTTAAGAGGACTTAACGTGCCGGCAATCTATAGATAAGCCGTCATTATTCATTATATGGATACGTGTTAGTGAGTATCATGGCAAGTTTGCATAGGTTATTCATGAGTGGAGGTATATATGGGAGTGGTTAGATTTATAATTCGTCTTATGTTCAGTTCCATAACCGTATTTCAATTATGTCATAACGGGAAATGGCCGTCATTGAACAGCAGGTAGCGCCACACTACATATAGTCCAAGGGGATGGTACTCGACCTTGTATCCAATTCGAATCTTCTGCAGTTTACTATCGCATATGTGGAGTACCATGACAACGTCTTGCCAGGCAAAACATAACCGATGCATATCTTAAATGAAGTTAGCACTTCTATTTCGGTTTCTCCTGCGCTATGGTCCTCTTCAATGATCTGCCAGTCTTAAGTTAGATGGCAACCAGTTATGCGGACTAGGTTTAATGCTTAAGCTGGAGCTAAGGTGGAGGGGAATCGTTATCTGTCAAGCAAAATAAGACATTCCGATAGTGGGTTCACCAAAGTATCGGTGACCTCCCACTGTTGCACAAGGAAAATTTCGACAAGCCAATCTCACCGTTGGATTCAAGCACGGCTTATGATCAGTTATAAGCGATCTCACTAACACAAGGAGTATCGCCGACTTTATCTGCCAGTGCAGGCCACTACCACGTTATACATTATTGGTCGTAAAACGTGAGTAAGGTTATAAGAACAAATCACATGCTCGATGCGCTCACTTAATGTCCATTGTGGACCTCGTCAGAGATAAGCGTGCTATACGTGCAAGTGCGATGTAGCATGTCGGCGTTGGAACACGATATAGATGATATCAGTGATAGATATTGGCACACTTGTTAAGTACATATAACCTCACGTATCGGCCACCTATAACTTACGTGATTTTATAATTTTTTTCATTCCCAACATGATGTTGATATACATATCAAAATCGAATAATAACATGAGGGTCCAAACAAGCTCCGCCACCCTGACCTTTTGACGAAGGAATCATAAAATGGTTGGCAGGGTTCGTGGGGTAGGACGTCGCCAATGTATCGTACATGCTCGGTGAAAAGTAGTTAAAAAAAGCGGTGTTAAAAAAACAGCTACATTAACTCACAGTACAGAGTCTAGGTTGTGTTATGTTGTCTGCTCACCAAGCACCGATCAGCTGTTGTAAACATGACCCTAGCGCACTGCGCACACCTCTTATCAGTGCTGCCAAACTCCTTGTCAGGAAGTTGTAGTTTGTTTTCCTTGATCGAGAATGCTTACCACTTATACGGCTTTCATTAACTACGCCTGGTGTGAATGTACTGATTATCCGCTTGTGCATTACCTTTCGGTCCTATGTAATCTTAATGTATTAACCACTTTAACACTTGCTATGCTATGCTTATGTCAATGGTGGATATAACATTCGTTATATGAAAGTTCTGGAGTGAGAAAGAGCATATCGGCTGCTCGTATGAATACTTTTTAGAATCAGTCTGGCAATCACACTTAACGAAAGCTAGATATCTGCTGCAAACAAATGGAGTCATCCTACACGCTATTACAGCCAACATGATATGCTGTGAACCAAAGCTCTATGTTGGCTGAGAGATATACAGCATTAATAAGGTATTCATCTCAACATTATAGGTATATTCCTCAAGCCTAAACAGAGAACCGTACTACAAGGTGCATTTGGTCAATTCAAGCTTACATTATCACAATGCATGATGAGCAAAATAATTAGCATTTGTTTATTAATATAATGCAGTGGTAGACAGCTCCAAGCTAGCTGCGACATAACACAGGGTGCATTGCAGCACAGTTTAGGTGTATATATATTTAGAGGACATTTAGTTGTGGATGATTAAGAGTGTGTGGCAGGAGTTCTTCCCCACAAGTATATGATAGAATACATATATATATTTCTGTATATATATACATTATATATATATATATATATATATATATATATATATATATATATATATATATATATATATATATGTGTGTGTGTGTGTGTGTGTATTTATATATATATATATTTATATAAATATATATATGCATATATTCATATGTATATATATATATTAATATATGTATATATATATATATTAATATATATATATGCACATATATATATATATATATATATATATATATATATTAAAGGTCGTGTTCGTGCTAATATATATATATATATATACACACACACACACACATATATATATGTATATATATATATATATACATATATATATATATACATATATATATACAATATATATATATATATATGTGTGTGTGTGTGTGTGTGTGTGTGTGTGTGTGTGTGTGTGTGTGTGTGTGTGTGTGTGTGTGTGTGTGTGTGTGTGTGTGTGTGTGTGTGTGTGTGTGTATATACATATATTAGCACGAACACGACCTTAAGTTGACAAATCGCCGACATTTTGTAGACTTTGGTCCGCGAAAGTGGATAGGCAGATTTGTCGACTAAAGGTAAGCGCACATTTGCTGTTATAATATTTGAAAATATTTTGCTTTGACATTTAAATACACAGACAATTTTTCATGATTGATAACTTTGGAATGTGAATTTCGTTGCGAAATCACATTTTTACAACTAACCATTCGTTGACATAGCCAAAAAAACTTTATACCTTCCGTACTGGCATTTAACTTATCACCCAAATGGCCGATATAATGTGAAATCATGAGTGTTAAATATGTATATTTGAAGTATATTCTTACCGCAAGGTATATTTGTTCTCACTATTCATCTATCCGTAACTTTATTAGATCGCGAAACACTACCAATTGATCTTAAGGATCACAGCTAGAACAAATGTTATTTTTCTAATCAATAATGACTTAAAACTATTTCCTCAATTCGGTATTCTGCAAATAAAGGCATATATAAATGGGCACAAAATGTTGGATTTTCACGTATGAATTCGAATCTTGACCATTCGTGGACGACCTTTAGAGGACCAAAATATTTACCATTTGGGTCCGTTTTCTGGTACATATATGCGTTAATCTGATCCATCTATACCGAATCACGGAGCATGTGGATCTATTGCAGCCCTTATAGAGCAGCATGGTCGCTTTTTAACTTACCTTATTTAACGGCATCGAACACAATCTTTCATCCGTTAAGAATTTGCAGCTGAATATAAATTTGATCCGCATATTATGGCTGTATTCGAAGTAATTGAACCACTAGCAGTTCTGTGAAGAGTGAAACGATTTGCTATATCCCTGTCCCTTGTCAGTGTTGTTCCATCTTCTGGTATGAAGTCATCGGCGTATATAAACTATTTTTCGCTGTGCGTATGAGGCGATTTAATGAACTACATCAATTTATAACAACAATTTGCTTTGTTGTTCGGCTCAATTTTGCTCTGAGTTTATTTTTGTATGATATATAATTCTGTTAATTGCCTTTTGCAGTGGAATTGTAAAATGCGTTTTTTTAGCACATGCATTGCGTCAACAACGGGTCATCCAAGGATTACCAAGAATTGTGTTTTGTTTGGTTTTGCGTTGCATTTCAGTTGGGCATGTTTCATTATAGATTGCAGTAAGTTACGTTATAAATTTGTCATAAGCTTCACATGCCTCAGTTTCTGTGAACGCTATGTCCTAAGATATATGCTCAATATGGGAAGCACAACCAGCACTGGACATCTATAATAAACGCCACAAATATATTCATTGCAAAACATGCAAGATGCTCATTGAATATATTCATGTTTTTTGCTTGGCGCGCGATAAATCCATGTTCTGGCCTGGAACAGTTATTTTGGCAAAAAATGGTTTCATAGCAATTCTCAAAGGCTGAGATACAGATATATGTTTGTTACATTCTTTAACTAAATTATCGTCAAGAAATAATACACCTCCGCCAAGCTTATTTGTTCTGTAATATAAAAAAGATATATAACCATCAACATCGCAATTGATCTCTTTATCGGCAATAGCTATTATATTAAGGCTATGATTCAGTGTATGAACAGTATTGATCTTAGCGTCAATATTGTGGCTGTAAAATGTATTGTTGACAACTTCCCCTGTATGTTGCTGCTAATATTCATTAATTACTTACACCCCTGTTAAATATTTTGAATGGGTTTCGTATAAAGTCCATTAGTATTTTTATTCTTACCTGATAAGGTGTTGCAAACATGTTCCCCGTGCACTGCGAAAACTACTTATCACCACCGATAAACTCCCCATCACCGAGCAACTTAGTTAACACGCAGGACTTTGCACGCACTTGAGATGAGAATGAACAGAAATACCAACCTTGTTGAACTATTCATTTTATTCTCCCTCTATCTTTAGATTTGCATCATTTTGATAGTGGGAGCGTAGCGATTACCATATCATGGGTGGAATGAACAAATCAAAAGAAGCATAGTCAGTCACACATCTCGACAGCCACATGGGGTTAAATGCTGGCCGAAGGCTCAGTTACTGGCATATTTGCCATTGCAACCAAGATATACTGACAACTACATGAAGGTCACCACATCTGTGTGATACTAACTACAATGCCTGAAGTGGGCCTTGTATGTCCAAATAGGCGTCAGTGTTGATTTCTGACGGCCGTGTTGTCATCTGACATGGGACATCGATAAGTGCCTTACTACTACATCTTAATCACACTGATGACCCTATTCATACAAATTTTAGTGTGTATTAATTTCAAACGACAAAGAGCGTACATGTGCTAGGATTATGTCACTTATTTTTTCGATTTAAATATATATGGTCACCTATATACTCTATAATTAGGCTTGTTTGGCACAGACTGAAAATCGATATATTTCTCAACATTTTGAAACTTTGGTGGGTGATTTAACACGGCAGAATGAAGCACTAGCACCTGACGAGCACAGCCCACTGCTTTCAAGTAACGTTCAAATGGCTGACATTAAGCGATATTTGCTAGTTGAATGAACCACGTTAATCGATCCCAATCTCGGGGGAGATATATCTAAATCTAAATCGAAGGCAAACAAGCAGCCGAAATGTTTTACATGCCAGCTATTCTATCGCATCGTGATTCGCTTGAAGCCGACAAAATATATCTGCAGCGATTACAACATGAGTCTCTGGCGGGCTCAGGTTTTCGCTTTGTGTGCTCTATCTTTGGACCTGTGTAATCTTTTTATGTCCAAGATTGATGTAGCGCAAGTGATATCAAAGGTCAAGTGTGAGAACAAACAGGTCTGCTCGCATTGATATCATTTAGAATCAGTCGATCTAAATACAACCAAGCTTAACTTTAGCTTGACATATGTTACGCGCAAATGGATATATCAATGGCTGTATAATTATCACAATCATCTGCTTTGATCCAAAACTCAGTGTTAGCTGCGAGTCATGTAGCAATCAAAAGGCATACATCGCAACATATTGGATAAATTCATCATGCCTCATGTGGATTACCCTCAAACAGAGAATCACACTACAGTGTTTTATGTGCCACGTCAATTACAGGCTTTCTTGCCTTAATCCCTTTGCTGTTAATAGTGCAAAATGCTTAACTCTTGGATATCAATGCGACACAATGAACGTCATACCTATAAAGGAAACATCTGCATTTGACATTTGTTTTCACCATAAAATCGCATAACTGCAATGAGCAAACTCAAAAGCTGCGAGTCATACATCGCATACATCGCAACATATTGGATAAATTCATCATGCCTCATGTGGATTACCCTCAAACAGAGAATCACCACAGTGTTTTATGTTAGTCAATTACAGGCTTTCTTGCCTTAATCCCTTTGCTGTTAATAGTGCAAAATGCTTAACTCTTGGATATCAATGCGACACAGTTGGATGAACGTCATACCTATAAAGGAAACATGTTAGTGATGGTTTTCGTTTTGAAGCGCATTAAATGACATTTGTTTACTAATTAAGTATATTGATTGAATGCCAATTAGTGCCGAATTGCTTATAAAATGCATCGTACCTCACGCATAGTTACTACAGCAATATCTGCGGAACGGTGGTAAGTCATATCAAGAATAGTTTCCATAGGTCGACAGTGATCACAGTAGCAGGAGCCTTCATATTGGCAGATTCAGTGGCGAAGACATCCTGTGGGGTTGAATCTGTCTATACAGTATTGAAGCCATGCCGAATATACATATTTGACAGTGGTTTTCACTTGTAAGTTCAAGAACATCGTCCTCTGTTTGCAGTAGTGCGTAATACACCTATCTACCATATCCGCCGTTGTTGAATAAACAAAATAGAATAAAATCTATAGTAAAACAACATAGCTCGGTTGTAACTATTAACTGAAGCTGTCATTCTCTACCCGCTGTCAATCCGTCCCATCTGTGTCAGTCAATCCGTAACAGATGTAGCTGTCGATGCGTCATGCATAATGCTCATTGATAAGCCATTATGATATGCAACTTGCCCAACAGTGATTTCGTGTTGTAATCAAAACGTTTGTTTGGCATCACGCGCTACTGCACCTACGATGTGTATTCTATCATATTGCTCAGTAGCCATTAACGTTGCATCATAACTGTTTAAACCCTACATGGATACCGCCGTGTGTGTATATATGCAAATAGGCAAATGTGGTCACAATTGCAATCGCAATTAATCCATGATGCCGCACATGATCACATGACCAGGGATATCCGCTGATGGACCGGCTTCTTGTGTTGATGTACATAACTAATGCCGTTTACAGGTCGGAAGGTTTATACCGCTTTATTAGTTAACTCGGGGTCATCAGTGTGGTCCTGCATATTGGTACCCGAAGAAATATGCAACTCTCCGTCCGTCGGTGGGTATATATATAAGGCCGATGAAACGAATTATACTTTCCATCAATGTCAGGGATGGTGGGTCCATCAATATTCATACGGGGAGTCATCCGGCGTATTTAAGATTGGCGTCACACGCTTCGTGTCGATGTTTATTTTATCATATTGCCCTGTAGTCATAACGTTATATCATACCTGTTTGAACCCTACTTGCTGTGCGTATGTGCGAATAGATGTGAACGCTTATTCCATTTATATTGCAATTGCGATTACTTCATGATGTCGCACATGATTACGTGACCATGGATACCCGCAGCAGGTATGCTGATGTGTTTGCTGTGCATAACCAGCGCCGCCTACATACCGCAGGGTACATGTAAAGCCGATGAAATTACAAATTGTATTTTGTAATCACTATGACGGCTTGCAGTTCGTAGTGTATCTTAACGAACGGATGACATTCCATAGTAAACCATGTTTAGTTACATTCCGTAATGATCAGCAGTCCCAATGCACAACAACATTGTGGTTAAAATACTCAGTAAAATGCACATCGATGACTGCGAAAGAGAATTTGAAGTGCGTCTGAACATTGAAGCTAATGACCATGACCCCTGAAATCCTTACCCAGCCAGGACAGTAAATCAAGGCTCCATTCAGTTGTGTGTGTCTGAAGGCACACCATATTGCGGCAGCGATTTGTGCTAATTGACCTCCCACAATCAATACTATCTATGCGGCAATCATACACAAGTAATTCAGTAATTTTACAGACTCGGTTTCTTGATTCAAAATACCTTTGAAACTGATGTGAAAAACAAAGCATATCGTAATGCAACATTTTTAAAGCAGTTACATATCCGCTCGAAAATACACCAACACGCAATTTATACCTGACATCAAATTCTCAGCTGGGGATATCACGTCACCGAGTAAATGACGGCCATCAGGCGGAGGAGGGAGGACTTATGATGATACGGTTTATCATATTGTGCAGATGTGGTAGCTGCTCCATAAAGCCGAAAGCGGCAGGTAGTGACAAGGGGTGTTGTCATAATGATAATATGCCGCGCAACAGTATTACTTTAGAAACTAGTATCGATTTTGCGGGTGTGATGGGCGAATATGTGTTATTTGGCCAATGTGAAGCGTCGCTGACCCAAAAACTTAATATGGCCAATCCGGTAATGAGCGTCTTTGCTCTAAACCCAGATCGAATGCGAAGCAATAATGAACGTTCTGTTACTACCGCTTGGCGTTGTTAACAACATGATAAATGTTCTACTGTGCGCATAGTGACAATTACAAAATGTGCTTGCTTGCGACAACAGATGTGAGTTTAGTGAGTCCTCAGCTTCTGACGAACGCTTCTGACCTAAGCCAGCTATATACCAACCGCCACATAGGGTACATGCTAACCAGGGATACACGCATTTACAACCGCGTCCATATCACTCTAAGCAACATAGTAGGGTTCGCGTTAGGAACATGGCTATTACCAATATGTGCAAGAGAACGATAAACACGATTCTGCTGCATGTAATGTCAAAGGATTTCATCTTTCATGTCAAGTCATTACGATTCGCAATATTTATTTCGAAATTGCTGACAAGCGCACATCAAATCGGATGACACGAGCTATGAGGGTGAAAAAATCAACCAGTGTATCCATTTAAGCGTATCGATGTAAGCGAGCATTTGCACGTTGGTGTCAGTATCACATGTTTGTTGTAGAGTTATAAAAGTCACCTGTTTTCCAGGATGTTTTCACCCACATAGCTTATGCAATCCGATTCGATGGTCGATGGTCAGCAAGGATGCATGTTAACTCGGCCCACGATAGTTTCGGCCCGCGATGATGTCAGCCCGTGGTGATTCTGGCAACGTTTAATCGAAATTCAGGCACAATATCATGTTGGCATGCATGCTTATTAAATATAATCCATTTTCGATCAATATTTTAAAAATCGTGCGTAGAATAATCCACATCATCAACCCCCGCCCCCCCTAACCCTGCCTCCATTCCTCTCTTCCTCCAACCCTCCCAAAGTCCTGAAAGCACACAATATTCGCAATCATGCATCTATGTCGGTTGATCATGTAGCTTGCATAAGCTGTTGAGCTTCTAAACATATTGCGACGCAACAACGAACGTCACCGTGACGCATGCCACAGAGCCAACATCTCGCAATTCTTTCATCTTCCGTATTTCAGCTCGCGATCTACCAAGAGCCTAACATCTTTACCAAATACGGCTTTTTATATTTTTGCTGAATGTACAGGTGTTAGCCATACAGTTTGGTTGTATTTGGCATGGCACAGAAGCAACTCGCTCACCTTTGTACGCATAAATAAAGCGGTGAATTAATTTAGTACATCTTGACTGCCCACCTCTATTACCTTCAGGGTCGTCACTAGCACCTCCAGGGGCGTAGCAAGGCTTGAAGGAATGTTACGCACAGACGGGGGAAAATCTACTGTTCCAGACCGTCAAGTCTAACCCCACCCCCTAAGCATTTGACTTTGATGCCATTTTGACCATATTTGTTTTTTCACTTTTCAAATTGATGTTACGCACGTGCGTAAGTGCGTATCGCTGGCCTCGCCCCTGACCTCCGCCAGATACAAGGATAAACTCTTCGATAGTCTTGGTTATACCTACTTTGAAAAAAGAGTTACTTCAAGGGCCACGACTTGACAATACAGCATTCGAAGAACAAAGGCTAAGCCCAGCCCTGTTACAATGACCCGCTGTGAAAGTCATATGATACGAAGCACCCGAGGCCATTTTCACCAGCCCCCACAATGATCGACCATAGTTGCTGCGTCCAATAGCGTACACTGACTTCGAGCCCCAGATTGAACACATTTCACCAAATTGTCACCAAGATGCTTGCATTAAACAGCTCTTTTGCGTACGAAGTATGCCGCTTAAGAATAAGGAGGAATATTAACGGTAACCTCTGTAATCACTTATGCCCGAACCTAAAAAAGGTGAAACATTTTTGAACTATCATTGAGAAAGCCATGTGGCATACTGCAACGACTACCCTACACACAATTACCTCATCCGATCCGTGTATTGTCATGTTAAGGAAGAGGGCACCCTAAATCCACTCACTCGCGGAATGCTTCAAACAGACGTGTGTTAAAAGTGAGATGCAGTCCTCACGAAGTCTTGTGGGTGCACAAGCTGCCCAGGACATGTAATGACGTTGAGGATTGGCAACGTTGTTATCCCCAGAGGAAGACCAGACATGACATTCCACCAGCTGGTGGGGTTGCTCAGTGCAGAAACTGTTTTCACACGTGCCCGAAACAAAGCTGACCTTGACCTCACAGCCCATAGAGACACAATCAGTCCTGTCGTCGTGTCGTCTAGAATAAGAACTTGGATGCTAGAAATTTTCCTACCATTGCTGGTGGTTATTATGAGGACGAATTCCCTGTGACCACAACTGATGTTCAATGGCTCAAGCATTTTCACACACCACAATATTCTCACCTGTAAAAGACAAGCATGTTAGCCCAACAGTCCAACAGTCGTTCGGGTACTCAACATTGTTGGTCCAACAGGAAAACCGTCCGTTTACTGGTAGATTTAAAAACATGCTTAACTTATCACGTTAAAAATACGCACTGAGAAAAATTTGAAGCCGCCAACGGTGGCAGTATTGACTGAATTTAATGAATATGGGTTTTTGTTAACAAATCTCCGGGCGAACACTTGATATTCGGCGAAATTCCACTCCAAATTCTAGTGATTGTCAACAAACGGTCTCTTGCATTACATTGTCTCAAACGACCGCGCGGAATTTCCGAATTTGAAGTTTTTATCATACCATCATCTGCCTGATAATACATATCACAGGTTAGTTAGTTTTATACTAGATTTATACCTTATAACTTTCCGACCTAGTTACCTTTTCCTCTTCCTTATCCAGCATAATAACAAGCCCGTTATAATCCGACATAGGTTGCGTAATATTGCCGCCATACTGGAAGTTAATCGCCTCGCACATTTTAGGCGTATATGCATATTTACTAGTTGTTGCGATTCCTGAGACTCTAATGCGATACATAATACTGATTGCTTATCAAATTCGACTTGTTAAATCAAGTTGACATCGTGAAGGTAAGGTCTTATCATCGAATTTTCTACATTGGAAATGCCATCTTCGAGAACCAAGAGGGAGTGCATGCTTCACTTGGTTCCAAAGAGCTAAAGCAGGTAAACGCAGTGGCTTAACGACCATTCGAATATTTGTGGTATTGATTAAGTAGAGTGCTGACGGTAATGCAATTGATACATGGGTAATAACATGTACTTACGTATACATTGGTAGCACACATTGAGGTACTTGTAGGTACCTCTACAGGGATCACCGAAATATCCATTACTGGCGGGCACAGAGCAGTGTTGTCGCCCATTACAGGCTCTGCTGACCTTGACCTCAGTGCCCGGTGAGACACAAATAGACAGGTCCTGATGACGGGCAGAGAATGGGCACAGTTTGCGACTTGGTACTGTCCTGCCAAAATGTGATGATGATGATGATGATGATGATGATGATGATGATGATGATGATGATGATGATGATGATGATGATGATGATGATGATGATGATGATGATGATGATGATGATGGCAGTAACAGGGCCACAATATTTATTATTGTAGGTATCATATGCAGCTGGGCACAAGCAATTTAATTATTGCGAGTATCAGGTGTAGTTTGTAAGTGTTGTAAGGGTCGTTGGGGTCCACTTTGTGATTTTTGTCGGGTGTTAGAGGTAGATGGAACACATATTATGTTGTTTGGCGTCAGTTTGTGGTAGATCGAGGTCCACTATAGGTAGTGAGATGCCACATTTTGGGGTATCTTGGGAAGTTGGGGACCACATAATGAAAATTGTCGGGTATCGTGGATAGCTGGGATCCCATAATTTGATGATAGTCGAATATCAAGGATAATTGGGAGCGAATAATGTGATGATTGGCGCGTATCAGTGGTAGTGGGGTATCTTTATTATATACGATTGATGGGTATCAGCAGAGTTGATATCCACTTTTGATGTTTTGCGAGTTTTAGGGGTAGCTTTGTGATCCAAATTTGGTTGATTTGTGGGTTTCAGCGGTAGATGGAAGAAAACTTTTGGTTTTTCAGCGTCTGTTAACAGCATCAGGGTTAGTAAGCTGCCCCATTTTGTGGAATACTGTGTGTTGGTGTACACATTGTGATGATTGGCGGGTATGAGGAACTCATTATATGAGTATAAGTGTGTATTAGGGACAGGTGCAAATCCATAACTTGATGATTGGCCAGTGTCAGGGCTAGTTGGGGTCCATATTTTGATGATTGTATGGTGTCAGAGGAACATGGGAGCACTCATTGTAATTTTCGGCGACTGTTTGCAGTACATATTGACGATTTGCGGATATCAGGTGTATTAAGGTGCCACATTTCGGGATATCTTGGGGAGCTAGGCTCCATGTTGTGATGAGTGGCGGGTATCGGTGGCATCCTGCTGAACTGGTTGGATGTGTCGATCACTCGTGGGTTACTCTGTTTCCCAATCGATATAACGTATTTCCTGAAGCAGCTCTTCGACGAGCCACACAGCGTACGCCACATCTACAGACAACGGCGACGTCAGGTCAGTGGACGATGGAAAGGTGCTTCACTGGCGACCTGCAGCAGATCAGACGATGAGGGTGCGTTCTTCACACCACTGGTATACAGAGAATTTCTACTGCCCCCTATCCCCAGAATCGGCCACATTGGTTGTTTAAAATGTATTGGAACAGTAGACTTATATTGCTTAAAATCTGTAATAAACACCGAGTACAACTAGGTATCATACGTGACCCAACAAAGGTAAATGGACAAGTAAGCTCAGGTCTGGTTCTCTTGGGCAACTACTCATTAGCTTGAAGAAGGGTTCCCGCTCAAAGGTCATCTTCCGTGATATCACATCCAGTCGACAATACTGCCCTTGGTATCAATGGCGAAACCCTATGGCCTCCATTTAAACGGCGATGCGTTTAAAACAATGAAAGATTCTAAAATATTTTGCTGGCAAAGCGATAAATGTGTCTATTCTGAATCAATCGAGCACAACTGCTCAAATTATTTTACTTCCCATTTGGCTTGCATGATGCAATTTGAAGGCTTATATCTAGAGGTATCCATTAAATTAACATGTTTGTCTCATCATTGGTTTAATACTGTCAAGTGAAAGACGAAGAGGCAGTACATAACGCAATACTCGAGGATAAAGACGTACTCAACTGAAATTTAAATGTGCAGATGCATTATGACTTCCATAACGCGCCCCCTATAGGGCGATGCGACCGCGTCCCAAGACAACTACTCTGGGCACGCATTTCAAGGACGCAGTTCAAATCGAACAGGCTCGCCATTATCCTGTGAGACGCGAAAATATAGAATAAAAGGTAAGATCAGTGTCCTTCTTTTCCATGTTAATGTCTATTGGAGGGAGTAGCCTGAATCGATAATAAGTTATATGCTCAGGTTAGGAAAAGAATAAGTTGACTAACAAGCACAAATATAAATATATGAACGAATTTGAAAAAACGAAAGTAAACTTAAGACGCATGAACAGCCTGCGGCTGTTAGTCGATGACAGCATCAAGTGGAGAAACTTCAGCATCTTTGCTTGTCACACTTTAATATCTGGGTTATGGCAAAATGAGATGGAAGAAGGTGTCTTAGCAATGGCGAATACGCCAATAAGGTTCCATGAGCAGAACTAATAATTAACATGATTGCCTAAAATTAAAAAGGGCTAGAACAATAACGTGGTACACATATTTAGCCACTTGTTATTCAGCTTTAAGTCCGCCTGTGTTCTTGAAAACATTGAAGCATGTGATTTGTTTTGTTGAATTATAGCCATATTAATTTTACTTATTGATCTCGATTCTGTCAATTAGTTCAAGTGTTCTAAAGAAATATATCCCAACTTGTTTGATGCTGTGAATTTGAAATTTTTTCTCGGGAAAATGATTTACCAAATGGCGGACATCTGGATCTCTTTTTTTTTAACTCAGCCAAATGATTTGTACACATTCTCTTCAGGGAGGTATTACAGTTAACCAACGTGAAGGGATTCTTTTATATAATTTTTAATATTTATTTGTCAATGAAATATCATTGTCGGAAAAAGGATGCACCTTCTTTAAAATGCCTATTGCACGAAATTTCTAACCACAAATGAGCGATTTAGACGTCTCCGATGAAGAGAAAAAAGACACCGGCGATGTCGATGTCACTGCTGCGTCTGGAACGGGATTACTTCACTAACGTCGCTTCTTCAGTCTGACCTATTTAATGGCTGCCGCAGCGTTTTGTCGGACGCACTTATTTGAACTGGCATCTTATCAAATTTTGGCCTTATCTGATCAGATGCAACGGTTATTGGACCGGCTGTAGCTAATTGATCACATTATGAATTGATTTCAGCAAAGTACCTATAACCGTGCGATAGACACTTTAATCGTAGTTTGGCTGATGGTTAAACCATATATGAATCTGTCGAAATTCTAGCTGCCTCATGACCTTCACGGCGCCATTGACGATTTAGAAAAATGATGTGAATGTCATAGGTGTGAAGTTTTGCATATATATTTGTCGTTGTCCATAAACGGTAACTGGCCAACGCTAATGCTCTGTGAGCGTCTGTGCACTTTCGACCTCTTTATTTTATTCATGATGCCTCACAAAACAAATCCAATATCCCTTGGTATGGATTATGTAACTGTATATGGTCTGTATATGTGCTGTTGCTATTTACTGCCGATAATTTGAAATGAAAATGTTTATAAAGTCACCCGCAAGAATTTGTGCAGAAATAAGGTATGCCAAACATGTTCTTAATCGAATTGCCAATTGGGCAAAACCAATAACGTTATCGTCTATGTTTATGTCAGCACATGGAGGTGCGTATTATATATTATGCATTGTAGGAGGGGGATTGTTTTCGATAGGTGTACCTCAGACTGGGTAATTCATCAAGTTGACATTTATAAAAATATGTACTTGCTATTTGCGCTGTTCATAAACCTATTGTGCCTGTAATGAAGGGTAGACATATTAGAACCAATGTCTTAGCTAGAGACCCATCCACCTGTTCATTGGACGGGACGGGCACGAATGTCCCCCTAAAGCCCGTCCACCCGTACAATTGCCCACCCGTCCGCGCCTCCTAGCCCGTATACATGGAATTAGCCAAGCCAGTATAAGCAGCTCATTCAACGACAAACAGCCATGCCTGCTATCTCTCCTCTTTCCTCGTGTATAGCCCCCATACCCATATGACAGCCACATGCTCTTCCTGCCTGGCGTGCCTAATTTTTTTTTACATTTCCAAAACAAGTTCTATCCAGAAATTTTGGTCTTCGTTATAGCAATTTCATATAATTTATACCGTTTCACCACACTTCTTGATACGACAGTTGATTGGATGAGTTTATGTCAGTCCTGAAAGATCACCAGCTCAATCATGGAACATTTATCAAAATATATTCCAGACTTTCTTAATGGGTATTAAGTTCAAAATCTATAAAATCTAATTTAATTAACCATTAGTATCAAACTTATGGATTGCTCCATTGGTAGCAAATGCAGTCAATTAGTCTTGATCACAACCATACGTATGCATGAATAATCAATTGGTGGTTTTCAGATCCATTTGAAAAAAGTGAGTAGATGAATTATTTCCTGATTATCCATTCTAGAGCTTACCCAACTAGGAAACTTTTCTTGCAGACAGTTTACGTAAGACAATAGATAGCAGACATCAAGAAAAAGAAGTTTCATGCTTTGTATCTGTAAGTGACTTAATCGCAAATAATTAACTACAATGGATTACAAATGAAAAGGATGGTAGATATGAGAGAAAATTGAAATTGGTTAATAAATGTATAAATTAAGCATTTGAATCAGGCCATACACTAGGATAGTTTTGTAGCCTCCGCATCTTTTAGATCATCAGCAGATCTTCACGAGCATCACTTGTCAGGTTTTCAAGGCTTTATTTGCCTCAGCCTTACTCTCCTGAACCTTATTGTATTATTCTATAAGACCATACACAATGTTGTTGTTATCGTAACAGGATGAGCCGAAAAACGAGCTTCTGCATATATGCCTGATACGTTCACGCAGGGAACGGATTGGGAAATACGGCCGAATTATCAAATCCGTAAGTTAGAACAATAGACTATTTAAAAAAGTTTCTTAATGTCCTCGTTATAAATATGGGTCTGAACCGAATCTTTAAGTTAAGAGACGCTCAGGTCAACACGCCGAACTTTCTAATGGCGGGTTGATGTGGCGGGGGCACTCGTCTTGGCACTGACTGGATTTTAGGTCTTACCAGTTATTATCTCGCATATGCATGCCACTAACTTAAAATGAAATTACTACAACAAAATATGCTAGGGATATATACTCTTACAAGCAATCATTAGGAGATGCCGAATGATTATATAGTGTTAATTTGAAAAATAATAAAGATCCCCCTCACAAATTGTTAATCGTCCTTTAAAACAGTCTACTTCAAACTCAATGTCGACAGATAAGTCAGGTATGTCTGTACTGATATATGGGAATCAACTACATTCTTATATTTCTTTATTTTAAATTCCGCAAAATGCATTGCATTTTATGCTTACAAAAAACTGATCATTCCAAGTGGTTTACAGGTGAGAGTTAAATATTACTTCAGATAATACAGATATATTTCGATCATATTTTCAGCCATACATTGTAGCAATGTAACCGATACGATCGCCCCGTACATATTTGTTATGAATTTCAGTAATCCGAGAGAGTAACAATACTTTTTGCCATATAATATGATGAATATCCATGGCATCATGCAATTATTCATATTGATCCTGATTATCAAATCGTTGAAATGTGAGTTGATTTGGGGTTTGAAACTATTGCTTGTATAAGCCGATGAGATTCGTGGGAATGAATACGATGATCGGCGCTTGCAAGTCACTGATTTCGCGTCTCGGCAAGAAACAATGGAGATTAGGTAATACCGTGACTTTCCGAGGAGGAAAATGCAATCCGATTAGCGTTCAGCAAGCAACGCACTCTTGAGAAAACCCCTGCTATAGCACTTTGGAAGTGTTAATGTGTCAGGTGCTTCCATAGTCTAGCCATTTTGAATATACTATGCTCGGTTATGGGCCATATCAAATCGATAAGAGAAAATGACCGCACTGAGACGAGGTGCCATGCGATCAGGTTTTGGGTTTTGCGGCTTGGGCCTGCCGTTTCTTGAAGCGGCTCTTGGCAAGCGGATTAAGCTGCTATGAGTATAAATGTACTTATACAAGGGACCCCTGAGGATGATATTTCTAAGACCCAGCTCTCGCCGGGGAAAAATGATCATGCGAGCGTCAACTGTTCGGTGAGGACACAGGCACTCGAGTTCGGACATCATAATGTGTTAGCCATGGAGTCCAGCTTAGCTGTTTTGAGTGAATGCCGTATTCCTTACGTCATTAGCATTAGATGTGACGACGCTATGCGCTTGGACCACGTGACTGTATCCTGCCACCAGCGCTACGACATAGCTCTGATCTCGCCCATGTCTATCACCTTGTGACCCTACCAACCTGCATTCAAACCGTTGTCACTAACCAGAATATTTCATCATATTTCAGGTTGAAAAGACATTACTGAATTAGGTCAAGTGAAATTCGAACATAAATCAATGGGTCGTAGGCATTCTAATAGCTCAATTGACGAGACTCATTCTACGCTAAAGGTAAGGAGATGTGATATCATCATCAAAAATAGTTACTTTTGACGTGGCGTGAGGATGGGATTGGCCGCAGGTTGTAGAATCTCCACTGACACAATAGCTTCCAGGTGCTAGGGGCCCATTGTGTTTCACCTCTACATAACTGACGTCGTCCGAGGACGAAATGAGAGGAAAATTAGCAACGGCCTGCTATTTCCAGAGCTACTTCTAACATGCTCGTTAAGATTTCCATTAATTTCATACGAGTCGAAAACGTTCAAGATGGAATTTTCGGCGGGGTCCCACCTGAGGTAGAGGTTAAATATTGGCGGTAATAAGGGATGGTAGGCACTGCGAGGTCAATAGGGCAGGGTGGTTAATGTGTCGAGGTTAAGGGTTGAGTGACGGCGGGGGTTGGGCAAAAATAAATAGGATGAGCATGAAAGGACTAAGGTGGGTTCTCACCAGGTAAGAGTGGGGTTGAGAATGAATAGGTGTGTTAACAGCGCGGGATTCAATGGTTTTGGGTGGATTGCAAGGCCGATTATCAGGTCAGATGTTCACGGCGGTGATCATGGAAGTATCAAAGCGATGATTGTGCGTGGTTAGGTCATGGGAAAGGCGGGGTTACTGTGCAATCATGGAAGGGGTTAAGATAAAGTAAGATATAGGATCAGGAGGGCTGGGAACGACAGATGTTTTGTGTTAGCCCAATATCCTATCATTACATGCCCGCCAAATCATAACACCGACCGATGGCCGGGGCAACCATGCACCCCACTCTGACCAGCTGGACATTGCCGGAGATAGTAAAGTGTGACACATCCGTATGCAAAGTTGATGTAATGAACCAAGTACGCTATACAGAGTCTTCCAAGTCTGCTCTATGTTTCCTCAATGATATGGCACTTTAAAAGTCATAATTAACTACACTAGCGGTTGGTATTTTGACATGGCTGCAATATAACTCGCTTTAACCATGGGCCATCCCAGGTCGATAGCATAACAACCACGGCATCCGTGGTTAACCCCCACTCTAATCAATACATGGGTTAACCACACAGCTTACCAGGGCTCGCTCAACAACAAAAACACCTACATGTATACCGGTGTGCTTCATCATCCCATATGTGTTATCCGTGTACGTTTAGTAGCTGTAATACAAAATATAATGGGACGAATGATGATGACGGAGGTGATGTTGCTATTATATATCGGCGCATCAGGAATGATCTCTCAACGTAAGCTGCATTTTTGTCACGGCTGACGCTCTATAGTATCATGTTCAGTATATTATAGAAATGTGAATGATCGCAGGCTTGTGAGGCACCATCTTAAGCAATATGCTTCACATATGCCCACCAGCCTATTCTTTGAGATCAGTATTTAATAAAGCGATTTCGCTATGGTCCGCAACATTATTATTCCAAAAATTACTAAGCACCATGCAAGACTATCGCAGTAGTGCTCATATGTGTTTCTGTGATAATGCTGTAAGTGTTTAGTTTCCCTTTTGACGCAAAATCTTTCATGCATCGTCAATATTGGTTTGCCAGAGGGAGTACTGTGAGGTGTTTCCTATGCAGAACCGGATGGGTTGGATTCATCATACGGAATATCATATGTTCCCGATCAGGGTAAGTAAACGCGGCAGGTTTGTTGTTGGAATCATCTATGTTGATCGGTGCAGTGTCTCGGCGGATTGACTGCTACGTCAAGGCACACTGAATGCTCCATGGGGGACTCACTCACTTCTATGGGGGAGGGGGGCGTATTCCCTCTCGCATGGGGGACGCATTGACTGCTGGATCGGGTTATGAGTGGCTACTTACTTGGGTACGGATTCACTCTTACATCGGGGGCGCACATAATGCTACAGCAATAACCAATTGACTAATACAGCGAGGACATATTCACTGGGACACAGAGGAGAGATTCTCGGATACACCAAGGCCGGATTGGCTGATACATTGAGGAGGAAGTAATAACTACTTAATCTCTTAGATACGCCACAACATCGGAAAACGATTGACTGCTACATAGAGGCAGAATTGATTGCTTCATCGGTGACGTTTTGATTGCTACATCGAGGAAGAGCTCTTGCTGCATCGGCAACATTCTGACCAATACTTCGGGCACAGATTACTGTCAAATCAGAAATCGGATTTAAAGCTACGTCGGGGACGTTTTGATTGTCACACAAGGACGCAATGGCCGCTACACAGGTTGTGGATTCACTGCTTCATCTTGAGATGATTATCTGCTCTGTTAAAAACGTTTAAGGAGTGTTGTGATGGGACAGAATGACAGAAGCGAATTATAGAAACTAATCATATAAACCTGTTTGTACGGTAATGTTTTGCCAAAATGTTAATATATGTGCGACAAGGTGTTGCCTCTAAGCAAGCCATTTTTCATTGATGTTCTCAAGGTATTACGGATTCACTTCGTTAGGCCATATCTGTTTTGAAGACCAGAGTGTTTATCTACTACCTTGCTTATGAATTTAGAATGAATGTTAGATGTTATTATACGATAGGTAAACTACATAACTGCAGCACGAGATGCATATAAACAAGTTGATGCACCCTCGAAGCCCGTTAGGTATGCGCTCATACACGATCGTGCTTTTATCTGTCAATACATATCAATTTTTCATTAAAATGGTTTCTAATTATTGGAACTTTTTTCCATTCGTTTTTTGTGTGCTGAACGATCGATTTGTTACCGGCGGATATGCTAGAGATGTGTGGTCCGCACAAATGCAACGACAAACAGAGGACTGTGCAATTGAACCAAAGGGCCGTATAAGTTAAACATATTGTCAAATCGAAACATTCTACTTGACAACTGTTTGAATAGACCCAATAAACCCAACCAGATGTTTGCCCCACTGTATCATCCCAATGTGAGGGCTGCCGTCATTAAGATCACGGTTGCCCACGTGTTCTCAATATGAGTTATCCACATGCGGCTGATACTGCTCTGGTAATTTAACTTGAGGAATGATACATTAGATGCTCATTTCAGTAAATATTGGAATTCACTCAATTTGACACGTAATCTGGTTGCAGGTACAGAACATTAACCATTATCATTGCAGGGTTTCCTCCGGTCTATCATAAATGACATGGTGTATAATTAAGAAGAAGATTACAGGGTTTAATGAAATAAAGGGTATTACCATCATCATATACTGTACTTAAAAAACAAATAGACCAACTGACCTGTAAGCGTAACAGTATGAGTAATTTACGGCACTCAATACACTGTATCGTATGTGTATTCAAGTGTTGCAGAGCGGAAATATTCACATCAATATGGTTCTGTCAAGAATGCTTGACATCGATGTGGCACAGAGAACATTGCAGTGTGATATTCCGTTGAAAAGTAATCCATATATGGCCTGATGAATATATCCAATATGTTGCGATTTGTGCCTTATGAATGCGATATAACTCACAGCCCGCATACATTATATAATATGAGATATATCCATTGGCGACCAACAGTTGGCTATCTAGCTACCAGCTGGGTGATAAATGGCCAATTGGTTCTAAATATATCAATGCGATACAACGATGGACTTGCTTTCACGATTCACCTTTGATATAAATAATGCGATATGAATGTAGGACGTATACACATGACAATATGATATCAGGTGGCTCATCTATGTAAGGTAACACAGGTCTAAAGGTAGTGCACACAAAAGGAACACTTGACACTTACCAATATATACCAGCCACGGTTGTACGTTACAATAAATGTGTGTGTCTGTGTGTTCGTCTGTGTGTGTTTTATATCAATATCAATTGCGTGTGTCTTCTGAAGGGCGTTAACACTTCAGTAACAAAGTCTCCTGTGCATGGATAACGCAAATAGCTGTATACGCTCTAACTGATTCTGTTCTCGTATATACCAGTGTACTCGTTCGTTCCAGATTATTTAGCAGTCTGTCCGTAAACCATGTGACCAGAAGTGTTTTGGCTGACCTGATATTAGGGAACAAGGGTATTGATAAACAATTACCAAATTGATTTTACTAGATTCGTCAGCTTTCGGGGAAAAGTATGTCATCGACGATGCCAATACGCATTAACTGATTATGGAAGCATTCATTGTTAACAAAATCTATTAAACTGCATGCAAACTGTAGACAGTGGAAAAGTTCTAATGTCGTACAATTTAAAAGTAATGATATCATTTCGTGAAGGAGTCTATATCCACGTAATGTCACCTCAAGCGTGTCTATCCGTACATCATCTTAAGCTCGAATCCACACACGTCGTATTAAGCGTTCATTGCCATGACATTTTAAGTGTGTATCCCAACACGTCATGTGGTGCATGGATACCAACAGCATATTCCACTACCAGTTATTATACAAATCTCTCTGTGCATGCCCATTTCAGAAGTGGGCGATATATAAGTGATATTGTAAAGAAGTTTCCAATATCTCCCATCGAAAGTGCACATCGCCATTTGTAACATATCAAGGAGTTGGTTGGAAATGGCTGTATTTTATCCTATTCAGCTTAAGTCTGCATTCAGTCAACGACGGGGTCAATAATAAAGCCTGCGTTATATTAAAACATAACAACTGTAAGATAAAAACATACAGAGCTATTTATTTCAAAATATTTGACCTCATATTAGCCATCGCAAAACACGCTAACGTAGCCATGTCACTTTGTTATCATTATATGTGAATACAATGGTTTGGAATTATTATTCAAAGGCTGTTATCAAGGACAGCTTATGCTACTTCAATATATCAAATGATTGCATGAAGCAGAGCAGTTCATAGAAAGACAATTATGCCATGGAATAATGGCAACGGAACAGCAGCACGTGTTGACACACTCTACCACCTCAAGGTGATCAGCCTTACTACCACTATCACTTACAATCACTTCCACACTTTTTATCAGATTATCACCGCAAGGTGCACAGCCACCCATGATGTACACACGACCCTCGGTCACACACATACAATGACGCTCTCTCCCAGCAGCCAGATTACCACACGCACACCATGTGACGGTCTTCATGTCATACTGCCACGCCCCTCTCCTGTCATCTCCTGCTCTAATCACATTCATTTGTATGATTATATCTTCACCAATACAACACATGGTGTTGTGATTGTTGTTATGGAGTTTGGTGAGTCACCTCATCACAGCTATAACATTCCCATCTGCATCTTGCATCGTAATTAACATACGTTTGCGCTCCCATAATGTTCACTCTCACTTATCACAGTTCACCTATTACATTGCTAAGCATGCTACATTAGCGCGAGTTATGGTGCAGGGTGGGGTCAACTGTCATCGCCCAATACAATACGCACACACTTATTGAAACAGGGAGTAAAGCTTAGGTTGGCGTGCTGAATCATTAGCTCTGACCCCAGTCAAGCGCGGCGTCAAAACGCTGATCAGGTGAAGTCACATTCAGATCAGGGTTAGACTGAATGCTGGAGACGCAATCAGCGAACTTATTTTCTCGTCCCCAATGCATGTTCCCGAGTAGATATTGATGCGGTACAATAGAATATGTCATGCTAAAAAATATAGGTAGCTTGTTTATGATATAATGTGGTACAGTTTTAGTTTCTTGTACGTCTTCTCGGGAATTGGGTGCTCAATTAGCGTATCTCGCTTAATGTCAGTCAATAAGGCGTGTAGTGCTTGTCAGGTGCCAGTGCTTCAACACAGTTAAAAGGTGATTGAGATATATATTGATTGTCAGCTGGTGCTAAGTAGCGTTAATAAACAATTATGACCTGTATTAATGGATGTTCGTTCATAGTATAGAGGCCACCAAATTCATATTCAATTCTGCAATACATTGAGGTTCATATGTGACCGATTCCAAGCACGTCTACATACTACAGAGGATATTTCATTTGTTAGCAATTCGTGTCTGGATGTTCTTGTCATTGTGCTTTGATCTTACAAAATGATGACCGTCAACTAGTTTATGGCAGCATAGCAGCTACAACATCATCTACAGCTGATATCTGTAGATATTTGGTGCAGCAAAAGTAACATCTTTAAACATTGGGATTCCTAAACAATGACTTTCTTATTATCTATAATATCCATGCGTTAATTTGCACGTGCTAGTGCAGAATAGACATAACACTTTGCTGATGCATGCTTGCTCGGTAATTTAACGGCTGCAAAGTTATTCCAGTTATTTGAGGCGTGAGCAGTTCGGCACCTCACCTCATAGTCATCAGCATAAAGACCCACTGGACAGATACGATGCGTCCTGACATCTTCCATCGGATCAAAGTACCTGATCACGCGAACAGATTGAATGCTGTTAGCTCTTAATGATTAGCCGGAAACCGTGGTACATTACCTAAGGAGTTTATAGCTTTGTCAAGAGAGCTCACTCGAGGCTTCCGCCTGAGGAAATATGTGAAGATCTGTTAGCTGGCGTTTTCGTGAAACCACGCGGAATGCTCCTATTTACTCTGGAGCCGTAGTCGCCTCGACCAATCAGATGACTCCATATCGTTAACAGCCGCCGAGCCCCGAGACGTTGGTTCAACAGTTCCATGTGCTTTCGTTGATTTCATGGTATCGTTGCCTGATGTCCGGTGTCTTTTGAGTAATTTCATAATCGTCTAAATTATTGACAATCTAAAACTACTATCCATAGTGCGGACATGAAAGATCGAGGATTGCAAACTGTGCGGACGCTCTTAGAGGCTAACTGTTTTTCATAATTTATCCAGTTGACATTTATTTACTAGAGTACTTGCTATTTTCGCTAATCATTGTGCGGCGTGCTTCGGCAATGGCAAGGCACTTTGAGATGATATTTTTCCCGCTCTTAAAAATCGCAGTGACATCAGCCCAGTAAACCCGTGTGCTTTTGTTTGTGTCACGGTAGCGCCACCTGACGATTGCAATGTTTTATAATAAGGGAAGGGATCACCAAAGAGCCACTCGAAGAGAGCCCTCTTAGCGTAGCTATAAACTGTTTGGATTACCATTGCCGACCATCATAACGTGCATGGAACAGTGACGATGGAGATGACAAACAGCGCAAGATTGAGGAGCTTCTGTCGATGGTCTGATTGGGCTAATGTCTAGTCATAACTATATTTCCTCTACTGTGTTTGAATGAGTTATTAATTGTGAAAGCCTGTCTCGTGATGGAACACTCATGGAATATTCATCCTGGTGATGGCTTACATAAGCAGCTTACAGTGGCGCCACTCAATGAGCATGTAAGATACATTGTCGAGCCTTGCAAGCCATTTCATGATTCTTTTGTCACTTAGCCATGGTGTCCGAGCTGCGTAAAAAGTGTTTTTGGTGACTCGTATATTGTTATTTGATTGTGATATGTGTATCAACTTCACTTTGGAAAAGATGAAATCACGTAAATAGGAGACGGCTTTAATGACCGCACGTAAGTTTAGAGGACTATCTCTATCCCAGGAGCCCGGGTGCTAGACCCTTGACATCAAGGTGTACGAGGTGTTCGGGACCATGTCACTGATATTGGCCAATTACCAACAGACGATGTATAAAGAACCGAGTCGATGCTGGTGTTATACCCAGTTTGGTTGCGGTAGCGCATACAATGTCTTGTGATGATGTCATCATCAAGTCCAGCTACCGGCGCCTACTGATATATCCGTCAAAATATAGTTCAAGTATTTTTGATTTTGTCCTTTTGTTTGAATATTCAACACTTGTCAGCCTACTCAACCCCGTTAATATGGTCATATGTACTAAACAAGGTAGCCAATGTCTACCACTGATGTGATTTATATCGTGTTACAACGCCGACATGCTTCATGGCACCTTGCACGTTTCTCATTCTTATTTCTGAAGAGGTCGACAAAAACATTAAGTGATCGCATCGAGCATGTGATTTGCTCTGATATTCTTACCGATTTCCGTTCAATAATGTACTACGTAATAATGGCCGACGTTTGAAGCTTATAGCGTCGACACTCCTTCTTTTAATGAGATCGCTTATAACCGATCATAGGCCGTGCTTGGTTCCAACGGTGAGATTTGGCATGTCTATGCGAGCCGAACGATTGTAGGATGGGTATATATCATAGCAGTTATGTTTGATCGAAATTGTCCGTGTGCACAATTGGTAGGTAACCTATATTTAGCTGAACCCACTTTCGAAATGTCTTTATTTGCGTGACAGATAACGTCTTCCCCTCGACCATAGGTCCAGCTTAAGCATACATCCTAGTCCTCATAACTGGTTGCCTTCAAACTAAAGACTGGCAGATCACTGAGAGGATCAAAGTGCAGGAGAAACGGAAATAAAATTGTTACCTTCATTAATGATATACACTGGCTATGTCATGCCTGGCAAGTCGTTTTCATGGTATTCCACATCTGCGATACCTACAATACAGAACATTTGAGTTGAATAGAAGATCGAGTACCATCCCCATGAACAATATGTAGTGTGGAGCTACATGCAGTGCAATGACGGCCGCTTCCCATTTTGACATAATTGAAATACGGTTTGGTAATTGAAAATATTCTGAATTATATATCCGACCACTACCAGCCTTATCGCATGATTGGTTTGAAACACCTTCTTGAGCAGCGTATATTCAACACCACTCATGACTGATCTCTGCAAACCTGCTATGCTACTCATAGACATGTGTCCATATAATGAATAATGAATAATTTACAGTTTGTCGGCGCGTCAAGTCCTCTTAGCGCCAAACATTCAACTAGCTGGTCACCGACTATAGTGGTGTAATATGTGCCTTGGGTCGCTCGCCATGCAATTGACGAAAGTACGGGTTGCATATCTTTTGTCATCCCGCCTATGCTTGTCATTAACATTCAGTTAAATTAGTTTTACGAGAGCTAAAGGTGCTGGATATCATATATGAACTCTAACAAACAAGAGTACCCTCTCACGAAATGTACTGTGTTGACTTAACTCAATGAAAAATGCAGACGACCATCCCCCTTGTACTTTCGCACATACATAGAAACTGCGTTTGTGGGGAACAACCTAACACGTAAACATGCAACAGCAATTAGCCATGGTCATCTCGATTGCTTGTGGTACACAGACACATGGGATCCTATTCAAATATGGTTCTTGTTTCTGACTACATAGCAAACCTCGTGTTATCCATCTTCTTTAGAGTTAAAAAGTTTATAGCATATTTTCCCATCAACGCATAAGCAATATTGCAAAACAAGGAATACGCATATTATCAGGAAGCTTTATTTGCTAATGCCGATACAGTTATACATAGCAACCGGAATAGCTAACATGCAAAGTGGGAATATCGGCTCACTGAGATTCAGATTATAAAGAGAGGCAGCAATGATATGAATTTAACAAGCTAAAAGATGATTGCTGTACAGCAAGTTGCATAAATAAAGTGTATTGTATATGACTGCGTAGAATACAATACGAACTTATCCCATATAGTCTACTCAAGTGCAGTAGTAGACGACATCGTTCTGTCTGTCACGTTCAGATCATGTGCCTCATGCACGCTGTCTGGCGTATTCACATACAGGTGCTGTTTGTGATCCATGGACGTTTCGCCATCGTTGATCTCAGCATCTTGAGCATCATCAACGATCGACAAATACCTTTTCCTTGTCGGCGGAATCTGGTCAAGAGCCTCATCAGGGATCGTCTCATAACCATCAGCTGCATCGTCATGTGTGACCTCGTCAATGACATGGTACGGGTGGTGTGATAATCTTCCCAAACCGTATATTGGCGAAGAATGTTCAGGCCTGCTTGTTATCGTATCCATGGCTAGAGCGATAGGGTTAAGATAACTGGTATGCAGGTCGTTCCTGGTGCTGGGGCTACCAATGACGTCACGTGCTGGTGAGTCCTGTTCACGACTTCTGCGGCACCTATGTTAATACATACTACTGTTCTTAAAACACCACTAGCTGACAAATGATCAGTAAGACGTTGTTAACGGGCTATTTCAGCTTGACCTACCGGTGAACCCCAGCAAATACAAGTTGCCCAGCAAAAACACATACCACCACAATTATTCCAAACGCAACAACTGCAACCAGATATTGATTAAATAACATATCATTGTATGTGTTGAAAGTATGCTACCTGTTGCACGAATTTCAAGACAACAATAATTGCACAAAATAGCTTTAACTAACCGGGGGTTGTAATTGTATCAGTCGCTTTGTCGCCATCCGAATCATTATCACGAGTTACGTCACTATTATCCAGCGTAGTAGGAGGCTCAACGGCTGCACGATATTGGGGAGACAAAGTTGTTCAAATTTCTTTACTTAGTTTAATCCATCAATTTATGGGTATTTACAATCTGACAATAAAATCTGCCCAGGTGCGGAGCAAAACACTGGTGATTTCTTCGTAATTGATGTGTACTGACAACGATGATGAATTGATAGTGTCTGACGTAGTAGGATCAACATGGAAGGAAAACCCTGTATACGTATGATATAGTCCAAATGTATCAACATCAACATATTTTCTGTATGTAAGTAACACATAGATTAGATAATCTGTTCAGAATGTTTCGGTAGATAAGTATAGTTGCGCTGCATCCATGTCATCCGCATGCATTTTTTTTAATTAACCTATATTTTAAAGACCGAATAATATTTCCAACACGATATAACAACAAGTGGTATGCTTTTACATATGTAATATGATATAGAGAGTGCTCAGCGATAATGTATTTTGACAAATCCATTAAGCGTTAGACCTTTTGCTGTTTTAAAATGAAATACCTCTGTCGCACATATAGTGTTTAGTGTCTGAACAGTTCCATGTTCGCCACAATCCGTCGTGGCTTACGGTGACGCATGCGCCATCGAAGGAAGCAGGTTGGCCGTGTGCCCAGTTGGTGTATGTAACTACACCTCCATACCTAGCTAGAGGTCCCACACACATTGAGTGGCAGAGAAAAAAATTGAAGATACGGACAGCAATGTCCCATCTCAAATGTGCAATAAAAACAAACGCACCATCAGGCTGCCACATCCATGCCTTTACATTCGTCCACCCACTCCCAGCGAACGCAATTTGTCCTCCATCATTGGAACATATCCAGCTGGCCTCAAACCATGACCCTTGAGAATCAGCCGCTGTGAAAAAATTTAAATAAAAATACTACAATTTGTTTATTCTATTAGTGCAGCGGCTATTTCTCATACTGGATCAACATGACTTACGGATAAGATCACTGTCGACGCTGCAAGTATAACTTAGATTTGAGCGACAATCCCAAGCACTCAGGATATTTGGATGGAATCGCTGAATGCCACACAGGGATCTGCCAGTGTGATTGTAATCCCAACTCAAGCTTTTGTCCACAGAAGAAGCTGAAATAGAAGAAGGTTAGTGGGATAAAACCATATAATAATTACTTAACTCGGGATAAAACACTCACTTACCTGTGGCATATATCCTGACGGTCTTGTGTAGCATTGATCCACATGCACTAAAGGGTGAATTGCACATAACATTGCACTCAAGATCTGCTCGACGTAGCATAACTGGAACACGACTGGTGCAAATGCACAACACTTCCGACTCTGGCATTTCCTTCTCTGCCTAAATTGAAAAAGTAAACAACTGAAGAAAATGGTAATGTGCTTTCAAACGTTGACAAATGTAATCAAATGTGCATTAAAATCATACACACACCTGTATGCCTGCAAACGCCGCATTTTCACCTTTGCAATTCAATGTGCAGTCCTCAACATTTGCAAGTTTCTTGTTTGGTTTAATGGAAATATCTGTCAGGTCATCAATAGAGTAACACCCTTGGTTGTACAATGGTAAGCCGTCTGACAACAGATAAGGGCATATGAAGCGTTTCGCATCAAAGTACACACACATATTGTGACCATACCTGCTTTATAGATCTACGAACATGCACTTAAGCTTTTTTATTATTGTTGTGATATAATCAGTTTAACACCTTGTGCATTATGCCAGAATGTTTCTGATATCTCAATATCCAGCCAAATGTCGGTTATATTGTTTTCCATCAACATATTTTGCAGTTCTTTGTTGTCGTGGACATCACGGGGTTGTACTAAGTGGTATCCTTTGTCCTCACAAATGCTCCTAGATGTGGCTTTCGTGTCTATCGACAAGCATGTTACACATGCGACTGAAACATGAAATAATATGAACCATTGATTCAAACAACAATATATTTACATTTAAACTCGCAAAACCTGCACTGACCTTGCAGCAATGTGTAGATCACTAACCCCGGACAAGCAGCCATTACGAGATATTAAGATCCGAACACATTATTTCAAGATCAAAGCGCTGAAGCAACTCTTATGATCAGTAACCTACGTAATGATTTGTTCTGCTTAAAAGCGCAGTTGAACCCCAACTAATTAATGGAGTTATTTTTATCCATATGTTCTTACGGAGAGTGTCTAGTTTCACGTACAAATAATTGTGTTTGCCAGTCGATCTTGTCTTAGTATGGGAAGCGCAAGTGCTGCTTTAATATTTATTTGTAGCAAAGATGTATCACGACCGTGGGATACAATTCTCACTTGCTGAATAGAACACATAAGGGAATCGTGAAATTAATTGCTGTAGAACAAATGATATTAAGTCGAATGGCGTTGAAGACAAGGGTGAGAAACAAAAACTGAATTATGGTGTTTCGTCTTTCATTCGTATAAAAATGTTATCCATCAAAAGCTAAGGCAAGCAATCGCGTCGTATTGCCTATGCATGTAAAACAACTTAGCTACCCTAAATCCAAAATGTAGAGTGTTGGGCAAATTCAGATTTTCATAAAAGGTTCCAATCGCCGAATGTTGATCTACGCGCCACATATGAACATTCAGGTGATGTTTAAAACGGTGTTTTCAAAAGGACATAATATTCACAGGAAGCATCGTATAGTTGTCGATAACATGTATAAGTTCACGTTCTGTATTAATCATGCGATGAATTTGGCCCTTTTATAAACTGTGTGAATTGTCTTTCTTGATCCACTAAAGTGCGATTATCATTATAGTCATTTTCTACATGAGATGATGGTGTCGACACGCCATAGAAACAGCGTTGTACCATTTACAAGACCGATAACCACGATGAAATAGAAAGGATCGGGTTGATGGCGGGATGAATGCGAACACACTTTTAAACTTGGTAAAGCATCGTTTGCTCATTTACATTATATCCATTATACCTGATAACACCAGAAATGATTGCCGACTAACTCCATATTGTTCTATTCAATTAGTTCAACGCGGTATTTGAACCTGATGTTCAGCAAGATTTGTATCATGCAGCAAGGATATTTATTGATTTTGACATGGAATTAGGAGTTTCTTCTAAATCTGTTCACAGTTATGTGCAATCGCTTCATGCTACCGATTTTTAGCTTGTAAATTTTTAGCGTAAATAGACCAATTATGGAGTGTGTAGAGGTGATCATAAATGTTCATATCTTCAGGACGTAGGAGTTCACATATGACCTCATCCTATCACTTTTACGCACTGCAGAGGATAAGCCATTTGCAATTAAAGCGTTCTGCAAGTTGTTTGTTCTTGTCATTGTGACACGAAATGACTGTCAGAATCTTTTAGATTAAGTGGCAGGACACATTCCGGCTGTTAGTCGCCGTCATCGGTCGACACTAAAACCTATGTACTATTACGATGGCCAATTCTTATAGAGTCGTCAGTATATCTTTGTTGTGCACAAATGCCAGCAACTGAGCCTGCGGCAAGTATTTCACTATTGTAGTTATCTTGGTGTGCTTGCTTTGATCGTTATACACATGACATGGTAATCAGAACGCACTCATAACATAGCTAGAAATGTCAACCGAATTAGTGCACATTCTTTATTAAGGAGGTGATGGTGTCCCTTGCGCTTATTGCATTTCTACAACAAAATTCTTAAGCTAGAGAGAGAATAAAACGAATACCCAACAAGATAGGCGTGTCTGGTCTCTCTCATCCCAAGTCATACTTGTTGGTTGGCCCTGGGCACTGTGAGTAGGAGTTTAGCAGTACTGATAATTGGTGTTTGGAGTTGGCAGGGGTCATGTTATTCAACAGCTGATTGGTACGGGGCGAGCATCGCTCATAAACGCAACTTGCTGCTGACCACGGTACAAAGAATTAATATATATTTGTGTGTATGAAGAGCGCAAAATGGGAATGCCAAGCTGTCCATGTTGACCTCACATAACTATATCAGCTGGGCTACAATATCAGCCACGATCGAATCGATGGCCAAACTGCCCTCCTTAAGTCAATGATATACCATTTAGTGCAAAGTAAACAAGTCTTATGGGCGTCAGCGTCATACATTGAATTCGACGATTTGGCACATCACTACACAAAGACACAACCCAAACATTATACACTTAGATAGATTAAAACCTTTTAAGATATTCGGTTTCCATCAGTGTTGACTTGTGACACTAAGTGCTAATCAGCTAGGAACAGAACGGTCTTCATTTTATGCAAAAGCAACTATAACCACCACTTTTATCTATTAAAGCGCGTCAATTACCGACATGTACATGATACCGGCTGGAGGGAGCGGATCACGAGTCAAATCAGGAATCGTCTCATAACTGTCATCATTAACGGGTGTTTTAGAGGGGTCCTCGTCGATTAAGTCCGCAATTTGGTGACAAGATTTCTGGCCTGCTTATTACCGGTTCAGTGGCTAAAGCGTGTAGTTGTCTGGCGTGCACGTCATCCAATGCGCTGGCAGCGGGGTCACCAATGAGGTCAGGTGCTGATGTTGTTCGTCCGGGACTTCTGCGACTGATATATAAATACTAGTGGTCATGTAAATCAATTCAAACAGCGCAGGCGACGCAGAATTTGCAAGACGCTTCATTCTATGCTATTCTATGCATTTGCCAAAATGCCAAATGTAAATACCAGTAAACACCAGCAAAACTTAGTTGTCCGTTAAGGAAACAAACCAGGCAACTGCTGCAAGTAGATGCAATGTACATCAACCATGATTAAATAACTGTGCGGAACTCATAGGCCATTTTAATGGTGTTGGATGTATTGTCATTAGCCGCACTAATATCTTTATTGCAGTGTATAACGTAACTCGATAGCTGCATACTGTTAACAGTATCAATCGTCTACAATTAATATGCATGTGTAATTATATTTCACGATTTGACAACTAGTATATTGATGGTGCCAGGTATGGATCAAAGCTTACTGATTTCTATTATAAACGGAAGACGTATGCATTAGCAGGGAGTATTATGTTTCGTTCAAGACACGAAGTGATCTCTGTCGGTAAGGTAACAAGAAACCCGAAGCATTTTTAAGAGATCTTAATGGAGATATCATTGCATTATTTTAAACTGCGCTTGACTGTCGATTAAATATGTAACTAAACCCAGCAAAGCAATATTTGGGTACTTTTTACTTCCCAACATTTACGCTATCTATAGTACACAGGAAGTGCTCTCTGTCTTAACACTCTGATGTCCACCACAATCGGTCCAAAAATATAAAGACGCATGTACCATTGGATAAAGCGCGATGACCGGGCGCCTAGTTGTTGTAGTGAACCTTTGCTTACTACCTTGTTGGACTTCCAATTGTTAAGTGCAACGTAAAAAAAATATCAATTAATGCATTCTGGCTGCCACGTTCATGCCATGACTTCCGTCCACCCGCTCCCAGCTAATCCAATTTGTCCCCCATCTTCGAATGATCTCCAGCTGCCCACAAACAAAGTTTGTGGAGAGTACGAAGCTGTGAAATAAACAGTTTAACCCTAAATCCCAGAACGTATCGCCTATATAAACAGCGACTCTGTATACCATAAATTTTTCATTATTAACGGACTTTGTTTCCATCCACGCTGCAAAACATGTATGAATGGAATGCATGTGTGGCTCAGAAAGATGTTTCTGTGTTATTCTTCCCAAGTCGAAATAACGTTTGCATCGGAAGCTTAATAAGAACCTGGTCAAATGTGAAGTAGAGACAACCGATAACTGATCATGGATGCAGAAATCTTGTGGAATAAATCCTGACTGTAATTTTTTCAGCTGCCAACATGCAGTCAACCGTGAATCGCTTGTAACATTGCATGCTTATATCCGCCTAGCTCAGCATAACTAGAATACCTCTGGTCTAAATACAAGAATTCTCCGATGCTGACATTCCTTTCTCAACCTTTGATATTATGTTACAATGGGCACCAATATCTCACCATGTTGCGAAGCATTTTATAAGACGCGAAGATTCTTAGTATGATAACTAAAATATGACATGTGCGCCCTAATAGGCGACAACAGTCACCATGCACGAGTAAAAGAGATAACATGAGAATGCATTCATGATAAAAATGAGTTTTTTAAAGTGCGCAAGCGCTATTTGCTAGATATATTTCACAAGTTTAATGTACATTCACTAACAAGTGATGTTGAACTCCGAAGGGCTGAATAATCCTCAAAATAACATTATAATATATTGAAGGAAGCCACAAAAAGCTTTAGGCTGTCTGGGGTTGTTATTCTACATTATATGGCCTGAACGTATGTAACACAGTATTATAACTCAAATCCAAACTACCTTGAGCGAAGTTGTCTAGCCACAGATATCACTTCAGTTGATGGTAAATCATAAAATATATAAACATGACATCCTCATATCATGCAACACCCTACCCCCACCTACTCTCAAAGACGGTGGTGTACTCTATTAAGGAGATAAGAATGTCCCCTGTGCTTATTGCATCGATATGATGAACATCTTAGGCTAGAGAGAGAACAAGGTCGGCTTATCTGGTCTCTTTCGTTCCAAGTAAGTGCAAAGTCACACTAGTGGGGTGCTGTGATTACGCATTTAATAGTACTGATAAGTGGTATTTGGAGTGCGCAGGGGTCATGTTTACATCAGCTGATCGGTGTTTGGCGCGCAGCGTTCGTACACACAACCCAGACGCTGACCATTTTACCGAGAGTTTAAACATCCATGTTTGGAAGAGCGCAAGTGCCGATGGCCATTCGATTCAACCATAGAGTCAATATTCACCGCACATAACTTTATCGACAGCTAACTCCTTTAAGAATAAATGTCGCCAGAAAACTGACAACGTCACAAATGCTAGTGATCCGCATGTGATTAAATGGTGCCACAATAATCCTATGCAGCTCGTTGATATACGTATTTTGTGCAGAGCTAACCGGCTTTGTGGGCGGTACAAGTCACAATATCATCACTGTCAGTGTCTAACAGTGCATTGGACGATTTGGCGCATGATTACATAACAACACGAATCAAACAGTATATACTAAACAGGTTGATTAATATATTCGGTTTCCATCAGTGTTGACTAGTGACACACAATGCGATCAAGCTAGAAAGAACAAAGTCTTCATTCTGTGAGAAACTGCTTCATTTATAAATTAAACCGCGTCATTGTAGTCCACACATATGTCATTTGCAACTGGATAAGTATATAACACTCAAATTAAATGTTGCATTAGGTTATATTCAGCCAATCTGTGAGGTCTCAACGATCTTTACTCTTTACTTCAAGTTTAACAATATATAGCCAGCGTAAAGCAAATGTTGAATAAAGGAAACTTTTATCATCCGCATCAATATGCATTCATCATATCTACTCGGTCAACCATCTGTATTGTACACTAGATACATGAAAACAGTGTCAGGTATCTTTTGAGTTTGCGTCATACTTAAAGCAAATGTAGCATTTGAATTCTGCTAATGACCAATATTAGTCATCTCTTCTGATGTGGGCTCTGCTCCTTTTTCTGCATAAGACGTGTATACGTACATATGTTGTCTGTAATCCACGGACGTCTCGCCGTCGCTCATTTGAGCCTTTGGATTATCATTAATTATCGACATGTACATGTTCCTGGCTACAGGAGTCGGATCAAGAGCCTCATCAGGGATCGTCTCATAACCGTCGGTTGCATCATTGATTGGTGTTTAATAGAGTTCCTCGTCGATAGCGCCGTATGTGTGGCGTGAAAATCTTCCCAGACCGAATGTTAGTGATATCAACTTGAATAAAATGGCTAAAAAATGATTTCAATATGTGTAATGTACGGGTCGACTGATACGTCCAACAAGCTTAGGTCACGACTCAGGACGTCCGACTGGGTTGAATGACTATTGGAGACTACGTCAAATGAATTGCAGGGTGCTTGTTAAGCATACTGACTTCGGCGATCATGTCGCTAAGTCAACTGACGCGCTATTCACCACTAACTAGAATTCACAAACGCACAGAAATAGTGCGGGAATCATATATAGGATTACTTTACAAGATGAATGGATTAACTAAACAAGTTCTTTGCGCGCGTTCGTTTAATGTGATAGCAGCGGAAGGTACCGTACATGGCATTTCTGGATAGATTGAATTGATTGGTTCATAACGTCTGAACATTTGTTTCTACAATGTGGTTTAGATAGTCAGGTCGTGGTTATCACGGCTTAAACTGCCTTCAATAACAGAGCATCGATTTAATATCATGATTTAGTCGCCAGTGATTGCGTGGATTTAGGACGAACCGAATCGTGAATAAGGATCGTAAGGATGGGGACTATGGTGGTGTAGCTGTCTAGATGAGTGTGGGGTTACGTCGGAGTTCAGGGTACCTCGTAGTCAAATGATGCGCTACGCTGGCTAATCATGTCAAACAAACATCCATTACCAGTTACTCATGGCCACTTACAGCTTCTCATCAGCTTCGGTTACATCGGGCAGTAAGATATATAATGTAGCAGCGCACATCTGTAACCCTTTTCGATTTGTTTACGAGCGATTGTTGAAAGTGGCCGCCGTGGCCACTCACCCAAACAAGACCACTTTTAACCAAAAAAATTCGGTTAGTATAGTTGGTGATATACACCGTATTGATAACAACGGCCAGTCTCTTTGATGACCCTTGTAAAGTAGTTGATCTCATATCACCAATTCCAGCATAAACAGATGAATAGTTATGGACAATATAACTAGTTAAGATAATTTATCACGCCATCCTTTCTTGCTTGCCTGAAAGCAGATAACATCGCAGAAATAGTAGCCACAAAATCTGTCTTCAAGACTAGCATACTATCAGTTATTCAACGAGGTCTTCTAAAACTTGCAGTGCCTGCTCTAAACATCCTTCGGTTAAATTAGCCACACACACAAACGAGTACTTGCACGGCCCGGCTATTTGTCTCCAACCTTAGTAGGTTTGCCTGGCTAGTCCATTGTTTCTTTAAATTGTCTGGTCTGTACAGGTTCATGCCATCCAGACTGAAACGCGAGCTATCCCCAACCCAAGAACGTTTATCCATCGTGTTCGATCGGTCACATGGTTGCTGAAAACGATTAAATATCCCAGACATTCGACAGAGTACAATGTAACCATTGTGGAACTCCCTGTGGCTTTGAGAACGGGGGCTACCTTTGCTGACGTCACAAGCACGGGTCTTACCTAGATCGATTTTGAATGACATTAAAAAAAATTTGGTTTTAACTGATCAGATGCGATAGTTATCAAACCGGTTTGAGTTAACTAATAACAGTTATGGGTTGATTTCAGCGAAGTACCTATAAATGTGTGATAGGCACTCTCATCCTATATCCCTATACAACAATTGTACGAATTTCAAGTGCCGTAAATAGGATGAGATCTACTCAGACAAGTTAGGATTAGGTAACCAAGTACATTGGCTTCCCTCGCGGTGACGTGTTACTGAGTATTAACAATACGTTTATAACTTCTTCAAGAGCGCTTACTTAGGCGACCGGCTAAGAAAATACGTGCGAACGCCACCTTAGAAGCGCCTCCGATTGTTTGTCATAGCGTATCTTAAAACGAAATCAAAAGCCTTGGTCGCCAAAAAATCAGATAACTCCATATTTCCAACAGACGCCGACCCCGTAGATGTTGCATCATCAGTCCCTTCTGATTAATCGAGGTGACTATGCACCTGAATTGATATGAAAATATTATGTTACGATATGTATCAGTTTAATAATATAGGCACCATGAAAGAGCATTACTGCTCATATTTGCTTATTATATAGGTTTGGCAATTCTTCGATATGTTTCAGCACCATGATAGCATGGATAGAGGGAGAGAATAATGTTAATATTGACGCTCTGATGTCACGAATGTTGTTTATCCAGGTGGCATATTTTGTGATGCGAATAGTCGGAATGAAACGAACCGATGAGAATGGATGTCAACGTTCAATATTTCCTTTATAAACCTGTGGATGTTGGCACAGATTTGAGGCCAGCAAAGAATACAAATTTCAGTAGTAGGGTCTGTTGAGGTGTCAAAACGGAGTTACACAGTGCATAATTGGTTGTACATTCTGATAGAATGATACCATCGAACCAGTATTTGTGTGGAGTAACGTCAATGGCCTATCCCACCAGCTCACGTAATTGCAAAGGGAAACGCTTATGAGAAACAACAAAACCCTATTCTCAACGCGTTTTACTTTAATGAAAGAAAGGTCACCATTATCTTTTCCAGGCTGCCTTTTGTGTTTCAAATCCATTTTATTTCAAACAAAATGTTTAATGTGTCTTTAGCCAGTCTGTATAGGGCATATTTATTCAGTCCTGTCCCTTTTAAGCACAATTACAAGTGGTAAAAGCAGCTTGCCAACCAGCGATCTCTTGTTGTGAACATTAGTTCTGTGAACTAGCGCACAACAGCGCCAGCTCAACAACCTCGTGCCTGTCCGTCATAAGGTTATTGATGTGGAATTTAAATAGGATTATTCTTCAGTTCGTTATAGATGGCAGGAAACGCGCCTCTGTGCTCGCATTCGCATTGTCATTTAATCATAACGTGTCAGCTATCTCTTTTATCATTTAAACTATTTATTAATAAATCTGTAATGCGACTAACAAAACGGCTTAAAAATCGAAACGATTTCATTTAAAGTCATCCGTTATATGGCCAGCTTAGTTTATGCGCATCGGATGCAATCACCCCAAATTCATAGTTATTTATTTGTCAGGCAAATGATACAAGTGATTAAGAATGACACATATCACTGGAATACAATACTGCAATAAAACTCGAGTAAGTAATATCGACGCGGTTATTTACATAATAATGCTGAAATGGTGATTTCTGGCTACAGAGTAATTGACGGTAATCATACAGTGTGGCAGTTAGGCGTAATATCGATGCTTGGTATAACAGACTCAACATGTTTCGCTGCGGTGAGCAAGGCAGAACGAGTCTCACAACCTACAACAATAGAGCCAAGATGACGCTAAATGATATTATGCAGTTTGTTCACATAAGCGGCCATGCAGTGAATAAAGCCGTCGTAATTATTGATGGTTATGTAAATATTTTCCGTTATATTTTACGGAAAAGAAGATTACCCTTTTAGAAACAGTTCTTTGGTGGTAAATTATTAACATTTTACACTTTCCAGAATGATTCCGCATGCGATAACATGTCCGAAAACTGCATGCTAGACACTTCAAATTCAACAT
>CM067355.1:20884121-20911421 GCA_034190875.2 Urechis unicinctus
CATACATAATATCAGGTTTCCATATAGCCACCATATAGCCTTCATACTGATCAAAAAATTACAACCACACTGACCGCCAGATCGCCATCACACTGACAACTAGATCGACTCCACGCTGACCACCAAAACGCAAAAAAAGGCTGACCGCCAGATCTTCATCACACTGACCGCCAGATCTACATCACACTGACCGCCAGATCGCCATCACGCTAACCGCCAGATCGCGATCGAACTGACCGCCAGATCTACATCACACTGACTGCCAGATCTACATCACGCTGACTGCCAGATCTACATCATGCTGACCACCAGATCGACATCACACTGACCGCCAGATCTACATCACACTGACCGCCAGATCGACATCACACTGACCGCAAGATCTACATCACGCTGACCGCCCGATCTACATCACGCGGACCGCCAGATCTATATCACACTGACCGCAAGATCTACATCATACTGACCGCCAGATCGCCATTATGCTGACCGCCAGATCGCCATCACGCTGACCGCCAGGTCGCGATCGAATTGACCGCCAGATCTACATCACACTGACAGCTAGATCGACTCCACGCTGAGCACCAGAACGCCATCACACTGACCGCCAGATCTACATCACACTGACAGCCAGATCTACATCACACTTACCGCAAGATCTACATCACACTGACCGCCAGATCTACATCACACTGACCGCTAGATCGCCATCACACTGACCGCCAGATCGACATCACGCTGACCGCCAGATCGCCATCACTCTTAACGCCAGATCGCCATCACACTGACCGCCAGGGTCGCTATCATATTAACCGCCAGATCTACATCACGATGAACGCCAGATCGACATCACACTGACCGCCAGATCGCCATCACACTGACCGCCAGATCTACATCACACTGACCGCCAGATCGCCATCACACTGACCGCCAGATCGCCATCACACTGTATTGGTGCCCGTTCTAACATAATATCGCGCAAATGTGAACCTCACTTGACAGTTTATCATGCCCGATGTAAGGAACAGGTGAAGTATTAAGCGCACCTGATACAGCGCTATATCGTCCGTGGTGTGTGATTCTCTGTCAAATGTTAACCTGCTTGTGTCGGCGCTGGGCATTGACAATAAAGGGATTCATTGCTGTGATGTTAAGCCATCGTTTTGAGCACAGCACGTATGAATATAGTGACGATTACCATTTACGCATTAAGAGCAATATTTACACAAACTGAACAAATGACTAAACATTGCGCCTCACAAATGTGCTTCATGCCAACCAATTATTTCTAAGCGTAACCCATAGAATGAGATATGATCATCGATAGGTAGCAATGGTGCTTGAAGTATCGACGCTTAACAGATTAATTTTGTGTACATGTAAAGTCAGCATTTATAACAATCCATATACCCATATGGTTACATGGAGATTGATCATGGAGATAGTTTCTTGAGTAAGACGTTCATTCCTCTGGTTAGCATACAACAAAACGAAAGGTCTTGTTGCTTAGCTTAGTGGACAAAATATAAAATCAACGTTTAACTTAAAGCTGCCAGCCTCAACACTAGACTGACTTAGATGTATTTATCATCTCTGGCACCATCTTCTGACAGCCGCACAACACTCACACTTCGAACCCCAGCGTGGTATATAATAACGAAACTTAACATTATACGCTATTATTGTAATAAGAAACATCGTGTGTAATAATAGTGAACATTTTTGTTATCTACAATTTAGACACTATGTTATCCTTAAAGATATCATGTCCTGCGGTGGGTAAATTAAACGCCAGTAATAATCAATGTTAGAGATGATCCTGACAGCGCAATCCTCTATTCCGTCAAGATAATCTGAATATATTTTATTGTTTTAACCATGGGGTAAAAGAAATATACACAGAAATGATGACTACGGTGGCTGTTAAATATGGAAGGATGGCCAACAATCAGATGATCACATGTATTTGTTTGCGTTAATAGGGTGTACGACCATGAACGTATATTTGCATATTGTTTTAGTTGTGCTTCCATATGAAGAACTGTGTGTCTTCCGAGTTTATTTCTATATTAGCTTGAGGCTAAAATATAAACAAAAGCGCGTGGCTCAATGGTACACCTTTTTATTAATTTGTGTGACGATTTATTAACTACGACATTTTTTATGAACGTTTGAACGAAGTCGTATATATCAGTATCTTCTCCAGGCCAACCCCCGATCGGACGGTAAAATGCATACTTACTAAGACGTCCTGTAGCGCTGAATTTACCCCTTTTTAGACACAGTATGACGTCTAGTCTATCCTTATTTGATGTTAAAGGATTATTCTGAATCATGGTTTGAATACATTCTCATTATATTTGATTTGTCACCTAATCAACAAGCTGCATTGTCAGTTGAATGGGTGCCCTATGAAGACGTATGGTTTGATTATGTAGTACTGTAACATGTATTCTTACTTATTTTGAAGTCGACTTTACGGTATGATGGCCATAAATTACTCGGTAACTTGATATCACAAGCTGAGAATTTGATGTCAGTTATTAACTGCGAATTATTGAATTTTCAAGGTGATATTTAAATGCTTTATATATGTTACATGACGATATGCTCTTTTTCTATATGAGTTTAAAAGGTATTTTGAATCAATAAACCTAGTCTGTAAAATTACTGAATGTACATATATAAGACATTCATTCATGAATTATTTGTTTATGATTGCCGCATCGATATTTATGATTCGTATGTGATAAAACGCACGATAATCCTGGTGTTTCCTTGGGATGTCAATTAACAAAAATTTTGCCGCAATATGGAATGCCTTCGGACTGAATTAAGCCGTGATTTACTGTCCAGTCATGGTAATGATTACATGGGTCAATGTCATTTGCTTCAATGTTCAGACGCAGTTATTGATGGGCATGTTACTGTGCACTTTAAAGAGACTGTTCAGCACTATATTTGGAACGAGGTTGCCTAGTAAGCTGCTTGGCAACCACACCTTGGAAACCAAAAATGTTAAGTTTTCAGACTTTCAGTCGCTACGCGGCGCTGTGTTTTCAGAAAAAAGATCCTTACTTCGACTGTCGCCATTTATGTTGTCGGGCATTACCCTTTCTGCTTGTTGGTCTTATGTGTGCACAATGATGCCCACATCTTGAATGAGTGAAGATTTTATAAAATCTACATTATGTAACTAAAGCGGAAGCGAAGGTAAATTCAGCTAACATTCGTGTGGTTTATGGTTTTATGGAGGCACCGTTATCGATAGAACGATATAACTGAATTAAACAGATTTCCACAGTAGATCATGAATATTTCCAGTCAAACAATAATGTTCAAAACTCATCAACATAATTTTCATCATATAAACTTTGCGGCACAGATTAGAAGATGTTAATACTTACGTCTGCGTTAATCGTAGTAATGTAATTACGAGAGTATCCCTGATTGCCTTATATGGGGCTGAACAGTCTCTTTAACCGCAATGTTGTTGTGCATTGATCATCAGAGAATGTTACTCAGCATGGTTTACTATAGAAGACTTATGTTCATACATACATAAAGTAGTGGTAGCATCAGTTCTACTGATAGATACTTATGCTAGAAAATACCGTCCAGCATTCATATCAACATAATTGTGTCAAATCATTACTATAAATATAGAGATCAACACATAAAGATAGAAGACAGTATTGTTGTACCATTTCTAACAAAGAAGTATCAGATTCTCTTGATATTGCCTATAGTCAAACAAATGGTTTGTGCGCATTCCATGGGATATGTTTCCTTGTGGTAGGCGTTGGCACAATAAAGCATTTGTGTTCCCGCTTCTAGCATTGCTGCAACGAATAACAACAGAGGTACTCGGATTTGTGGATAATCGCGAACATCTTCAACATCGCAGTAACTCGACACCGCAAGGGAAGCTGATCATGTTGTTCACTTCACCATTGTTACTAAGAACCACAGTAACCCACCTTGCCGATGAAGGAAACATCTTTTTGACGCCACATGAGACTTTTACCATCGCAGTGTATGAGAATAGGATAAATGCTGATTAATCTTATTTCAAGCTGAACACATTCACTCTTCATTCATTTCCACTTTGTACTGATGACCTACATCAACCAACAATAAAGCAGAACATCTCTGAATGATTTCACGTGACCTGGCAGCCAGATTACAAATTGCGTATTTTCGATGGAATTATAACGTGCTGCAATAGAACTGGCAGTGTGCTAAGTTCAGTGAAACACGGGCTTGCTTTAGCTAGGATCAAAGCTCCAGAAATATAGCACCGCAAGGCTCACGTTATTAAAAGTGTCATCATGCTTTGTTTAGTGGTCAATATATTTGTCAGAGTATCAACATACGGGATCAAAATAGGTGATGACCCTGTGTTTACTGTTTAAGGGGTATGAACTAACAATATAGCATTTGCAATCAATGACCAGCGGATTCTACATATGTCAGCACATTCACGCGATCGTAGTCGCATACACTACGAACCGCAAGCCGTCATAGTGATTACACAATACAATGTGTAATTTCATCGGCTTTACATATACCGTGCGGCATGTAGACGGCGCTGGTTATGCACAGTAACACACATGAGCATACCTGCTGCGGGTATCAATGGTCATGTGGTCATATGGGACATCATGAAGTAATCGCTATTGCAATAAAAATGGCATAAGCGTTCACATCTATTCGCACATACGCACAGCAAGTAGGGTTCAAACAGGTATGATATAACGTTATGACTACAGGGAAATATGATAAAATAGACATCGGCGCGAAGCGTGTGACGCCCATCTCATATACGCCGGATAACTTCCCGTATGAAGATTGCTGGACCCACCAGCCCTGACATTGATGGAAAGTATAATTCTTTTCATCGGCCTTAAATATATACCCACCGACAGACGGAGGGTTGCATATTTCTTCGGGTACCAATATGCGGGACCACACTGATGACCCCGAGTTAACTAATAAAGCGGTATAAACTAACAATATAGCTATTGCAGTCAAATTCAAGATAATTCTTCATATTTCGGTGTTTGAGCATTCACATTAACGCGATCACATACACACCCTAACCTTGATGGAAAAATCAATTTCGTAAATTCATCGGCCTTCTTTAAACCTTCCGACCTGTAAACGGCATTAGTTATGTACATCAACACAAGAAGCCGGTCCGTCAGCGGATATTCCTGGTCATGTGATCATGTGCGGCATTATGGATTAATTGCGATTGCAATTGTGATCACATTTGCCTATTTGCATATATACACACACGGTGGTATCCATGTAGGGTTTAAACAGTTATGATGCAACGTTATGGCTAGTGAGCAATATGATAGAATACACATCTTTAAGTGCAGTAGCGCGTGATGCCAAACAAACGTTTTGATTACAAGACGAAATCACTGTTGGGCAAGCAACATATCATAATGGCTCATCAATGAGCATTATGCATGACGCATTGACCGCTACATCTGTTACGGATTGACTGGCGCAGATGGGACGGATTGACAGGTACAGTGGGTAGGGAAGGACAGCTTTATAGGAGACCAGTTAATAGTTACAACCGAGCTTTGTTGTTTTACCATTGATTTGTTAGCCTTGTTCTGCACATTTTGTTTATGCAACAACGGCGGGTATGGTAGATAGGTGTATTAAGCTTAATTGCAAACAGAGGACGATGTTCTTGAACTTACAAGTGAAAACCACTGTCCACTATGTACATTCTGCATGGCTACTGCATACACTGAATCAACCCCGCAAGATGTCTTCCGCATTGAATCTGCCGATATGAAGGCTCCCCGTAGTGTGATCATTGTCGTCCATTGGAGGTAAACTATTCTCAATAGGACTTACCACCGTGCCGCAGATATTGTTGTAGTAACTATGCATATGATGCATTATACAAGCAATTCAGCATGTATTGGCATTCAATCAATATATGATTAGTGAACAAATGGCATTCAATGCACTTAAAAAAGAAAACAATAACTAACCTGTTTCCATCATAGGTACGACGTTCATCCAACTGTGTCATTTATATCCAAGCGTTAAGCATTTTGCACTAATAACAGCGAACCGCCTTAGGCCGGAAAGCCTGACACTGACGTGGCACATTTAACACTGTAGTGTGATTTTCTGTTTGATGGTAATCCACATGAGGCATGATGAATTTATCCAGCATGTTGCAATGTATGCCTTATGATTGCTACATGACTCGCAGCTAACACTGAGTTTTGGATCACAGCAGATCATTGTGATAATTATACAGCCATTGATATATCCATTTGCGCGTAACCAATGTCTAGCTATAGTTAAGCTTCGTTGAATTTTGCTCGACTGATTCTAAATGATATCAATGCGAGCAGCAGACCTGTTTGTTCTCACACTTGACCTTTGATATCACTTGCGCTACATCAAACTTGGACGTAAAAAGATTACACAGGTCCAAAGGTAGAGCACACAAAGCGTACACCTGAACCCGCCAGAGACTCATGTTATAATCGCTGCAGATATATGTTGTCGTCTTCAAGCGAATCACGATGCGATAGAATAGCTGGCATGTAAAACATTTCGGCTGCTTGTTTGTTATATATTATGCCTTTGATTTAGAATTAGATATGTCTCCCCCGAGATTGGAATCGATTAACGCGGTTCACTCAACTAGCAAATATCGCTTAATGTCAGCCATTTGAACGTTACATGAAAGCAGTGGGCTGTGCTCGTCAGGTGCTAGTGCTTCATTCTACCGTGTTAAATCACCCGCCAAAGTTTCAAAATGTTGAGAAATAAATCGCCTCATGCGCACAGAAAAAAAAAAGTTTATATACCCCGATGACTTCATACCAGAAGATGAAACAACACTGACAAGGGACAGGGATATAGCAAATCGTTTCACTCTTCACAGAACTTCTAGTGGTTCAATTACTTCGAATACAGCCATAATATGCGGATCAAATTTATATTTAGCAGTAAATTCTAAACGGATGAAAGATTGTTGTGTTCGATGCCGTTAAATAAGGTAAGTTAAAAAGCTCTATAAGGGCTGCAATAGACCCCCATGCTCCGTGATTCGCTATAGATGGATCAGATTAACGCGTATATGTACCAGAAAACGGACCCAAATGGTAAATACTTTGGTCCTTTAAAGGTCGTCCACGAATGGTCAAGATTCGAATTCATACGTGAAAATCCACCCTTTTGTGCCCATATATATATGCCTATATTTGATTAGAAAAATAACATTTGTTCTAGCTGTGATCATTAAGAACAATTGGTAGTGTTTCGCGATCTAATTCAAAGTTGCGGATAGATGAATAGTGAGAACAAACAGAACTTGCGGTAAGAGAATACATCAAACATGCATATTTAACATGATTTCACATTATATCGGCCATTCGGTTGAAAATTTTTATGCTAGTACGGAAGGTATAAAGTTTTTTGGGCTATGTCAACGAATGGTTAGTTGTAAAAATATGATTTCGCTACGACATTCACAATCCAAAGTTATCAATCATGAAAAATTGTCTGTGTATTTAAATGTCAAAGCAAAATATATTCAAATATTATAACAGCAAATGTGCGCTTACCTTTAGTCGACAATTCTGCCTATCCACTTTCGCGGACCAAAGTCTACAAAAGGTCGGCGATTTGTCAACTAAAGGTCGTGTTCGTGCTCATATACATACACACACACACACACACACACACACACACACACACACACACACACACACACACACACACACACACACACACACACACACACACACACACACACACACACATTTATATATATATATATAGAAATATATATATATACACATATATATATGTATATATATACATATATATGTATATATATACATATATATATATATACATATACTAATATATATTTATATACATATGAATATATACATATATATTTATATAAATATATATATATAAACATACACACATATATATAGATATAAATGTATATATATATATATATATATATATATATATATATATATATATATATATATATATATATATATATATATATATATATATATATATATATATATATATATATATCTCTATATAGATATATATATATATATACAGAAATATATATATGTATACTATCCTATACTTAAACACGTATATCAAATCATTTGGAAGAATGCAAGGTGCCTTGTGGGGAAGAACTCCTGCCACACACTCTTAATCATCCACATCTAAAAGTCCTCTAAATATATATACACCTAAATTGCGCTAGAATGCACCCTGTGTTATGTCGCAGCTAGCTTGGAGCTGTCTACCACTGCATTAAATTAATAAACAAATGCTAATTATTTTGCTCATCATGCATTGTGATCATGTAAGCTTGAATTGACCAAATGCACCTTGCAGTATGGTTCTCTGTTTAGGCTTGAGGAATATACCTATAATGTTGCGATGAATACCTTATTAATGCTGTATATCTCTCAGCCAACATAGAGCTTTGGTTCACAGCATATCATGTTGGCTGTAATAGCGTTTAGGATGTCTCCATTTGCGACGACCTACCCCACGAACCCTGCCAACCATTTTATGATTCCTTCGTCAATAGGTCAGGGTGGCGGAGCTTGTTTGGACCCTGATGTTATTATTCGATTTTGATATGTATATCAACATCATGTTGGGATGAAAACAATTATAAAATCACGTAAGTTATATGTGGCCGATATGTGAGGTTATATGCACTTAACAAGTGTGCTAATATCCATCACTGATATCATCTATATCGTGTTCCAACGCCGACATGCTACATCGCACCTTGGACGTATAGCACGCTTATCTCTGACGAGGTCCACAATAGACATTAAGTGAGCGCATCGAGCATGTGATTTGTTCTTATAACCTTACTCACGTTTTACGACTAATAATGTATAACGTGGTAGTGGCCTACACTGGCAGATAAAGTCGGCGACACTCCTTGTGTTAGTGAGATCGCTTATAACTGATCATAGGCCGTGCTTGAATCCAACGGTGAGATTGGCTTGTCGAAATTGTCCTTGTGCAACAGTGGGAGGTCACCGATACTTTGGTGAACCCACTATCGGAATGTCTTATTTTGCTTGACAGATAACGATTTCCCTCCACCTTAGCTCCAGCTTAAGCATTTAACCTAGTCCGCATAACTGGTTGCCATCTAACTTAAGACTGGCAGATCATTGAGGGGACCATAGCGCAGGAGAAACCGAAATAGAAGTGCTAACTTCATTTAAGATATGCATCGGTTATGTTTTGCCTGGTAAAACGTTGTCATGGTACTCCACATATGCGATAGTAAACTGCAGAAGATTCGAATTGGATACAAGGTCGAGTACCATCCCCATGGACTATATGTAGTGTGGCGCTACCTGCTGTTCAATGACGGCCACTTCCCGTTATGACATAATTGAAATACGGTTAGGGAACTGAACATAAGACGAATTATAAATCTAACCACTCCCAGTCTTATCGCATGATTCGTTTGAAACACCTTCTTTAGAACCGCATATATGCCTCCACTCATGAATAACCTATGCAAACTTGCCATGATACTCACTAACACGTATCCATATAATGAATAATGACTGCTTATCTACAGATTGCCGGCACGTTAAGTCCTCTTAACGCTGTACATTGAACTTGCTGCTCACTGCGGCATTTTGTGTGGCTTGGGGAGCTAGCTGTGCATTTGACAAAGGTAAAGGCTGTTGTACCTTTTATCATCAACATTCCTTTCTATTACTTTGGACGAGAGCTAAATGTGCTAGATAAGAGATGTGAACTTTAAAAAAACAAAAAACACAACCGGCTCCAGATATGATTTGTATTAACTTATACATAGTGAAAAATGCAGTTAGCCATCGTCCTTATACATCCGTACATACATAGAAACCGCGTTTGCTAGTATCCATTGACATCTCAATTGTTAGCGGTATACAGACATACGGGACGTTATTCAAGTTGCGTAAATGCTCGAAATGATAAGTGTAATTTGCGGAAGTTTTTGTAATGGCCATTGGCGACCATTGTAACGTGCATGATGGCCAAAATCACGCGGTTCAGGGGTTCCTACTCGCCAAAAACTTTGATGAATGCATGATCATAATGTCATGGCTTGACACAATAAAGGCATATTTTGGTGATTCATAGTTCGTATCTCATGGATTACGATAAATTGCGAACCATTTGAATTTCAGATCCATTTAAATGAGAAAGCAAATGTAGTCTTAAATTTGTGAACTAGTTTAATGTAAATATACTGTTTACTTCTGATTCTAAAAGCAAACCAGAATGCAATCGGCCAAAGACGCGGCCATAATACTTGTTGACCTCGTCAATGGCCCTAATTATCGCACAATATTTGCACAGCCCGCAGTAATCAGCTTAACGAATCATTGGACATTGTGTTGCTTAATGACAGAATCAGTCTGAAATATATTCTCTCTCATTGATAGGTGTATACCGCCATTAACCGATGTCCGTGTCACAGGATACTCCCTCATCTACAGATACAACATGCGTACTCATAGAGTCTGTTATCAGGCCTAGCCAGAATATCCATGCATAGATTCCTCACCGCGCGTTTGCATTCTGTGTGAGGGACCTCACCCATAAAATTACCTGTCGGTTATACCAGTCTCCAACCACTTAAGTTAAATGGGCTTTGGAGGTAAAATGGGGGTTTGGGGATAGGGGGTGTATGATATGAGGATTTTGTGATTATGTAATTCATGTTTTACTATCAACGGAAGTGATATTGTTAGCAGCAAAATTTAGCTCGAGGCAATTTGAATTCAGATAAACACTTAAACTACTGTGTCATAAATGCAGGTTATATATTATTGAATCATTGCCTCTCACTAGACAGCGTTAGGCGTTTTTGTAGCTTCTTTTGATACGTTCATATGTAATGTGGTGGATCATTCAGCCCTTCAGGGTTTAACATCTCATTTTATTGAGCGTATATTGAATCGGTGTGATATATTTCGAAACTAAAGTGATCATAAACCAGGAAAAAAATCCTCGTGAATATAATATAATATTATCTCGGTTGACTCCCATGTGGAAACCATTGTCGTCTAGTAGGTCGCTCTAGTTGTTTATTAGTTACACCTCATACTTAGCAGCATCGCATGTAGAAAATGCTTCTGAACATGGTGCGGTATGATTGTGATCATCTTACGACTTGTAAACTAATCCTTAAACTCATGACTTCATTGTTTGATGCTGGTGGCCAATATCACATGATCCATACATAATGATCTCTTCACAATGTTGTGAATTCCTTGTTACCTTACAGGTGGATATCACTTCGTGACAAGATCGCAGCATAATACTCTCTGTTATTACAAGTCAATCAAAGCCATGTATGCTAAATGAAAGGACACAGAATATCTATATAATTTTACCGAAATTGGATATCAGAGAGGTTGCGAGTCGTATCCTATTATTGATAATTGTCGAGCTGCTCTTCATCATTTATGAACAATACATTTAGATGTATTTTGAATATATAAGAGGTGATGCTTCACTTAATACGTCATACGTCTTCATTTCATCATCGTCATCAGTACGCATTGATAGTATAGAAAGAATCACTAGGCTTTGATTCATGCCTCGGCCCGTTATTGATAAGTCACTTTTATTGTTGCCAAATTGCGAAACATAATTACACATGCATATCAATTGTAGACGATCTTTCTTTAAACCCTTATAATTATGCAACTATTTAGTCTACTTATGCACGTGGCAAAAATGATGAGGCTGATGACAAAGCATCCATCACCATCAAGATGTGCTATAGAGCTTTGTCGTTCAAGGTTTTCTTGCATTCAGCCGAGCCCTGTACAGCTATTCAATCATGTTCTGGTATGTATCCTCAGGGACAGCTTATCTTTGCTGGTGCTTACTGGTATTTTCAATTGACATTTCATTATAGCATAGAAAAATATAGCAATTGCGCCTCGCAAATTCTACATCACCTATCCTATTTGAATTGATCTATTCAAGAAGTAACTTGCATTTTACATAACAGTCGAAGAAGTAACAGACGCACCACATTAGCACCTTACTTCACATATGACGCGCCAGACAGCTACACACTTTCACTCTTACCATGGAACCCGAAAGAATCAGGCATGATATCTCGTCACTAACCTTAGGCCTGGGAAGATTTTCACGCCACACATACGACGTTATCGACGAGGAACTCCAGACAGGACATGTACATGTCGATAATTGGTGATAAGCCAAAGGCTGAAATGTACGATAGCGAGTCGTTTGTGGCTTACAGTCAGCATCTGTAGGTATACACGCCTAATGCCGTAAAAGGAACGGTACCGACAGAAGAGATACTGACTAAGTCATTAGCAGAATTCAAATACTAAATTTGCGTTAAGTATGACGCCAACTTAAACATACCTCACACTGTGGTCATGTATCTAGTGTACGATACAGATGGTTGACAGAGTAGATATGATGAATGCATATATATGCGGGTGATAACAGTTTCCTTTATTCAACATCGCTTTACGTTGTCTATATATTGTTAAACTTGAAGTAAAAAGTGAAGATCTCGGAGACCTCACAGATTGGCTGGTCCATAAACGTTTTAGAATTATAACCTAATGCAACATATAATTTGAGTGTTATATACTTATCCAGTTCCAAATGACCTATGTGTGGAAACATGACGCGGTTTAATTTATAAAAGTAGCGGTTTCTCACAGAATGAAGACTTTGTTCTTTCTAGCCTGATCGCATTGTTTGTCACTAGTCAACACTGATGGAAACCGAATACTGTTTAGTATATACTGTATGATTCGTGTCTTTACGTAATCATGCGCCAAATCGTCCAATGCACTGTCAGACACTGACGGTGATGATATGGCAACTTGTGCCGCCCATAAAGCCGGTTTGCCCTGCACTAAATACGTATATCAATGACTTTGGTTAGGGATGGTAGTTTGACCATAGATTCGATCGTAGCTGTATAGGATTATGATGATGCGACAGGATTATGGTGTCATTAAATGCCACCATTTAAACACATGTGGATCACTAGCACTTGTGACGTGGTCAGTTTCCTGCCGTCATTTATTCTTAATGGAGATAGTTGTAGATATAGTTACGCGTGGTGAATATTGACTCTAAGGTTGAATCGAATGGCCATCGGCACTTGCGCTCTTCCAAACATGGATTTATTAACTCTTGGTAAAGCGAAAGCGGCTCGCCAAACACCGATCAGCTGTTGTAAACATGACCTCTGCGCACTCCGAATACCACTTATCAGTACTATTACATGCGTAATCACAGTACCACCGCAACATGGTGTAATATTTGTGCCCGTTGTAACATAATATCAACGGTTGAGAATTTGGCCCAGAAGTATTCCAGTTATGCTGCGCTATGCGGATATAAGCATACAATGTTACAAGCGATTCACGGTTGACTGCATGTTGACAGCTGAAAACATTACAGTCATGATATATTCCACAAGAATTGATCAGTTATTGGTTGTCTCTATTTCATATTTGCCCAGGTTCCTAGTTTCCGATGCCGGCACTACTTAGACTTGGAAAGAATACCACAGACGCAGCTTTCTGAGCCACGCGTTAACAGAAATGGAAATTGTTTTGCAGCCTGGATGGAAACCTGGTCCGTAAGTTACGCATTAATTCATTTTGTACTAAGTTGCTGTAAAGTCAATGAACATTTTCTCTCAAAATAATTGAACATGTTTTCGTTTGAACATACGAATATCTTAGTTTACCCTAAGTAACGTAGAAATATTATCATTCACAAGTGATGTCTTTTGATTTTGAATATCATTGCGAAATAACATTTTTACGAGTAACCATTCCTTGACTTAACCCACAAACCTCATTATATTTTATGCAAACATATATACTTCGATCCAAATTGCCGAAATAATGTATAATCATGTGTGATAGATATGTGTATTTGAAAAATTTGAACATTTGCCTTTTTTTAAATTCCGTTGCCGAAAACTATATTTGTTCTCCTTATTCATCAATCTAAAACATTAAACTAGACTTCGAAACGCTACTAAGGGTTCAAAATGATCACATCCACAACAAGTATTATATTACCTACCCATAATGACCGAAAATGATTAAAAATTTCAGTATTCCTCTAGAATACGAACATATATAACGGAACGAAAGGTGCGATTTATACGTATGAATTAGTGTCCTCACCAAAAGTATAAACCGGAAGTAAAAAGCAACAAAAATATGCCGAATTAATTCTTGATAACAAATCAAAGCAATATATATATATATATATATATATATATATATATATATATATATATATATATATATAGAGATATAGATATATATATATATATATATATATATATATATATATAGAGTATATATATATATATAATATATATATATATATATATATATATATATATGTATATGTATATTTTTATATATATGTATATATATGTCTATATATTTATATATAAAAATACATATATATGTGTGTGTGTATATATATTTATATATCTTTCAGTCAACGAATGGTTGTAATCGTCATCATACATATATATATATATATATATATATATATATATATATATATATAGTTTATCTGTATATATATATATACATATATATATACACATTTATATATATATATACCAATATTTACATATATATATATATATATACAAATATATAGAGATATATTTATATATATGAATAAATATATTTATATATATACATATATATATACATACATATATATATCCATATATATATTCATACAAATGTATATATATGTATGATTAAATATATGTGTTATATATCTATATATATATATATATATTTATATATATATATATATGTTTTATATATATGATTAAATATATGGTGTTTATATATATATATATATATATATTTATATACATATATATATGCATGCATATATATATATATATGTGTAGATATATATTTATATATATAAATAGCATATATATATATATATATATATATATATATATATATATATATATATATATATATATATATATATATATATATATATATATATATATATATATATATATATATATCCATGAAACTAACTATTGTTTCGGGCATTTGTAACTCAATGGTCTGACAACTATACTGTATCTATGTTAATTAGTTCAACGTGTAGTTTATTAGATCAGTTGTCACTTTGCTTATTTACTTACAGCCATCCAGCTATCTAGTCTGCAGTTGCTCTATATATTCAGTCTACGAATGTTTGTAATCGTCAGTACATATATATATATAAATGTGTTGTATATATATATATATATATATATATATATATATATATATATATATATATATAAAGTATATATGTTTATATGTATATATATATTTATATATATATATGCATTTATATATATACCAATATTTACATATATATATATATATATACAAAATATATAGATATATTTATATATATGAATAAATATATTTATATAAATACATCCATATATATATATATATATACATACATATATATATCCATATATATATATTCATGCATATGTATATATGTATGATTAAATATGTGTTATATATATCTATATATTATATTATATATATATATAAATATATATATTTATTATATATATATATGTATATATACATATGATTAAATATATGTGTTTATATCTTTATATCTATATATATCTCTTTATATAGAGATATATATTATATATGTATGCTCTATATCTATATATATATCTATATCTATATCTCTCTCTATATCCTAGAGGCATATCTAGATATATATATGTGTATCTATATCTATGTATATAGATAGATATATATCTCTCTCTCTCTCTAGATATCTATAGATCTCTCTCTCTCTCTATATCTCTCTCTCTATATCTCTATATATATCTCTATATCTATATATATATATATATATATATATATTATATATATATATATATATATATATATATATATATATATATATATATCCATGAAATGAAACTAACTATCGTTTCGGGCATTTGTAACTCACTGGTCTGACAGCTATACTGTATCTATGTAAGTTAGTTCAACGTGTAGTTTATTAGATCAGTTGTCACTTTACTTATTTACAGCCATCCAGCTATCTAGTCTGCAGTTGCTCTTGTCAGTAATAGATGACAAATAAGAATTGCCGTTGAGATAAGTACCCAATGCATCCGGTCGGCTGATTCATCGAAGATAAAGCTGTTCATTTGCCTTGCGGCTCTTTTTATCAAAAAATTCGTTCTTCAAGCGCTCTTGTTGTCATTTTGTCAAATAGGTCTGTTATCAGTCTAGGAGCAGTCAATTTCCGGTTACTTAAACGTTCTTTACGCCCGATGTTTTACGCCTAAAAGTCACAGCCTGGTACGAAAAAAGCATGTGTCAATCAGACACAATCCTGCTCTATAGGACACCCCCGTCATGTACTCCAATTATGTTCAAGATAGAGAGGTATATATGCAAATTCACGTCAAAATGGCTTTACTACTACTTGGTATAGGTTCGATCTTGATATTTTCGATTGCTTATAAAATATCTGTACAATTATCATAGAAAATAGCTGTTGACATCAACAGTGCGAATCTAATCCCGAACAGCTATATATAAATATTTATAGAAATGCCCTGTGATTGGTTGGGGGCATGCGCGTACTCACTCCACCAATAGTAACGCTCCCGCGATTTTGAAGTCAGTGCGAGCTGATGCTCCACATCTTTTCGATCACGCCGCATCAGGTTAGTGCAACAATTTAACCCCCCCCCCCCCCCCCCCGACTATAACAATGATATGTTAAGTCATGATTAAAAATTGAAATGTACATCAGCACTAATTGAGGAGCAAATTTGGACAAGTTTGGGCCTATATCTTAGTCACTTTTTCATTATTATCATCACATGATTGTTAAATGCGAATGCAAATATATGTCAAACTTTCAGAGACTCGAATAACTAGTCTAATATCAAAAGGATCCACATGAATGACACTTTAACTCATTATTATGATCATCTCTTCCTTTGCACTCACATTAATAGGATACGGTTAATTTAAGGACACCATGTATTCTGCTTATTTCACATGCGAAATCTCCCCACACCATAGCTTCGGCACCATGGCAACGATCTGCGTCCTTTGGAAATTTCATAATGTGACTTAGTCAAAGGATGGCGAGTCAGGCACGTATTTGGAACTTCCGTGATTTGGAAAAAACAACTGATTTACAAAGTCAATTGGACTGATGCAGTCATATTCACGATTCACAGCCGATGGGCGTGTGTGGGTGAAGCTGCTAACATGCTTAAAATATCCTTTTAATTGATTTCATCCCGTTTAATCTAACACTCCTACTCATTGGAACATCCAAATGAACTATTTGACCTGTCTTGGTCCGGAAACTCATATATTTTCTCTCTCCTATATAACCATGTCATGAAACTCACAACACGGCATATCGAGTGTTATTCGCGAAGATAATGCTACTGGGTAGACAATAGGAATCTATCTGTGAAAAAGAATCTTTATCTTCCCAAACTAGTAACAGGCAGTTGACAACGATTATCCAGGAAAAGTTATGCCCTCCCTTCTAACATATAAACCCTCTATACTTCGAAGAAAGATCTGACTATGCTTATGCCAATCTGAAAAGCCAAAGCGGGACATAATGCGTATCTTATCGGTTTATTTAGCCATAAATGTTCGGTCAGACTTGCATCATCCTAACACGTAGGTGAACCAGAATGGAGTGAAGTAATTCAATTCGAACTATTTAATGAGTTGGTATAACTCCACAGCAGTAGAAGTTGTGTGATATCTTTAAATGTACCTATCTAACTCTTTCGTTTTCCATGTCTCTCCTTCCCTCCCTGTCAGTCTCTCTTGTATAGTTTTATACCACCCGGAAAATGCTGTGACGTAAATATTTGAAAGATGACGGCAGTGGTTTGTTCTCAGTGCTGGTAAAAAAAAAAGTTCTCCAGCACTATTTTAAATCGGTCTATTCCTTCACGTCTTACAAAAAAACAAACCAACAGCACAAACGATTTGACATCATGGGTAATCTACCTGCTGATATAATTGCTGGTTTAAGCAATGGCTGCTGTTCTATTGAGTCAATGAAATCAACCCTTGCATTTGTGGGCCGATCAATAATGCTTTAAATAATCCCAATTTCCTAGAGCATTAAGCTATCCTAAGTCTATTTATTGAAAGCATGGAGCAGCAGAATAAACCTCGACCGTGCAGACATGAATATATTCATATTCACTTGTTATATCAGAAATAACATTATATGCTGATGCAACAAATATATTATCAAGACACACAACGACATTCGTAGCAAATAACGATATGTGTAAACAGCCACTACGTGGTAACTGTGAAAACGCAGAATAAACATATGTTGGATATTTAACGACATTTGGCATCGCTGATACACATATTGACGCAATCTCTTTATAATTATTTTCCCCTGCATTTCATTCAGGTATGTCAACGCCTGTTGATATCTGGAAATCAAGAAGAGTACAAATATACAGTTTATGTGTTGCACCTCTGTTCAGATTTCGTATGGTATTCTCACCATGGCGTATCTGTTACAGATGCATTTTTTTCCAAAAAATGGCATACTGTTTTTGTGTCCCATTTAATGGAACAACTCTATTGGTATCCATATAAACCTTTTTGCGGACTGGTTCAACACTATATCGCCAATTACACCGCATCGAAATCTGTTGGTCACACCGATCTTTACAAACATGCGCTGGGATAATTCCGCATGCGTATTGGAGGGTCATTTGTTTACAACACATAGTCGAGACGTCACGAGCTGCGCCGATTTGACAGAAGGTGGAAACGCAAGCAGCTGAAATGGTGAGTATTTTGATTCCTACACTTCTTGTATGACTCTTCTTTGATTAGAGTTTTCGATTGTTAAATAAAAAAAGTACCCGCCCCAATATAGTGAACACTATCGGTACAATATATTACCGTAAATGTAAGAATAAATAGCGTTACACTGATGCTAACCCTGAGCAGCGGAGGCAGCGCATGTTCAAGCGTAATAAAAACGATATTCTTGACTAGTCTGTCACGTTTTGGAGTATAATGCCATGACACCTGTTCGAAGTTGGATTATTTCATATGCAATTATTGGCGCTTTTCATCGCACACTATTGGAATATTTCTGAATGAACGCATAAATTGTACTATAAATCAAGGGGCTGGGGTCTCCCTCAGGACGTCTACGTTATGCATACATCAACCCAAAAGAGATGATTGTGGCCAGCCAATGTAAATCTCTGTGTACTGAAACGTCCGCGCTAGGAATTTGGGGTGGTATGTATCATCGTATGCGTTTGGACAAGGGACACTAAACGGGAGGTTTTGGTTCTTTTGGTACATCATTGACTGAATCATTCTTATCATGTTCTTTCATTAATTAAATTGAACCAACCCACTTTCAAATTTAAAGGAAATCAAAAAGCCAAGAAGGGGACCATGTACAAGAAGAGACCATGGAAGGGGTCATGGTACAGATTATCACAACCTATGTGGAACTGAGATTGGTTCCTATATTATTTGAATTGAATTCTCATCAAGGGTATTTTTATTGAACTTAATACAGCCATTATGTCTTGGAAAGATGTGTTTAATGGTTTGAAATTGTTCACCATGACACAGGTGTCCAAAATGGTGGAGGTTGCAGACCAGCCCGAAGAGGTGGCACAGGAGCCCCACCTTTATCGAACAAGGTACTATAGGGCTTGCCTTACCTAATTGAATCACTTTGTCAGTGAATAGGGGGTCCCATGTCAGACTGGGCGACCATATATTTCCACTGGTTATCATTTGTTTGTAGACCTCGACAGTCTGAAAGCGAGTCAATCTTGTTCTCAGAGGCTACCTACGGTTGTCGAGGACCAAAAATTAAGATGCCTAGACACCAATTGGTTCTGTGGATTCATGGCTTTTGTGGGGAGTGCAACAGGAAGGTAACTCCCTTCTGTTGTGTGTGGAAGATCAGATACCTCTTCCTTTTCAAGCATAGAAAGTATACAGGCTTAATACAAAGTAGAACTTAAATGCTTAAATATTTTAATTGGTAATTTTAATCAGGATAAAGTCCGAGTATTGACATTGCCTAGTCTCACAAAATATGTGGTATCAATTGTTGCGAACATTTTTGTTTCAACAATCTCATAATCTATTGTCCATTCGTTTTGTGGAATGTGCATTCATATATAAGTCGAATTTTTGTCTCTAAAAACACAGAAGAAAATACCTATGCATATATTACTTTGTCATTTAGTCATGGCATGTTATCTTCAGATTTGACTTTTTATGTTCATAATTCTAGCCCTAATGAACAAGAAGTGACATTAAAATGAGTTCATTTATTACTTATTTGCCAATTCCATAAGTTCTTTTACTACAGTTTGGATGTAACTATTGAAAGATTTGTACGTTTCAACACAAATAAATTGCCAAATCATATGTTTAATCAAAACGCAACTGTTTTTTTGGTAGATGCAGAGCGTTGTGGATGTTGTTGTGATTGCTGTCGCATTACTTGGGCCTTAAGATTTCTGTTTTTCATATCAAGTTGCAAGACATGGCCTCTTAACCGATGAACACGTCTATGACTGCTTGTTGAAGCGAGTGCTGTACCTATAACACAGCAAAATTGCATTATGTTTCCAAATAGCTAAAACACATGTGCAACATCAGTATTTTGTTTTATGATAGGACATTTGGTTTGTGTGTATTTGAGTAGTCATGAGAGACTTACATTAGAGAAACATTATTCTTGAGTGCATGCCCGATCCCTATGCCTGGTGTTGTCCATTGCTACAACTTGATTGCGGGCAGAGTATGACGAAAACCAACCATTGAATTGGGCAGTTAGGGTAAAGAAAATGCAATAATTTCTCTACCTTAAATTTACAAAGTAAGGTATGTCTGCAGCAACAATTAACAAATCCAAATCGTGCAATGGACTAACCAAAGGCCCTTAGATTTTATTTAATCGGTAAAATTAGTCGATTAAATACAGCCCGATCCGCTAGCAAGGCATTCATAATACAACGAGATTACTCATATGTCCAGCAAAAACATTGAAGATTCTTCGTTGGTCAAACTCCTCACTTCTCTGAATGCCTATCTTAAAGAGACCCTCGTGTTAGGCCGCAGCTATTCCACCTCCCGCTTCCTTATCTTAGTTGTTTAATCTGTTAATAGCTACTCTCTATCTCAACCTTTTCTTCGTTTCTTGCTTTGGTTGACCATTTTCGCAATGAAACATCCGCCGGCGGTGAACAGCAAAGACTGAGGACGTTTCTGTGCTTCCAGAATAAATAATACATGAGCTTCCAAATATGGGCTATTTTTGACGGGACGTAAAAAATAAGGAAATGAAAGTTTATTCACAAGAACAAAAAGAAATATACACGGCCATTACAACTTTGGATTCCGGATATCAGACCCACTTGAGAGACTCTAGCATTTAGCAACTTGTTTTCGATTAAATATCGAGTGATTTTTTGGTGAAATGCACCTTTAATATATTTGTAGTAGCTGCCTTTCTGGAGCAATGGGTGGACGCCTGACCAACAACGTGCTGTACATCAGTTACGCGGTATCAGCATCGATTTTCAGTCACTCAAGGTAGATATTGATGATTATCTACCGCTTTTCATTTTTAATTTGATTGAAAAGGGAATTAGATTTTTAAGTTATCTAAGTTAATCTAGATCTTTGCACGCATAGAATATCCCGTGCTCTTTTTATACTGATGATTATGCACCACGTATATGTTCAGTGTTACGACGGAAGCGACAGACATGTGTGGTCCTCAAGAGTACTACGACACGCAACGTTTGGTGTGCTTGGACCTATGTGGCCATGATGGAGTAACACGCTGTCCAATAGAAAGATTTTGTTCCACGAGAGTCAGCTGGGGAGACGAAATAAACCCACCGAGATGTCTGCCCCATTGTTTCCATCGCTGTGACGGTCACCAGTACTGTGATCATGATACACATGACTGTCTCCCGTGTGATTCTCTTTGTTCTCGACCTAATATCACCCAGTGCCGCAAATACTGCAACGGTGTGTGTAAGTGAATTATGATAACAAATGTGGTCAGTTAAACTGTTCGCAATTAATGGTTTGGACCATCTACTGTGTGATATGGTTCTTTGTATGTGTAGATATGTATGTGGCGTTAACGACATCAACATCAGATGGCACAACTTTACAAGACACCACGACACCACAAACCACTACAGCAGATAATGATCACACTACGTCCATGGCGGCTCATAAAGCGGATCAAGCTGCATGGATCCCTGGCCAGTCAAATAACTGGCCATGGAAGACTATCGCAGTGGTGTTTATTTGCATTTCTGCGATATTGGTGTAAGTTTGCCGCAAAATCAGTGATGCATCTGTTTTTGTGTGTTTGAGATTTGAGTGAGGTTTTCCCTTTGCAGGATCGGATTGGTTGGATCCATTTTACAAGCGATAAAATATTTCCGACAAACGTCAGCATTCAAGAAAGGTACGTAGATTGAATAATGCACGATTGTCTCGAAGTGTACAACTTCGTCCACTCAAAGTTGAAACATTGATGTTGGGTCATCCCTTATTCCGTCTAGTAAAAAGTAAAAGATACAATTATGGTTATTAAGGTGAAATACGCTGTGATGTTGTCTGCCTACAAAAACAAAACTGTATTACTGGATCTTGCTGCTCGTGGTATTTTATAGCTGCTTGTCGGGAAGCTGGAAATGCATTGCTTTCTACAAAGAAGATAATGGGTTCTGTTGCGTTACATATGGACACGACAGTTACCGACCACCACGCGTAATGATCGTCATCACCTCAATCCTAGTAGTATTTTATCATACTCAAATATTACACAGGTGTCATGCGGAGTTATTTCTTTAAACTATCTGTTCATATTGGATTGATATTTGTTCTGAATTTGACATTAAAACGTGTAGTCAATTTATGATGACTATATCTCATTTCACTCGGTCCGTTAATTCTACTAGGTCCATTTATTCTACTGGGTCCGACAATTCTCCTCGGTCCGCTAATTCTACTCGGTCCATTTATTCTACTGGGTCCGCTAATTCTACTCAGTCCGTTTATTCTACTGGGTCCGTTAATTCTACTCGGTCCGTTTATTCTACTGGGTCCGTTTATTCTAATGGGTTCGTTAATACTCATTTGTCGCATTTTCAAGCTATATAACATGGTAGCATGGATGTGAGTAACCATTTTCATTTACTTCTAGGATCCGATAACTATCAAAATCGTCTACTCACGATCGTGTGAGTTATAGAAATTTCAGAGGTTAAACGAAACATTCCTCACAATAGCAACTGTAATATCCTTTTACCTTAACGAAATACATCAAGTAGGGGTCTAATCTAAATGGGCGGGTGCCCAGAGATTATAAGCCCCCAGAAACATCTCCGGGCCCATAAGCTGTTGGGCTTAGGGGAACTAAGTTGCCCCTAGGTTTTGTGAGCGCACTTATGGACACAAATATACACAGTAATTCCTCGACACTGGCAACTCTTTTCTAAACTGAAAAACCTAATTCTGAGCAAGCCCCGTATTACGCTAAAGAGGTATCTTTACACTCGTACCAATTCATTACATCATTCCAGGGTCTTAACTGTATATGCATTAATAGAGATAATGACTGAACATTTTCGGAATATTACGTTGATTGTAGGGGTTTTTTTCGAAACATAAATCTCGAATAAACAGTGGCCCCTGAATTGGTGGCCCCTAGATTATGAATACTAGAGCCCTCACGGCCCCTGGATTATAAGTGTTCATGTCTTACCCTGTGGAGTTGTGTTTCCACTGGAGATAGTTAAATATTTTTACGGCAAGATTGTACCACATTGTATGAACAACGGCATCGTAATGGAGTGTTACTGCGTGATACATGCTAAATTCAGATAAGAATACACGTTCCAAAAAGAACGAAATTTGCAAACCCCATCATGGTAACATTCAATCGGACTTGAAACAGTTCGTAGACAATTTATGTTCAGAAGATGAAATTTTGGACGAGAGGCAAACAAACGGCCTACGTGAGCAACGACAACTGCTCTAGCATCTACACCAACATTCACTCTGGATTGCCCCATCAGTCTGCAGCTGAGTAAAACCTGACTGTCGGTCAGTGTGCTTAATGTTTTGCATAATCATTTTAAATGTTGAGATCGTTCAGAGTATTCCAGACAATCCCCAGGCTAAAAGAACACAGGCAGAGAAAAACAGCGACATCCATGCACTACGGTAGCACATATAAACTCATTTTACATGCTAATTAGATATCAGATCTTCATTGCATGTCGATGCATATATAAGTGGCACTTAATGTGACATGCTACGTATCTTCGTAACACTCGCCGTATTAATATAAGGTATTTTTATATGGATTTGCTATCAGCTAGATATCATTGCGACAATACTGATATATAAACCTATTGGATCAATGATTGACCAGATTTATATATATATAGCCTGCAGTAGTCATATTACGTGTTTGCTGCTTGCCAAACAGCTGTTGTCAGTATGACCTCTGTGCACGGAGGACACAGCTTCATAAATACTGTGGCTGATTGTAAGTGGTTGATAACAAAAACTAGCGGCCACTACGAACCAGATTGCCAGCATGATATTTCTTCCACTCGATGCACCGTCCTGACTTGGTCATTCATGTTTTATAGTGTGAATGTCATTTACTTAGATACACATGAGCCTTTCAAATACACCTTTAGCATAATGATATGCATTTTGCTGGCGTTTGCAGCATAGTTGGCATTGTTTGTGATTTTTACCATATCACTAGCGAGAAAATTTGACCATGAAGTTCCTTCTCACATTTGATACCAAGAACCAGAGTCAACTTCACATATAAGCGTAACTTGCGGAAACATCTTATTCGCGACTTAATGAAGTAATCGCACAATTTCGACAGCATTAGCGACCACATCACCTAATTTACATACGCAAACACACGACTGTATTCTAGTACGGTAAAAACCGTTATGACGTAACGTTATGATTACATCCGGTATTCAGATTGCTGCACAGAGAAACCTATTACTTCCGCTTTCAGATAGGACATTTTTGTTTGAATAAAGCCTCATAGACCTCTTGACATCGGGGCACGGAGATTACGATCTTCTATAGACACAGTTAAGATAAATCTGTATCTGGGGCGTATTTACTGCAAAAGCAAGTACGCATTAGCCAGGGTATGCAACCATCAAAAACAAAGCCACATACGATTATTCCTCTGTATTATTCTCATTCATTTCTTCTACTCATTTTGGTGTTGAGCAATTGATTTGTTAGCTAAGTTCTGCACAACTTGTTTTGGCATAGTATGTCGGAACAACAGCGGATATGACAGAATTATGTGGTGTGTTTGAACATAGTAATAAATAACACCATTAACTATGCATATTCAGCTTGGCTACTGCAGCGAATAAATCAACCCAACAATAGATCTTCTCCATTGTATTCGGCGCTGTGAAGACTCGCGGAAGAGTGGTCACTGTGGTCCATTTGAGGTTAGCTGTTCTCGATATGATTTACCACCAAGCCGGCGACACCTTAACCTTAGCCTTTTAATGCCCCCCCCCCCACCAAATCCATCAGCACCATTTATCACACCGTCTTTTTTGACTGAACTTCATCCATTAGTGTTTTATGTCCGACTGTAGCTGACGCCATATCGACCGGATTGTCTGAGTCATGTGTATTATGTTCACAAAGTGACGTCGATGACGCTTTATCCCATGCCAACAATACCATAAAATGTAGTTGATGTTGATTATGCAGGAGGGTTGTCAGCCGTCGTTTCCATAAGTGATGTATTGAACTCCACATTTGTCTCTATTGGTAGCGAAGAATTATCAGCTCGATCATCTGGAACTAAAGCAGCCACAGCAAGCAAAATAGAAACATGCAGATTCACAATATAGGTGGGCATATACACGACTGAAAACCTGTACTATAAATGCTACTGGTCATGGTTTGTAAGTTCTATCATGAGTACTCAATTAGAAGCCGCTTAAGTCTTGTATTTCGAACTACGTAATGCAGTGGGACATACATGTAAATTGTAGTAATCCCTCGTGAGAGTGAGGCACAAAACACGTAAGGTGGTCAGAAATGTCAGTCAAATTAGTGGTCAGAGTTCTCCATTCAGGAGGTAATAATGTCCCTTATAGTTATCGCATCAAGATGATAAAACTCTCAAGCAAGCTCTTGAGTGATAATCACATGATTAACCTGATAAGGTCGGTTTAACTTGTCTCTATCGTCCCCAATGAGTCCCCAATCGCACCTGTTGACACGGTGCGCGGCGAGCGAGAATGTAGTTATGATGATAAGTAGCGCTGAGAGTACTCGTATTTACAACGGTTCATTGTTTGGCATGAAGGCTTCATAGACGTATCCTAAACGCTGCCGACTGTACTGAGAGTTAAAATATATGTGTTTGCATGGACGTATTTGACAATAGCAATTCCAATGGACCATACTTATAAATATATATATATATAGATTGCAAACCTCCTAAATAACTTTATATATATATATATATATATATATATATATATATATATATATATATATATATATATGATATATATATATAAATATATAGGGATATATATATCTATATATATATATATATATATATATATATATATATATCTATATCTATATCTATCTCTCTCTCTCTATATATCTATATATATATATCTATATATATCTCTATATCTATATATATATTATATATATATATATAAGTCGTCAATATGGCGTCAGCTACAATCAGGCATAAACACTAATGGATAAATGGTGCTGGATACATGTGATATACCGCTGATAGCAGAGTATTGAAAATGATGAAATGGTATTGTACCTGGTGTGTTGTACTACGTGGCAATAATTCCACTGTATACTGCAAGACGCTTGACAGCAATTTATCGATAATTTTGCTTCTTTTTACTCAGTAAATGCTCATGAACTTCGTCGAGGGGATACTATTCCCAGAAAGCTTATTGTCCTACAAAAAAAAATCGATAAAGTATTCATCAATGTTGCGTTTCTCTGATTGAAAAGTCATTCAAAGCCAGTGCTGTACATAATCGGTAAACAA
>CM067355.1:20918703-20921203 GCA_034190875.2 Urechis unicinctus
AACTGACGTCATCAAAGCATACTCAAACTTGATTGTTATTCCTGAAATAATGGACATTGAGCTGTTCAACTCACTTGGAGCTGTACTTGGATACTATTTCTGAATACGAAACTGGGTAGACTAATAACGGACCAACCTGACTTTTATCTGTCATCTGAAGTTCATGCCTTCGCTATATATATGATGAAAGATTGCCACTGGACAGAAGACATCAGGTACAGCAAACATTTAGAAGAAGGTACGTGTTCTTAATATATTATGCATTTGATTTGTACTAGCTTCTTCTAGAATCATTCCTCTGATATCAAATTGTTAATGTACTGCAATTTATTTATGAAATCACATAGAAACTTGATAACTGATAAGCTTTACTTACCCATTGGCCAAATGACATTTTGATCAAGATTAGCTAGCCACTTGCAAGCAAATGAACATGTTTATCATAAATTCTGGGATATATAAATCCTCGATACAACTTTTGAGTGATAAAAGCAATATCTAATTCATTATCATTGCGCACATATATCCCAGCGCTCTTTTTGAAATATGATATTAGCAACGTGCATGAATAAATTTCGCACAAGTTGGATATTGATAAACCGTTCGACCCCTTGGTTAGCCCTGTCATATCTCATGTTTGGGTTGACAGGAAATATCCCATACACTGTGATTCATCGATACATCAACAATGGGTGACCTACCGCTGCAGGTGTTACTGACCTCAATGTTGCTGATGATGTTATCCTGGTGTGTATTCGTCTCACGGTAGATGACAAGTACTTACATTTAGAGATTTTCATATTATGGCTCAAGCAAAGCTTTGCTATATTTTATGATTCTGGATTTGGCACCAGTTATTAGCTGACATTGTTCTCTTGGTCTTGCGTTTCTTTAGTGTTGTAACGTCTGAAGGCAATTGTGGGATTAGCTGGTACTATGACGAGAACAGGGAAGTATGCCTTGATAAATGCGGGGCAAACAATGCAGAACGCTGTACCGTGAACGAGATTTGCAGTTCTTCTGTCACTTGGGGAGCGAACTTTCAGCCGCCACAATGCTTGAGTCTATGTAGCGAACCATGCGATGACAACGGTTACTGTCATCCATTGAGCCATAAATGCCTGCCTTGTTCGTCTATTTGTTCTGGAACAGATTTGAGTCTCTGCCGCATACATTGCTACGGTAAGATTACACGATGGAATATGACGTTTACTAAACCTGAAAAGAATTCTACCACTTTAGATTAACCCGTAGGATTTACGACACTAAATTTATCACAATTTAAGTAAATAATGTAAATCGCAAACTGTTCAGTAAACTGCATGTCAATGCATGATAATTATACCAACACACATCTTGCTTTTGCTGTAATAGACACGTTTGCCGGTGTTGGAAATGCAACACAGGACAAATTAACTGGAAAAAAAGAGCCAGCGAGCTCTGGCTCCTCCTTAACGCACTGGAGTTGCTTAACTGTCGTAATAACGTACTTAAGCTTCCTGATGTCTTACTAAAAACCATCATACGTATTGCGCGTATAGTTGTTTATGGGGTAATCAATAATCGTAATCACCTGATACATGTCGCTACATACCCCATATGGTCAGCATTCGTAAAATCTAATTTGTACACGATTGGTCATGTTACAAATAAAGTCACATCATAGACTATTGACACCCGGTTTTAAGGCTATACATTCTTAACACATGCATAACCGATAGACAATCATCAGTAAAGGGAGTTAAGGAAGGTGATCAAAGTCAGTGTAACCACGATGGGTAAGCTATAAGTACAGCTGTTTCATCCGTATTATTGACAATCATAACGCAAGGTATAATCTATTTATCAGCATTCAGTAGGCCAAATTATCATTGACGGGGTATCCGTTGAGAAGCAGGACGCTGTGGCAGTAATTATCAATGATATGTCAATGAACCTGTAGTTCCAATTCTTCTGAGCTTGACCAATACCAATTACCCAATATGCCTAGCTGCTACATATCGATGAGCCTACGTTACGGAAGTCGATGTCGATTGACGTACACTTATTAGCTACCAGACGATCATAACGGGATTGTGCGGGTAATCATCCCATATCTGTTTTCTGCGGGACTTAGTAACCCTACCATGTATACACAGAACCGTAAACCGAGAAACGAACGGGCTTATTTTTAGGATGAGCATAATATAAACGGTGCCACGATTTACTATTGTGTATACATCCATAAAAATTCTTATGGCCCGGGACTCATTGCGTTCAGACAAGATTAGTACCACCATGTTATACACAGAACCGTAACCGAGAAAGAACGGGCTTAAATTAAGGATGAGCATAGACAGCTCAACGGTTCACATGTCGATGTGTTTCCATACTTAACTTATGTCTCATTAGACAAACTCATTAGCTTGTGCTTTCAAAGATTGTTTTATATATTCACTGGTGAACCAATATGACATAGTATTATCAAACATATATGCTTGTTATTCATCGAAAGACAAAC
>CM067355.1:20926203-20936203 GCA_034190875.2 Urechis unicinctus
CCGGTGAGCTTCTGATTTGGTTGAAGAGCACTGCGAGGTAGCTTCCATGTTTAATGAGATTAGCATGCTGATTTTTTTTTAAATTGTTTCATACAATTAAATGAAGTTCCGAGCTTAGCTCGCGACGAAATATGACTAGTTACATTATCTGAAACCAATCATATCCTAACTTTGCTCGGCAAATGTGTTTAATCTACATTTTCAGAGACAAGTGTGTGTGTGTGTGTGTGTGTGTGTGTGTGTGTGTGTGTGTGTGTGTGTGTGTGTGTGTGTGTGTGTGTGTGTGTGTGTGTGTGTGTGTGTGTGTGTGTGTGTGCATCACACACGAAACGTGAGATCGCTTGTACGTAGGTTAGTAATACGTTGTTATGCCTGGATCTTTGCCAGAAGTACAGTGGTATTGTCCGACACGCTGACGCACTGGTACATCGTAAATACAGGATTTCAGCTTTCCAAAAGCCGACACTTGCGCCGGATACGTGAGAGAACTGAATTGTCAATTACATATATCCTAATGATTGAATCTTGTCCGTAAATCAGTAAATAGCAAAAACATTTTCAACTAATCGCCAAGTATAACGCGATTCCTTTTGATTATACTTTGATCAAGCATCTGAAGTATATTGAGTACCTTCCTATGGTGTAAAGTATAATGTTTTTGACAACTGATTCGACTATCAGCAAAAATTCGCGGTGATTGTTGAATCACTGTTCAGCGTGTTCATCTTGCACACAGGACGTAGCGTCAGATATCTACTTAACCCTCAAATGTTGCTTGATTGTCCGTTGATAGTTGAAATCATATCATTTATGTATCATTGACCAACCTATGAATTCCACAACCTCAATACCATGGTGGCCATAGTTGTCTTGTAAACTAATAAGCATGAAGTATGCGTTGATATATGCGGCATTAAGAATGCAGAATGCTCTAATGTGAATGAGATATGCAGTTCGACCAGGATTTCGTTTGTGTAGGGGGCGACGGTCAATGCACTCGCTGCTTGAGCCCCTGTAGGTCACAATGCAATTATTAAGGCTACTGCCTCCCGTCAAGCTATAACTATCTTCCCTTTTCGTCTATTTGCTTAGTTACGCCTGATAATGAAATAGTTCTCTTGCATCGTTCATATTTTATCCCTGTAAGATAGTTAAATAAATACCCAGCATAATAATTGACCAATGCATTGCGAATATATAATAACACGTTTTACAATTGCATTAATAGACGTGTACGTTAATTGGAGAATCACAACACATGACAAAGTAACCGGAGAATAAGTGCCTGTGTTTTCTGGTTAAATTGTAGAGCATTGTTGCGGCTTAGCAATTATTTTAGGGCTGCTGTGTTTGACTGCGCACGGCAGAACCAATGACATATTGATCTTCAATTCGACGTAATATTTTGCGAACATCACGAGGAATAGAGGTTCAGTTTGGGTAATGAAGCACCTCTTATAGAAGTTCTGGTGCCCCACAAAGGCACTTCATTAATTACCAAACAAACGGAACAGACCAACCAAAGTATATATGTATGCCGCCTATGGAGACCCAACAATGGATGTGGCACTTCTGGATCTGGTGTCTGCGCACTGCTACTGAACTGCCGCCTACAACTGGCTCCCTCCATTTAAGGGTCCCTTGATGGAAAGTCAAAAGTACAAATTTCTCGTACATGTGATTGCAGCATTACTATCCGACATCAACGAGGGCGCACTTATGTTTTTGACGCTTCGGACAAGAACTTGTCTGAAGGCGATCCGTACCACGAATTTATCTTAGCTGGAGTCATTGAAGGATTTGCTATTGCGAGCTGACTTTCTTGGCATTTTAAGCAACTACAAGTCTGCTAACAATACCAGTATCCGGCAAGAAGTGTAACGACAAATCAACGATCAAAGGAGTCCAGCCTTTATAACATCAACTCTCGGAGCTAAAATTGATAGTTAAACCCATTCATGAAATCAATGATATGTCCACAACCCAATGCTTCCTTTCAGGCAAAGACCCGGCTATTGATCAGCGAGTGTCTACACATCGGTGAAGATAAACATCTCCGGTTACAGCCATAGAGACCTGCATTAGAAAGTTCACCCTAACCAAGACCCGATATTCTCGGTACATACACGTCTGACCTTAAGTCCAAGTCACACTAGGCTTGCGACTAGGTTACAACCTAGTTGCGACCCAAAAATGTTGGAATCGCGGGCACATCGTATGAAGATTGCACTACTGATCGCAAATGTCGTGGATTATCGCCAGAGCGAAATCAGTCGCAGAAAGGTCGATGGTCGTGTTAAAAACTTCTGTCTTGCGATTCCAAAACGTTAGAGGTCACAGACAGGTCTTACATGGTCGTTCCACCAGTTGCGCATGTAAAGATGCGGGTACTTTTCCACAGTCAAGATAGCACCAATTCCCCAATCATAACAAACACCGTAACTTTGCTCACCTTGCATTGTATATGAATATGGAGAACATTTTCAGAATATTACTTTGATTGAAGGATTTTTTTCGCATAAACAGTGGCCTCAGACTTGATTCAGCGGCCCATAGATTTATGCTCTTGCACCATATATTGGGATTCAAACAATTTGAAATGTGATCGTGATGCAGATTCGGCACATTAAACAAAACCTTCTAAGGATCCTCCCCATCTCCATCCCAATCCTCTGTGATGCAGGATACTTACAATGGTAATCGAACGCAATGTTACCTCCATCGTCCCCTTAATTTTCCATCATTACCCATGATCACACGTGAGGCATCGCGGATTTAATTGTGCCTTAGAAATATACACCAGAGGTTACTACACGTGCTGGGCTTATGTCCTGTTGAATTATCGCTATCTTCACAATACAAATAAGCAAGAAAAGGGGTAGCTATGATAAGCAGACGAATGTGAATTGCTGATCATTATTTATTGTAAATAATGAAAATGTACGTCAAGTGGTTTAATAGTATAGCGAGTAATGCAACTGATGTAGAGCACTTGAAAAGCAAATCGACAACTGACCTGTTTCCATAACACGTTGAAATCAGGTGCGACATTCATTGCACTCTATCATATTTATATCCAATTGTTACCCATTTTGTACAAGTAGCTGCAACAATAATCACTGCAAAATGGTTCTATCAAGAAAGCTTGACATCGACTTGACTCAATAAACACCGTAGGATGATTCTCTGTTTGAAAGTAATCCACATAAGACGTGATGAACTTATCCTATTGCGTGCGGTGAATGCCTTATGAATGCAATATTACTGGCAGCCTAGACCTAGCGTTGGTTCACAGCAGATCATTGTTATATATTATATAGTATCAGAGGTATCCATGTGCGCACAACAGTTGTCTAGCAATCACTAATCTGCTGTCATTCTTTATGATACCAATGCGAGTAGCCGATGTGTACGCTCTCATACTTGAACTTTGATATCGAGAATGCTAAGACATCTAGGACACGATAAAGTCTACTTGGGAGGTTCAAGTATGAAGTAAGGGCTCACAAAAATAACGGTTAATACTGTGCACAATTTACGTGGAGTTTATAACCGTGCGCGTCTCTGTGTCTCTCTGTGTGTTTGTTCCTCTATTGGACGTAAACAAATTTAGAAAGTGACGTCTACTCCGACTAGATAATATCATTCGCTTTCGATGTTGTTACCGAATATATTATGTACAGAAATGTCGCTTCTTTACCTGGAAATCATTGGTATACTCTTTCGTTTCAAGTTACTAACTTTACAGTCCGTAAACAATGTCCATATATAACAAAGAGTCAAAAGAAATGCTTTGAATGACTTTCAATCAGAGAAACGGAACATTGATGAATACTTTATCGATTTTTTTTTGTAGGACAATAAGCTTTCTGGGAATAGTATCCCCTCGACGAAGTTCATGAGCATTTACTGAGTAAAAAGTAGCAAAATTATCGATAAATTGCTGTCAAGCATCTTGCAGTGTACAGTGGAATTATTGCCACGTAGTACAACACACCAGGTACAATACCATTTCATCATTTTCAATACTCTGCTATCAGCGGTATATCACATGTATCCAGCACCATTTATCCATTAGTGTTTATGCCTGATTGTAGCTGACGCCATATTTACCGGATTGTCGGAGTGATGTGTATTATGTTCACAGAGAAGCGTCGATGACGCCTTGTTCCATACCAGCAATACTATTGATGAAGCTGTTGATGATGATTCTGCAGGAGGGTTGTTAACGGTCGTTCCCATGATCTCGGTGGCAGTGGCAGAAACTCAAATATACCCGGAATTGTCTTAGATGGGCGAAAGTTATTTAGGAGGTTTGCAATCTATATATATATATATATTTATATGTATGGTCCATTGGAATTGCTATTGTCAAATACGTCCATGCAAACACATATATTTTAACTCTCAGTGCAGTCGGCAGTGTTTAGGATACGTCTATAAAGCCTTCATGCCAAACAATGAACCGTTGTAAATACGAGTACTCTCAGCGCTACTTATCATCACAACTACATTCCCGCTCACCGCGCACCGTGTCAACAGGTGCGATTGAGGACTCATTGGGGACTATAGAGACAAGTTAAACCGACCTTATCAGGTTAATCATGTGATTATCACTCAAGAGCTTACTTGAGAGTTTTATCATCTTGATGCGATAACTATTAGGGACATTGTTACCTTCAGAATGGAGAACGCTGACCACTAATTCGACTGACATTTCTGACCACCTTATGTGTTTTGTGCATCACGCTTACAAGGGATGACTAACATTTACATGTATGTCTCACTGCATTACGTAGTTCGATACACAAGACCAAAGCCGCTTCTAATTGAGTACTCATGATAGAACTTACATACCATGACCAGTAGCATTTATAGTACAGGTTTTCAGTCGTGTATATGCCCACCTATATTGTGAATCTGTATGTTACTATTTTGCTTGCTGTGGCTGCTTTAGTTCCAGATGATCGAGCTGATAATTCTTCGCTACCAATAGAGACAAATGTTGAGTTTAATACATCACTTATGGGAACGACGGTTGACAACCCTCTTGCATAATCAACATCAACAACTTCATTATACTGTATTGTTGGCATGGAACAAGGCGTCATCGACGTCACTTTGTGAATATAATACATATGACAATCCGGTCAATATGGCGTCAGCTACAGTCGGACATAAAACACTAATGGATGAAGTTCGGTCAAAAAAGACGGTGTGATAAATGATGCTGAATACATGTGATATAACGCTGATAGCACACTATTTGAAAATGATGATATGGTATTGTACCTGGTGTGTTGTACTACGTGGCAATAATTCCACTGTATAATGCAAGCTGCTAAATGGCAATCTAATGATAATTTGGCTGCTTCCTTACTAAGTAAATGCTTGAACATCGTCACGGGGGAACTTATCCCTAAAAGCTCATTTACCTAGTTGAAAACATGGATAAAGCATTCAGTTTCACTTATTTCAGGTCATCCAAAGCATTCCTTTTGACTCCACATTGAATGTGATCATGGTTTACAAACTCAATAATTTGAAACGAAATAGTTTACCGATAATTTCCCGCTAAAGAAGCTACATAGCTGTACATAATCGGTAACAACATAGAAAGCGAATTATATTATCAAGTGGCATTAGACGTTACTTTCTGAATTACTTACGTCTTACACAGGACAAAAACCGTGGAGATCGATACGCATGCAAATACACACGGAACACAGACCACGAACAGGAATATAATCTACATAAATCTTGTAAAGTGTTATCCCTTCTTTATACCTGAACAACCTCGGTACACCTTGTCATGCCGAACTGTCCTAGATTGACGTGTCATTCTTGATATCAAAGTTCAAGTATGAGAGCGTACACATCGGCTACTGGCACTGATATCTAAACGAATCACACCTAGCGATTGTCAGACAACTGTTGTGTGTACATGGATACATTTGATATGTACTGTATCAAAATGATATGCTGTGAACCAATGTTACGTCTAGGGTGCTATTAATATCGCATTCATGAGGCATTCACCGCAACAAATAGGATGTCTTCCTCAACCCTAATGTGGATTGCTTTCAAACAGATAATCACACTATAGTGTTTTTGTGTCATGTCGATGACGAGCTTTCTGGATAAAACCATTTTGCTGTGATATTTTTTGCGGCTATTTGAGCAAAATGGGTAACAATTGGATATAAATGTGATATAGTGTAATGAACGTCGCACCTGATTTCAACGTGTTATGGAAACAGGTCATTTTATATATTCGTTTTTTTACGTGCTGTACAGAATTTGCATTATTTGTCATGCTACTAAAAAACGTAATCTACATTTTCATTATTTACAATGCGTCCATTTCTAAGAAACAATTATCTCTGGGATGCCTCGCGTGTGATCATGGGTAATGATGGAAAATGAAGGGAACTATGGCGATGGAGGTTACATTGCGTTCGATTACCATTGTAAGTATCCTGTATCCCATAGGTTAGGGATGGACTTTAGGGGGGGGGGGCCTTAAAAAGTTATGCTTAAGGTGCCGAACATGCATCACGATCCCCTTTTAAAATAGTTTGAACGCCAATATATGCTGAACTAGCATAAAACGTAGCCTACCCCACGGATAGTTACAACAGCCGTGTCGGCGGCTTGGTGGTAAGTCATATTGAGAACAGCTAACCTCACATGGACCACAGTGACGACTGTTCCTCGAGTCTTCACAGCATCGAATACAATGGAGAAGATCTATTGTTGGGTTGATTTAGTCTATGCAGTAGCCAAGCTGGATATGTATAGATAATGGTGTGATTCACTACTATGTTCAAACACACCACATAATTCTGTCATATCCGCTGTTGTTCCGACATACTATGCCAAAACAAGTTGTGCAGAACTTAGCTAACAAATCAATTGCGCAACAGCAAAATGAGTAGAAGTAATGAATCAGAATAATACAGAGGAATAATCGTATGTGGATTTGTTTTTGATGGTTGCATACCCTGGCTAATGCGTACCTGCTTTTGCAGTAAATACGCCCCAGATACAGATTTATCTTAACTGTGTCTACAGAAGATCGTAATCTCCATGCCCCGATGTTAAGAGGTCTATGAGGCTTTATTCAAACAGAAATGTCCTATCAGAAAACGGAAAGGATAGGTTTCTCTGTGCAGCAATCTGAATACGGATGTTATCAAGCAGTTTTGATAGTCGTCACCCGCTTCTGTGCCCTGTAATCATAACGTTACGTCATTACGGTTTTAACCCTACTGGAATACAGTCGTGTGTTTGCGTATGTAAATTAAGTAATGTGGCCGTTAATGCTGGCGACATTGTGCGATTACTTCATTATGTCGCGAATAAGATGGTTCGGCAAGTTACGTTACTGTGGGCTTATATGTGAAGTTGACTCTGGTTCTTGGTATCAAATGTGAGAAGGAACTTCATGGTCAACTTCCCTCGCGGTGATGTTTTTCTGAGTTTAATCTCTTATCAAAGCCATATAAACAGATATTTTTAAAGAAATAAATGTCTCCGCATGACACCTGTGTTATATATGAGTATGATAAGATGCCGATAGGATTGAGGTAATTGTATATTTTACTTTTGACTTGGCGGAATAAGGGATGACCCAACATCAAAGTCTCAACTTTGAGTGGACGAAGTTGTACACTTTGAGATAATCGTGTATTATTCAATCTACGTACCTTTCTTTGATGACGACGTTTGTCGGAAATATTTTATCGCTAGCAAAATGGATCCAACCTATCCGATACTGCAAAGAGAAAACCTCACTCAAATCTCAAACACGCAAAAACAGACGAGGCATCACTGATTTATGCGGCAAACTTACACCAATATTGCAGCTACACAAATTAACACCACTGCGATAGTCTTCCATGGCCAGTTATTTGACTGTCTAGGGATCCATGCAGCTTGGACCGCTTCATGAGCCGCCATGGACGTAGTGCGATTATTATCAGCTGTAGTGGTTTGTTGTGTCGTGGTGTCTTGTAAAGTTGTGCTATCTGATGTTGATGTCGTTAACGCCGCATACATATCTACACATGCAAAGAGCCATATCACAACGTAGATGAACCAAACCATTAATTGCGAACAGTTTAACTGACCACATTTGTTATAATAATTCCCTGACACACCATAGCAGTATTTGCAGCTCTGGGTAATATCAGGTCGAGAACACCGAGAATCACACGGGAGACAGTCATGTGTATCATGATTGCAGTACTGGGGGCCGTCACAGCGATGGAAACAATGGGGCAGACATGTCGGTGTTTTATTTCGTCTCCCCAGCTGACTCTCGTGGAACAAAATCTTTCTATAAGAGAGCGTGTTCCTCCATAACGGCCACACAGGTCCAAGCACACCATAAGTTGCGTGTCGTAGTGCTATTGATGACCACACATGTCTGTCGCTTCCGTCGTAACACTGAACATATACGTGGTGAAAAATCATCAGTATAAAAGGGCACGGGGTACTCTATGATCTAGATCAGTTTGACAAACTAATGAAACATCTTCTATTGGGTGTGTCCCTTTATTTTTCAAAGTCTACATTGAGGGACTTGAAATCAATGATGACACCGCGTAACTGATGTACAGAACGTTGTTGGTCAGGCGTCCAACCATTGTCCCAGAGTGGCAGAAATATATTAACAGATACGCCATGGTGAGAATTCCAAACCAAATGTGAACAGAGGTGCAACACATGAACTTTCTCCTTCTTCCTCTCTCTTTTCAAATGAAATGAGATCATCCGCATACATAAGGAGATTAACAACAAGCACATTACAACTACACTGAACGCAGCAATTATTTAAAACTAGAGCTCAATTCATCCATAAGAACACTTCGAGAGGGTGACTTTCTCTCTCTCTCTCTCTCTCTCTCTCTCTCTCTCTCTCTCTCTCCTCTCTCTCTCTCTCTCTCTCTCTCTCTCTCTCTCTCTCTCTCTCTCTCTCTCTCTCTCTCTCGTCTCTCTCTCTATATATATATATATATATATATATATATATATATATATATATATATATATGTATATATATATATATATATATATATATATATATATATATATATATATATATATATATATATATATATAAGAATTAAGTAAACAAATATCAATACTTGTTTTTCCAGAAATCAACACGTACAGTAGCACTTAAAACGAATAAGAGCAAACATTTTCATGTGCGGGAAAATGTGAATGTCTTACGATTTTTTTCTCTACCTTAGCTTACAGTTAGCCTCTCTCAGCGAAGTATTCAACCTCAGGTTCACCATAATGCATATAACAGAAACATTACATCTGCATGATTCACATTGGAGTTTCTCTAATGAGACCTCTTTAGATAGAATGCTTACAACCCCTGCTTTCACTTGCTTACTGTGTCAATGAATTTGCTCGATGTTGCTTAGGACAACGCGCCTTGTGGTCATGTGTATCATTGACTACAGACATTTTGTTCCACACAACTTAATTTACGGTCAATATTGCCAGACATATGCTAAAATATTCACTTCCTGGGTGGAAAGGCCTTTGTAAATTCAAACAGTTCATTGCTGCGCAGAAATGCCCATTTGTGTTTGACAAGACAGTCATAACGAAGTTGGTTGGTTGCAGCGCGTCAAGTAGCTTCCACAAAAGTAGGGGCCGCTGCCTACGCAGTGTCACGAAATTGTCAGGCGAGCTGCCGAGTCGGGTATCTTATTATAACAAAATATTTGGTTATATACCAATAAGACTTGTGCCGTTCTACAAGGGTTAATGGTGGTTCGATTGCTCCAGATCACAAAAACAATCATTGACATAATTACATAGTGTTTAAGTTGGCAGGTAACTCATTGCAATGAATAGTTCGAACGAAATTAACTTGGGACATTTACTCACTCCATTACGGTACAACTACGTGTTAGGATGATGCAAGTCTGTGTAAACATTTATGGCTAAATCAACCCGATAAGATACGCATTAT
>CM067355.1:20941203-21008703 GCA_034190875.2 Urechis unicinctus
CACAATATATATAAACTTGACATCCTCATATCATGCAACCCCCTATGCCCACCTTCTCTCAAAGACGGTGGTGTACTCTATCAAGGAGATAAGAATGTCCCCTGTGCTTATTGCATCGATATGATGAACATGTTAGGCTTGAGTGAGAACAAGGTCGGTTTATTCGGTCTCTCTCGTCCCAAGTAAGTGCAGAGTCACACTAGTGGGGTACTGTGATTACGCATTTAATGGTACTGATAAGTGGTATTCGGAGTGCGAAGGAGTCATGTTTACAACAGCTGATCGGTGTTTGGCGAGCAGCGTCCGTACACAAAACCCAGACGCTAAACTTTACCGAGAGTTTAAACATCCATGTTTGGAAGAGCGCAAGTGCCGATGGCAGTTCGATTCAACCATAGAGTCAATATTCACCACACATAACTATATATACAACCAACTCCCTTAAGAATAATTGTCGTCAGGATACTGACAACGTCACAAATGCTAGTGATCCGCATGTAATTAAATGGTGCCACAATAATCCTATGCAGCTACGATCGAATCGTTGATATACGTACTTTGTGCAAAGCTAACGGCTTTATGGGCGGCAAAAGTTGCCATATCATCCCCATTACTGCGTCACAGTGCATTAGACCATTTGGCGCATGATTACGTAACAACACGAATCAAAGAGTATAAACTAAACAGATTGATTAACATATTCGGTTTCCATCAGCGTTGACTAGTGACACACAATGCGATCAGGCTAGAACGAACAAAGTTTTCAGTCCACACATAGGTCTTATATGTTGCATTAGGTTATTATTCTCAAATTAGCATTTGAATTCTGCTAATGACCAATCTTAGTCAATATCTCTTCTGCTGTCAGTTCTGCTCCTTTTTCTGCATCAGACGTGTGTCCGGCGTATGTACATACATATGCTGACTGTAATCCACGGAATCGGCGATGAGCGGGCGCCCTGTTGGTGTAGTGAAACATAGATAACGTGTTGTAAGTTTGTGAGAAAAATCTTATATTTGTTGCACACAACATCACAGGAACTAATACAATGCAAAATTGCAACATAACGATATATACATTCTGGCTGCCACGTCCATGTCATGACATCCGTGCACGGCTTCCAGTGGATGCAATTTGCCCTCCATATTTTAAGCATCTCCAGCTGCCCTCAAACCAAGTACGTGATGAGTGCGAGGCCGTGCAAATGAAACGTTATTCCGATACACATGGATTGTATAAAAACTACTCACGCTGCAAATGATGTTAAATTTCCCATCACTGCCCCATGCATTGAGGATGTATAAATGTAATCCCTGCGTGGCACGGGGAGAGTGAGCTGCTTCCGTTGTATTCATACCTAGTCCAAGATATGTTAGCATCGGAAGGTAGAACCCAGTTATTTGTTAGATACACAAGAACTAATAAACTCAGTTGAGGACGCACACAATTGTGTGAAATATATCCTGACTGTATTGTTTTACTCTGACCCATACGCTCCAAACCATGAATCGCGTGCTAAATCGGCGTGGCGTTGCATTACTGTAACAAATCGTCTATTTTGACGCTCCTTTCTTCGCCTGAAAGTGTGTCATCCTATCAAATCATAATCGCACCTGTATACATATAAACGACGCTTGTTTGGTTGTGCAGTGGGATATACATCTCTCAACATTAGCAAGGTTTCATCGCTCTTTGTGTCAAGTCATCCATGAGGTAATATCCTTGGTTGTACAACGGTAAGGCCCCGTTAATGCAAACATGCCAAAAACGATGGGCTGTCACAAAGCATACGTTGAATGTTTATTCAATTACAGATAAGGTAAAAGAGGCATGGCGACCCTGATGATCGTCGTCATTATAAACTCACGCATCGTATGCATGATGCCAATGAGTAGCTTTGATCTCGATATTCAACCACGCTTTGGTCATACTACATGCTGTTTTAATATTCAGCAGTGCCTCGTTGGCCCTATCGTTAATCGGCTGTCAACAGGCAGACAGGATACACATACGACTGAAGCTTAAGTTGTAGGTAATTTAAACGCTTAATGCAAAGCTTAATATGCCTAGGCCTAACATGCCGTGTCTGTACCCACCTATCCACACTGTGTTATCACCAATCCCATGATATCCGAAAGTTGTCAGTCACTTTTAACGGCTAGGTGATATGAGGATGTATTTGTGACGCTTCTGGATTAACTGCTTTCCTGCTGGCCGTAAATATGTTGATGACCGTATTGTTGCTTGTATAATGTACAGTGCCAACAATTGTAGCCTGCTAATCCTTAGCATTGTAGCTCAATACTGTGTCACCTGTAACACATATAAACAGAAAATGGACAAGAAAGGGACAGGCTTCTGTATTACAGGACTTGATTTAATTGATGTGTGTTTGAGTGGGGAGAGAGGCAGAATGGTGCGGACATTCGATCTCTATTATAACACTAGGCAACGAAACATATATCGCCTTTCTGGACACCTGAATTTCTGTCGATACCCGAGCGATGTGGTTGGTGGTCAGTTTGAAAGCGATTGTGTTGATAGCATGCCAACCTAGTGACGGGAATCAGCTTCTGTCATACTTATGTCATATATCAGGTGATAATCGCCGTATAGCTCAGCATAGCTATAAACTATTAGCTCGAAACCTTCACATCCGCCTGACATACCAAAAATGTTTATGTCGACCTTAGGTCAGTTCCTTTGCATTAGACATTTATTGACATTCTCAAACTACCACCGGCAGTGCGGACATAGTGCGGACATGAAAGATCGAGGATCGTAAACAGCTCAGACGCTGTTAGAGGCGAACTGTTTTCCATAATTCATCAAGTTGATATTCATTTAGTTGAATATTTCCGTTGTTCATAAGCAGTGGTTTGGCAGTGACAAGGCTTAATGACGTCAGCCCGGTATGCCCATGTGCTTTTGTTTGTGTCATGGTAGAGCCACCTTATGATTAAAATGCATTATAATTAAGGAAGTGATCACTGCAGTGCCACTCGAAGTGAGCCCCCTTAGCCTAGTTAAAATTGTTGGTACCTTCACAAAAATAAGTGTCGTTATGCCAGTCTTAAGTTATAAAGCAACCAGTAATGAGGACTAGGTTAAATGATTAAGCTGGACCTACGATGGAGGGGAATACGTTATGTGTCAAGCAAAATAAGACATTCCGACGGTTGGATTCAAGCACGGCCTATGCTCAGTTATAAGCGATCTCACTAACACAAGGAGTGTTGCCGACATTATCTGCCAGTGTAGGCCACTACCACGTTATACACTATTGGTCGTAAAACGTGAGTAAGGTTATAAGAACAAATCACATGCTCGGTGCACTCACTTAATGTATATTGTGGACCTCGTCAGAGATAAGCGTGCTATACGTGCAAGGTGCGATGTAGCATGTCGGCGTTGGAACACGATATAGATGATATTAGGGATGGATATTGGCATACTTGTTAAGTACATATAACCTCACGTATCGGCCACCTATAACTTACGTGATTTTATAATTGTTTTCATTCCCAACATGATGTTGATATGCATATCAAAATCGAATAATAACATAAGGGTCCAAACAAGCTCCGCCACCCTGACCTATAGACGAAGGAATCATAAAATGGTTGGCAGGGTTCGTGGGGTAGGACGTCGCCAATGTATCGTACATGCTCGCTGAAAAGTAGTTAAAAAAGCAGCTATATTAACTCACAGTACAGAGTCTAGGTTGTGTTTATGATGTCTGCTCACCAAGCTCCGATCAGCTGTTGTAAACATGACCCTAGCGCACTGCGCACACCTCTTATCAGTACTGCTTAACTCCTTGTCACACTTCCCCTGTGTCGTGAAATTGGAGTTGGAGTTGGAGTGTACTCCTTGATCGAGAATGCTTACCACTTATACGGCTTTCATTTATCTACGCCTGATGTGAATGTACTGATTATCCGCTTGTGCATTACCTTTGGACCTATGTAATCTTAATGTATGAACCACTTTGACATTTGCTATGCTATGCTTATGTCAATGGTGAATATAACATTCGTAACATGAAAATGATGGCGTGAGAAAGAGCATATCGGCTGCTCTTATGAATACTTTTTAGAATCAGTAGTGGCAATCACGCTTAATGAAAGCTAGACATCTGCTGCAAACAAATGGAGACATCTCATACGCTATAACAACAAACATGATCTGCTGTGAACCAAAGCTCAATGTTGGCTGTGAGACATACAGCATTAATAAGGCATTCACCGCAACATTATCATCAAGTCTGATACGGATTGCTTTCAAACAGTGAATCATACTTCAGGGTTTATTTTGTCAATTCAAGCTTACATGGTCACATCGTTTTGCGATTAGAACTGCAAAATGGTTAGAAATGGTTTAATAATTTTATGCAGTGTAATGAACGTCGCACCTGAATCCAGTGAGCTGCGCATATGACACTTGTGTTATCCCAGTAAACTCTGTAATCTTCGAAACCATAATACGCCGTGAAAGCGATCATCAAATTACATTCGTCTGCTTACAGCAGTAGCCCGTTTACATGCTAATTTGTAATTCCGAAAATACGACGATTCAATATGACATAAGCACAAGCGCGTTTAACCTCTGGCGTACAGTTTTTAGGCACATTTAGCTAAGGGATACCTAACCTAGGATTTTTTGGTAGCGATAAAAGTCGATGGGAACAAAAGAGGTGTTATTCGACATAGCGGTCGATTAGCATACCCAACGTCGCTTGGGGAAGGACTTGGGGGGACTCTTAACAGTTTATGGTTACTGTGCCGAATCTGCATGACAATTACATGATGTGTGTATATTAAGATATATATACATATAGATATATATAAATACATATATATATAGATATATATATATATATATATATATGTATACATATATATATATATAAATATATATATATATATTTATATATATATATATATATATTATATATCCATATATATGTATTCTATCTCTATATATCTCTATATCTCTCTCTATCTATCTCTATATATATATATATCTATAGATATCTATATATCTCTCTCTCTCTCTCTCTCTCTCTCTATATCTCTCTATCTCTCTATATATCTATATATATCTATATATATATATATATATATCTATATATATATTGGACTAACCACCAACCTTTCACAGACTTGGGTCCGCAAAAGTGGATATGCCACTACATCCACATAAAGTTAAAACATATTTTCTGTTGACCTAAATGGCCGATATAATGTTAAATCATTAGTGTAGAATATGTATATTGCAAGCAAATTTTCATTTATCGGCAACATTGAACTAGATCGCGAAACGCTACCAATGGTTCATAATTAACACAGCTTGAACAAATATTATTTTTCTAATAACAAATGACTTTTAATTCTTTCCTAATTTCGGTATTCCGCAAATATACGCAAATATATATTTGCAAAAAAAGGTGGATTTGTACGTATAAATTCGAATGCTGACCATTTGTGGACGACCTTTGGAGGACCACAAGTATATATACCATTTGGGTCATTATTCTGCTACATAGTTACGATCATCTGATCATTCAGTTCCGAATCACGGAGCATGTAGATCTACCCCCCCCCCCCCTTAGAGAAGCGTGGTCGCTTATCAACCCGACCTTTACAATGCTCACTTTATTTAACGGCATCGACTACAACATCTGTCATCCCTTAATAATTTGCTGCTGAATATAACTTTGACCCGCGTATTATGGCTGTATTCGAAGTAACTTCACCACTAGCAATTATGTGAAGAGTAAAATGATTTGCTATATCCCTGTCCCGTGTAGGTGTTGTCCTATCTTCTGGTATGAAGTCATCATGGTATATAAACTATTTTTCTCTGTGCATATGAGATGATTTAATGAATTACATCATTCTATTGCAACAATTGTCCTTTCTGATTCGGCTCAATATAGCTTTGAGGTTACTTTTGTATGATAAATATTACTGTTAATTGCCTTTTGCAGGGAATCTAACAACAGTATTGTATAATGTAATATTTTAGCACATGGATTGCGTCAAAAACTGGTCATCCAAGAATTACCCAGCATTTTGTTATGTTTCTTTTTGCGATGCATTTTAGTAGGACATGGTTCATTATAGATTTCAGTTAGTTTCGTTATAAATTTTTCACAAGCTTCACATTCTTCTGTTTCTGTGAACGCTATGTCCTGAGATATCGAAGGTAGCTTCTGCATAAGTGCAAATATGTTATCATTCATCAGTTTACTAACATATGTACATTAATTGTTATGCTCAACATCATTAGCTGTTCTACAACTTATCATTAATATGATCACTATTGTCATTTATAAGACTACTATTACTTGCTTTTTGCTCAATATGGGCCAACAGTATACAAATTGCATTCATGCAAGATGCTCATTGGATATGTTTATATTTTCGCATGAACAATTATGTTGACAAAAATAGTTTCGTAACAATTTCCAAAAGCTGAGATACAGATATATGTTTATTGCATTCTTTAACTAAATTATCGTAAAAAGTTCGACACCTCCACCAATCTTTTATGTTCTGTAATATAAAAATCGTGTATACCCATCAACATCGCAATTGATCTCTTTATTGGCAATATATATTATATCAAGTCTATAAACAGTATTGATCTTAGTGTCAATATTATTTCCAACTCTTGGCTCTAAAATGTATTAGTTACAACTTCCCCTGTATGTTGCTGCTAATATTCATTACATCCCAATTAAATAGTTTTAATGGTCTTCGTATATAGTCCATTAGTCGTTTTATTCTTGTCCGTTCAGGTGTTGCAAACATGTTGCCTGTGTACTGTGAAAACTACTTATCACTACCGATAAACTCCCCATTACCGAGCAACTTAGTCAGCAGGCAGGACTTTGCACTCACTTGAGATAAGAACGAGCAGATATACCAACCTTGTTGATCTATTCATTTTATTCTTTCTCTATCTTTAGATTGGCATCATTTTGATAGTGAGAGCGTACCGACTACCATATCAGGGATAGAATGAACAAATCAAAAGGGTCATATTCAGCCACACATCCCGACAACCACATGAGTGAAATGCTGGCCGAAGGCTCAGTTACTGGCATATTCGCCACCGCAACCAAGATATACTGACAAGTGCACGAAGGTCATCACAACTGTGTGATACTAACTACGTGGTCTGAAGTGGCCCTAGTTTGTCTACAGAGGCGTCGGTGTTGACTTCTGATTGCCGCGTTATCGTCTGACATGCGTATTAATTTCAAACGACAAAGATCGTTAATGTATTCGGCTTATGTCACATATTATCACCACATTTTACCATTTAAAAATATATGATGACCTCTATACTCCATAACTGACTTGTTTGGCACTAAAAAATCTATATATCTCTCAACAATTTGAAACTTTGGCGGGTAATTAAATACAGTAGAATGAAGCACTAGCACCTGACGAGCACAGCACACCGCTTTCCTGAACCAATCAATTGATGGACATAAGGCGATATTCGCTTGTGGAATGAACCACTTTAATCGATCCCTATCTCGGGGGAGACATAACAAAAACAAAATCGAAGGCACAATATATTACAAACAAGCAGCCGACATGCCAGCCATTGTATCGCATCAATATGCGCTTGAGGACGAGAAAATATTTATGGGGCTCTGACGGGTTCAGGTGTTTGCTCTACCTTTGGACCCGTGTAATCTTTATACATGAAGTACCTCTACCAACCAGAGTCCACGCTGGTCAAAGGTCCAGTATTAGCGAAAACACGACATTATTAAGAGTCAGTGGAGCAAAATTCAATGAAGCTTATATATCGCAAGATATTTGTCACTCGCAAATGGATACATCACAGGCCGTATAATTACCACAATGATCTGCTGTGAACCAAACCTCAGTGTTAGCTGCGAGTCATGTAGCAATCATAGGGCATACATCGCAACATATTGGATTAATTCATCAAGCCTCATGTGGATTACCCTCAAACAGAGAATCACACTACAGTGTTTAATGTGCCACGTCAATGTCAGGCTTTCTTGCCTTAATCCTTTCGCTGTTAATAGTGCAAAATGCTTAACTCTTGGATATCAATGTGAAACAGATGGATGAACGTCGTACCTATGAAGGAAACAGGTTAGTGATTGTTTTCGTTTTGAAGCGCATTGAATGCCATTTGTTTACTAATTACATACATTGATTGAATGCAAATAAACGCACGGTGGTAAGTCATATTGAGAATAGTTTACCTCCAATGGACGACAGTGATCACAGAACCGGGAGCCTTCATATCGGCAGATTCAGTGGGGAAGACATTCTGTGGGGTTGAATCTGTCTATGCAGTGGCTATACAAAATATTCATAGTTGACATTGGTTTTCACATGTAAGTTCAAGTACGTCGTCCTCTGTTTGCAGTAGTGCGTCATACACCTATCTACCATATCCGCCGTTTATGCCTTAACACAATGTGCAGTACTTGGCTAACAAATCGATGGTAAAACAATATAGCTGGAAGCAGAATGATACAGAGGAATAGTCATATGTGGCTCTATTTTTTAGTATAGCGCACTCTGGTGCCTGCTTACTTGATTTCGCAGTGCAAAAGTAAATCCGTCTATACGCCCTCGATGTTACATGTATACTTGACACTATAAATGTCCCCGATGTCAACATAAATTCTCCCCATATAAAGCAGTCTATTGGTCCGCGATGTAGCAGTTAGTCGTCTCCGGTATAGCTGAGAATCCGTCTCTTCTGTAGCTGTAAATCTGTGCCTGATGAATCCGTCAATCTCTTCCTGTTGTAGTGAGAGCATCAAACAGCCCTCAATCGATGGTGCAGATCGTAAGTGTCCGTAGAAGTATGCGCATCCGATACAGAAGTCAATCGGCATCGGATATTTATGTTAATTGGTCTCCTATGAAGCTGTCATTCCCTACCCGCTGTAGCTGTCAATCCGTCTCATCTGCGCCAGTCAATCCGTATCAGATGTAGCAGTCAATGTGTTGTAATCAAAACGGTTGTCTGGCATCACGCGCTACTGCACTTAAGATGGGTAGTCTTACAATACCGTCGTGTGTGCGTATATGCCAAAATGCCATGTGGTCGCAATTGCAATCGCAATTAATCCATGATGCTCTCACATGATCTCATGACCAGGGATATCCACTGAGGGACCGGCTTCTTGTGTTGATGTACCTAACTAATGCCATTTACAGGTCGGAAGGTATAAAGAAGACCGATGAAATTACGATAGTGATTTTTCCATCAAGGTTAGGGTGTGTATGTGATCGCGTTAATGTGAATGCTAAAACACTGACATATGAAGAATTATCCTGAATTTGACTGCAATTGCTATATTGTTAGTTTATACCGCTTTATTAGTTAACTCGGGGTTATCAGTGTGGTCCCGCATTTTGGTACCCGAAGCAATATGCAACCCTACGTCCGTCGGTGGGTTACTGTGGTTCTTAGTTACAATGGTGAAGTGAACAACATGATCAGCTTCCCTTGCGGTGTCGAGTTACTGCGATGTTGAAGATGTTCACGATTATCCACAAATCCGAGTACCTCTGTTGTTATTCGTCGCAGCAATGCTAGAAGCGGGAACACAAATGCTTTATTGTGCCAACGCCTACCACAAGGAAACATATCCCATAGAATGCGCACAAACCATTTGTTTGACTATAGGCAATATCAAGAGAATCTGATACTTCTTTGTTAGAAATGGTACAACAGTACTGTCTTCTATCATTATGTGTTGATCTCTATATTTATAGTAATGTTTTGACACAATCATGTTGGTATGAATGCTGGACGGTATTTTCTAGCATAAGTATCTATCAGTAGAACTCTTGCTACCACTACTTTATGTATGTATGAACATAAGTCTTCCATAGTAAACCATGCTGAGTAACATTCTCTGATGATCAATGCACAACAACATTGCGGTTAAAGAGACTGTTAAGCCCCATATAAGGCAATCAGGGATCATCTCGTTATTACATTACTACGATTAACGCAGACGTAAGTAATAACATCTTCTAATCTGTGCCGCAAAGTTTATATGATGAAAATAATGTTGATAAGTTTTGAACATTATTGTTTGACTGGAAATATTCATGATCTACTGTGGAAATCTGTTTAATTCAGTTATATCGTTCTATCGATAACGGTGCCTCGATAAAACCATAAACCACACGAATGTTAGCTGAATTTACCTTCGCTTCCGCTTTAGTTACATAATGTAGATTTTATAAAATCTTCACTCATTCAAGATGTGGGCATCATTGTGCACACATAAGACCATCAAGCAGGAGGGGTAATGCCCGACAACATAAATGGCGACAGTCGAAGTAAGGATCTTTTTTCTGAGATCACAGCGCCGCGTAGCGACTGAAAGTCTGAAAACTTAACATTTTGGTTTCCAAGGTGCGGTTGCCAAGCCGCTTACTAGGCAACCTCGTTTCAAATATGGGGCTGAATAGTCTCTTTAAAGTGCACAGTAACATGCCCATCAATAACTGCGTCTGAACATCGAAGCAAATGACATTGACCCATGTAATCATTACCATGACTGGACAGTAAATCACGGCTTAATTCAGTCCGAATGCATTCCATATTGCGGCAAGATTTGTGTTAATTGACATCCCAAGGAAGCACCAGCATTATCGTGCGTTTTATCACAAACGAATCATAAATATCGATGCGGCAATCATAAACAAATAATTCATGAATGAATGTCTTATATATGTACATTCAGTAATTTTACAGACTAGGTTTATTGATTCAAAATACCTTTTAAACTCATATAGAAAAAGAGCATATCGTCATGTAACATGTATAAAGCATTTAAATATCACCTTGAAAATGCAATAATTCGCAGTTAATAACTGACACCAAATTCTCAGCTTGGGATATCACGTTACCGAGTAATTTATGGCCATTATACCGTAAGATCGACTTCAAAATAAGTAAGAATACATGTTACAGTACTACATAATTAAATCATACGTCTTCATATGGCACCCATTCAACTGACAATGCAGCTTGTTGATTAGGTGACAAATCAAATATAATGAGAATGTATTCAAACCACGATTCAGAATAATCCTTTAACATCAAATAAGGATAGACTAGACGTCGTACTGTGTCTAAAAAGGGGTAAATTCAGCGCTACAGGACGTCTTAGTAAGTATGTATTTTACCGTCTGATCGGGGCTTGGCCTGGAGAAGATACTGATATATACGACTTCGTTCAAACGTTCATAAAAAATGTCGTAGTTAATAAATCGTCACACAAATTAATAAAAAGGTATACCATTGAGCCACACGCTTTTGTTTATATTTTAGCCTCAAGCAAATATAGAAATAAACTCCATATTTAACAGCCACCGTAGTCATCATTTCTGTGTATATTTCTTTTACCCCATGGTTAAAACAATAAAATATATTCAGATTATCTTGACGGAACAGAGGATTGCGCTGTCAGCATCATCTCTAACATTGATTATTACTGGCGTTTAATTTACCCAACGCAGGACATAATATCTTTGAGGATAACAGAGTGTCCAAATTGTAGATAGCAACAATGTTCTCTATTATTACACACGATGTTTCTTATTACAATAATAGCGTATAATGTTAAGTTTCGTTATTATATACCACGCTGGAGTTCGAAGTGTGAGTGTTGTGCGGCTGTCAGAGGATGGTGCCAGAGATGATAAATACATCTAAGTCAGCCTAGTGTTGAGGCTGGCCGCTTTAAGTTAAACGCTAATTTTATATTTTGTCCACTAAGCTAAGCAACAAGAACTTTCGTTTTGTTGCATGCTAACCAGAGGAATGAACGTCTTACACAGGAAACTATCTCCATGATCAATCTCCATGTAACCATATGGGTATATGGATTGTTATAAAAAAGCTGACTTTACATGTTCACAAAATTAATCTGTTAAGCGTCGATACTTCAAGCACCTTTGCTACCTATCGATGATCATATCTCATTCTATGGGTTACGCTTAGAAATAATTGGTTGACATGAAGCACATTTGTGAGGCACAATGTTTAGTCATTTGTTCAGTTTGTGTAAATGTTGCTCTTAATGCCTAAATGGTAATCGTCACTATATTCATACGTGCTTTGCTTAAAACGATGGCTTAACATCAAAGCAATGAATCCCTTTATTGTCAATGCCCAGCGCCGACACAAGCAGGTTAACATTTGACAGAGAAGCACACACCACGGACGATATAGCGCTGTATCAGGTGCGCTTAATACCTCACTTGTTCCTTACATCGGGCATGATAAACTGACAAGTGAGGTTCACATTTGCGGCGACTCGGTTTTATTCTCGGCTAGGGAAGAGGAACGAAGGTTGTTGTCAAATGCCATGCTTTACGGGGAGGAGTATTTTCGGATTGGTAGGTGAAGGGTAGCCTTGTCAAAGCCATCGAGGTTCGGCAAGCAAACGTTTCTCAGGCAAAACGTTTTTTACCAACACATCATTACAGCATTGACAAATCATTATGAGGATCAACATTCGTGAAATATCCACATAATATATAATTATAGACACTAACGCTACTTTCCTACTTAATGATTTATATGAATTCCCAGTGTCTATTTCACAGGTTTACATGCACACTATGATTCACGTGAATATAAACCTCAATATTCATAGGAAAGCAGATTTATTCCTGATTAGTCATATGCCATTAACCAGTACACTGCGCATTATGATGAACACATGTTTGTCAGCGCACTGACGGTTTTATATCATAATGATAAGATTACAGTGGGTTTAAATTGTTGGTTAGCTGTGATCAATTGACTAAGATGTTGAAGTTGTCTCCACACAAGCAATCACAGCCACCTTATTCTATCAGACATGTTTTTCTGATTTCAAATAGACATAGTGTTGGTTAAATCTAAATACTTCATGCATCCTGGTAAGGCTATACACACACACACACACACACACACACACACACACACACACACACACACACACACACACACACACACACACACACACACACACACACACACACACACACACACACACACACACACACACACACACACACAGAGATAGAGATATATATATAGATATAGAGAGAGATCTAGAGATAGATATATAGATATATAGATAGATATAGAGAGAGATATAGATCTCTCTATATAGATATATATATATAGAGATATATATATCTATATATATATATATATATCTATATATATATATATATATATATATATATATATATATATATATATATATATATATATATATATATATATATATACTGTCTAGTTCGCTACGTCCACCCACTTTTTTAAAAGCAAGGGAGCTGCCCGGGGGTAGACTTCAACATTTATACCTACAGTCGAATCGGTAGTCTTTTACGTCATACTTGATAACGTGGGCAGTCACTCAAGAACTTTTAACTGCTTAACCATTGATCAAACTGTTGATAATAATGAGTCTGGCAATAAAATATACAGCTGGTCTTGGAATTTCCATAAAAGAAATCGCACGATATCATGTGTAAGTACAAAATGCGGGTGTTTTCATCTCATTTACGGACGAGATTCATCAATATGATTAATCTATTCGACGAATCCCTTTTCACGCGTACCTCATCTAGGGTGAGTTTCGGCTTTTTGAAAGCTGAAATCATGTTAATATATATCCAACGCATTTGACCTTGTTAGCGAAACCAACTTAAACCCTTCATTCACAGATTGGATGTTAAGCTACGAGATCGCTGTTGACAGATTCCACAGGTCGGACCTGTTTGACTGCACAAACATTCAGGCGACACAACACATCCCGAACCAACATCAGGGGCGAAGCCAGGGCTTAAAGGAATGCTAAGCAAAGACGAGGGGAAAATGTACAGTTTCAGACAGTAAAGTCTAACCCTTCTTTTGACTTTAATGCCATTTTTGACCATATTTATTTTTCACTACGCCCAAAACACGATAGCGATCTTATGTTTTATATGTGTTCGGCATAAAAACAACAACTTACTACAATATTTCTTGGGGTGATGGTAGTCTTCTATTGCACTATCTTATCAGCAGACGACCTGGTGTCACCCAGGCTGAAGAGTAAGTGAAATATCCCTGAGTTGTTATTGGTAGGGACACGCGTATGGCATGCTTGCTCGGCGTAGCACAAGCCCTCGCTCATCTACGCTGTTATTTCAACCTCGTCCTGGCCCTGACACTACCCTTATTCTCGCAAGGACTGGTACCTAAATCTTGATATATTATCCTAGAAGGCAGTGTTGACCGCAATGTCGACGACCTGACTATCTTTAAAGTACGAAGGCAGTTGCATGCATTCACCAGAATATCTGCTTGTAGGATAGGATGAATATAAACCCATACTCTCTCTAATATAAATAAGATAGTGAAGCGTGATATTCAGATTAAGTGGAATACGAAAACGAATCCTTGGGACTCTAAATATGAAAGCAGCACAACAACACTTCTATGATTGTTTTTACCTTAACCCCAACCCAGGAATAAGGATGGTAAAAAGATTTTGAGAATATTATGGCGAACGAACCTAAGCCATGCTTCGCTCACAAATTATATAATCATGACCTGTAAGGGACAACAATCATAAGCCATTGAGTGCATATCACCGTAAATCACCATTAAAGGCAACCTGGAGATAACGCCGATTTCGTGTCGAATGGTAAACACTTAGGTGGTTGTGCGAGTGCTCTTGTGCATTTTGTGAGATGATTGAGCAGTTCTATATGCAAAGGCTAGATTAAATAAGATTTCTAATATTCATGGCCTTAACGATTTGAAGGGACTAAGCGAGCGAGCCTAGTGCGCTGTGACCTGCTATACTGGCTTCTGAGTCGTTTATGGATAACTTTAGAGGCTGTTATAGGCAAGTTGGCAATATACGTATAAAGGACTCCTGTCGTTAGCAACTCCTGCCCTGCTAGGTTTGCTGAAGGCGCATGTTTGCTTTAGTTCGTCGAATAACCCGTCTCCTGGTCTGCAGCACCTAAAAGATATGTTACATATTCAAAAAAGTATCCAGCTGTTGAGCGGATATGACAATTTATGAGCATGGGAAAAGTAATCAGCCAAGAGCCGCTGATCGTCATACACAATCGACCACCACCCGTCGTTTAAGTTATATCAATTATTCTGACCCAACCATGTTTCATGACTATGGACCGTTCCACTAAACACAAACACACACGCATACACAAACACACACGCGCAAACACACGCACACACACAAATACACACACTCACATGCATATATGCACACATACGCACACACACTTACACATCATTTAGATTGACAGCAGAATCGTTAGATTGAAATGATGCAGCCGCGATAAGGTAAGAGGCTGATTAAGGTAATTGAACTATAGAGGTGAGAGGTTTATTGGGATATGATGCGGACACCTGATCTACAGCAACTCTCTCTCTCTCTCTCAGTCCAGTGGCGCGAATAGCGCTTCGGTGGCCCTCACGTGTTCATACCAGCCTCTTCTGTCTGCAGCTACCGTTGAAGCAGCTGCCAGTCCATATTCTGTCCAATTCCGTACTTCATCGAACCAAGCTGTCACTGGTATGCCCCGACTTCTCTTCCATTCCGCTGCTCATTGAATAATGTCATTCTCAAGCCCTCCTCTTCGTATTACGTGCCCTAAGTACGGCAGCGTCCTGAGTGTAATCTGTTTTCTTAGCAACTTCTCGCTCCTGATGGTATGGAGCATCCAACGATTGATCATACTGGCAGTCCAGTATGTCCTCAGCACCCTACAGGTCGCCCGCATCTCAAAGACATCGGTCCTACTCTGGTCAGACTTTGTCAATGCCCCCGACTCAGAGCCCCAGGAGGCAATTCCAAAAGCTGTAGCACGCACCGAGTCTAACTTTCAGGGAGGTACTGACACCTCTGCTTTTCAATATCGTTGCCATATTTTGGATGGTTGTGCGAGCCATTGTCAGACTTCTCCTCACTTCTTTCTTGCAGCCGCCCTCATTATTGATGAGTGATCCCGATAGATGAAATCGTCGACTTCATCAATCGTTGAAGCAAAGCATTTAAAGTTAGTATGCACTATTCCGCTTTACTGCATTACTTAAGGGCGACGCTTGACATCAGCCGTGTTATACGAGGTGTGCTAGTTTTGTCAACATCAAACATTCCTGAATATTTCCACTGAGATCATACGATTTCATGTAGACATAAACCGAATGATTATAACAAGGGTCGCTGCTCCATTGCATTTATAGTGAAGAATCTTCATTTTTAGTAAGTTGTGAATGTCGGCACGTCAGGGCCGTTGAAGGTTCCCGTCAAAATTACAACAAAAAATATTTTGTTTATGCAGCCTACAATACTCGCTCTGGTCATATGATAGATGCAAGTGGAGATAAAACAGTCATTCATTCCCCCAAGTATTTATTATTCAGCGACGATTCATTCAATGGATGGAAACAACATCAACTTTATCACATGTAAAATGCAATATGCTGTGCTGTAATATAGCGTGTAATCTATACTCACTACAACATACCCATCACCTGTCATCTATATTCACTGTAGCCCAGATATCATATCCTCTACACCCATAATTTAATCAGGGTAATAACTTTATCAACTCGACCCAGCAAAATTACCTCTAGTGTAGTAACTATAAACAAATATAGTCAGACTAGCAACCGTACCAAATGTAAAAACTGTATGGAGAGTAGCTTCTGTTGAAAGTACTAACTGTACCCAATGTACCAACTTTATTAAATGTAACGAGTGTGCCAAGAGCAACAACTGCACAACAACAAAATGCAATGCAATACATGTACCAAGGGTAACAACTGTACACAATAAAATAACTTTGCCAAGAAAGGCTGTTCCAGTGGTACTGTAATTGTTATTTTCTCTATTTTTTACGCTTTTTGTTTGATGTGTATTAGCAGTGGAAAGGATCTTCGTAGCGAAATGTTTCCTACTCTCATTGACACCAATGACGTCAACCCCGTACATACATGAAATTTTGTTTCTTACAGGGTAGCGCCATCTAACCATTGCTCCGTGTTAGTTTGACGTTAGTTAGCTTCTAAATAAATGTCTTAGTTCGTTTGTCTCCTGATACGCATTGTCGAAGTTATCATTTTATATAGAAGGTGTAATTGATGTGCAAATCGCAAGGGTTTTTTTTTTTGATACCTTGACCTCAAATTAAGGTCAAAGTTAAAACAACCCAAATTTTTCGTTCAACGTTTGACAGCTTCAAAATGAATCTATGTTCCATTTTTGTTGGTCTCTCTGAGCATGTCGCATTTTTAATGATATTTTTGATTTTTGTGATCCGTTACCTTGTTTTGATTAGATAATATCGGACTAAAATTATTTCCTCTGAACAACCCCGCAGTGTCAAGCAATCAATCGACACTTCCAGAAGCCAGAATGTTTGTAGATTTTTGGACAGATGAACCGCGTTTGATATGGAAAGTTCAAACTACAACAATTGGTTATTGATGTGGCGTATGGTGATTTGTGGTGTTGAGATGCACACGATACGCACTTGTGATAACGAAGATTCGAACTCCAGGTGAAGGGTTTATAACAACATGAACTTTATTTTGTTGACTTCACCTTTTGAATTTCAGATGTTACTTAGCACTCAACATAGGTATGAGGCGTTTATTATATATTCAGTTGTCATACGGGCACACCAAATGGCACATATTTTGCACAGTTCGTAATTTTTTGAAAACAAAGTGAATGCACCCAACATATTCATATAAAATATATAAAAAAAAATAAGGATGATTGACCTCTACCTGTATTTGTGTGCCAGCTTAAGGGCGGGTTTAACCGACCAGCTTCACCCCACTTGTCCACTAGCATTAGTATTAACGGGTCACCTTCGCTGACGTCTTTAAAATACCACTCGTGCACCTGACCAGTTCAATTAATCAACTGTTGTTTTGCTCAGTCGACAAGGTGTTCGATGTCATTGAAGCTAATCATTAAATAAGTTACTCCGAGTGCATCGGGCTGATTCATCAAACCAAGTAACCGTTTGACCAAATAAATAGAAAACGGCAACTGAACACTTATCCTGTGACTTTCTATAAGTGCAGGTACAGTCAAGTACTTATACGTGCTTCACAACAAGTGCTACTTCACTCATGTCACAGCGTGGTACAATCCTATTCCACCATCATGTACTCCAGTGTGAATCAACATGCTTAATGATAGCACCTTTCTCAGCTGTCAACCCTACACCCCAAATTCACAAGTCACCCTTCAAACAGCTTACCCACCGCTCATTGAATGCACCAATTAGTTCTTTATAGAGCAACGAGAACACTTGAGTCGCGAGTAACAACTCATATTATCACTTGTAGATTCCCACCCACAGCCTGTGTACAATACGACCCGGCTAACCACTTCACCAACAGAAATCGCTCGTTAATGATAAGACTTCCATTAATGTGACTCAACCATCAAGTCAATGTACGGGTTAAAATGTATTCTTTATTCAGCACTAGAACAATGGTTTGTAGTGTTTGTATGGAGTTATAGTAATCGCTATAACACAAAACATGTGGTCTCATAGCTCACAGTAAACAGGTATAGGTAGTACAACATAAAATACATATTATCTCAGTCATATAGTGGTAGTGAACTATAAAATGACCATATGTAGCAATGTAGAATGGTACTTCGAAACTAACAAAATAACCATGTGCAGTAATGTACAATAGAACCTCTAAAGTAACTAAATTACCATATGCAGTAGGTTATGATGGTACATCTAAACTAGCAAAGTGACCTGCTCATCTCCTCTATGTGTATGATTGTCTTATCGGGTCGGATAACAATGGTGCAGGATTTGTACAGATGTGTTCAGAAATATACCACAATATATGAATATCAACATGATGAATGGTTGTCGATAATTTGGTGCTTATCGAATTGTTAATCGCATGGTATAAATGTATCTACCGCAACCGTGAACACAAATATTGAATGTAACACGATTTATATAATTGTGATGCAGGTGGGGAAGAGATAATAGATAATACACCTAAATTTATCTAAGTGGTAAGTAGCGTGGTGGTTCGTGTCGCTTACCCACAGATACAGTACAGCTACAAAATTAATAGTCTTCACCACAGAGGTCCAGACTACCGCCATATATCAGTAGCAGCAACACTGGCTGATAGCCGTATAACGGCAGCTGTTCGCGCCCCACAGTCGTCAGCATAACGGCCAATCAGACAGATGTATTTCGTCCTGACATCTTCAGTCTCGTAAAACGACCTGACCTGTAAGAGCGCAAGACGGGAATGTGAAACCACTATGGTGCCCATGTTGATCTCTTATAACTATATCAACCACGAAGCACGTTAAGAACAAATGTCGCCAGGAAACTAACTGACCAAGTCACCAATGCTAGATATTAACATGTGTTCATATGGTGCCACCCATTGAGGACATCAATGTAAATTAACACCATATGCCTGTGGCATCACCATAATCTAATGCAGCTACGATCGAATCGATGGCCAAACTACCTCCCCTAAGTCAATAATATACGCGTTTAGTTCAGAGCATACCAGCTCTATTGGCGGCACCAGTTGTCATGTTATTCCCCGTTAGTGTCATACAGTGCACTCGACGATTTGGCTCATCACTACGCAAAGTGATTAAAGCCTTTTAAAATATTCGGTTTCCTTTATTGCTGACTTGTGATATTACGTGCAATCAGGCTAAGAACAGCACGGTCTGCATTTATCTGAAAACAAGTGTAACCTCTACTTTTATTAATTAAATTGCGTCAATTATGAAGCGGATCAAGAGCTTAATCAGGGACCGTCTCATAACCGTCAGCTGCATCATTAATAGGTGTTTCATAGGGGTCCTCGTCGATTATGTCATATGTGTAGCGACATGGTGTAGTGGTCTTTGCATGCACGTCATTCGAGGCACTTGCAGCGGGGTCGCTAATGAGGTCAGGTACTGATGTTGTGCGTCCGTTACTTCTGCGCCTGATTTGTAGATCAATTCATACAGCGCAGGCGACGCAGAATTAGCACGACGCATGTGCTATGCATTTCTATGCTATAATAAAGTATCAAATATATATACCAGTAAACACTAGCATAGAAAAGTTTTCCAGTAAAGACACAAACCAGAGCGATTATTCCCAGAGAAACAAGTGCAAGCCGATGCATTGTACATCGAATATGGTTAAATAGCTGTGCGGAACTCACACGTTATTGTGATGGTGTTGGGTATTTTGTCATCAGCCGCACCGTTATCGCTGTTTTCGTCCGTATTGTCCAGTGTATAATATTACTCAATAGCTGCATGCTGTTAATCGTTTACAATTAATATGCATGTGTAATTATGTTCCAAGATTGGACAACAAGAAGATTGACGTGGCAAGGTATGAATCTAAGCTTACTGATTTCTCTGTACTGTCGATGAGTATTGATATCAATGAAGAACGCATAACGTATAACGCCTAGCGCAACATAACTGGAACACCTCTGGTCCAAATACACGAACTCTCCGATGCTGACATTCCGTTCTCAACCGTTGATATTATGTTAGAATGGGCACCAATATCAAACCATGTTGCGAAGCATTTAATATTCGCCAAGGTGCTAAGTATGAAATGTGGCAGTCGTATTACAGTAGCTTATGCCTGCCATATGGTTGGCATGCTAACAATCCAATCGTTTACATACAGATCATCACTTTGTTCGTTTGTGTGACGGTGTTCCGGTGTTCAGTACGATAGTGATCGGGGCTATCAGTATGATAGTGATGTGATGATCAGTACGACGGCGATCTAGTGATGAGTATGATAGCGATCTGGCGGTCAGCGTGATGGCGATCTGGCGGTCAGCGTGATGGCGATCTGGCGGTCAGCGTGATGGCGATCTGGCGGTCAGTGTGATGGCGATCTGGCTATCAGTGTGATGGCGATCTGGCGGTCAGCGTGATGGCGATCTGGCGGTCAGTGTGATAGCGATCTGGCGGTCAGTGTGATGGCGATCTGGCTATCAGTGTGATGGCGATCTGGCGGTCAGCGTGATGGCGATCTGGCGGTCAGTGTGATGGCGATCTGGCTATCAGTGTGATGGCGATCTGGCGGTCAGCGTGATGGCGATCTGGCGGTCAGTGTGATGGCGATCTGGCTGTCAGTGTGATGGCGATCTGGTGGTCAGCGTGGTGGCGATCTGGTGGTCAGGGTGGTGGTGATTAGATGATCAGTATGAATGCTATATGGTGGTCAGTATAATGAAAATATGGTATTAAGTATGTGTGCTAAATTGTGGCCAGTATTAAGATGATATTGTGATACAATTTGTGATATGATGGGTTTTTGTATATGTCAAGTGCTGAAGATAATAATCTGCCTGTTGGTAAGCCTCTACAACATGTAAAATAGTTCCGTTAGTAACGCATAACAGCCAATGCCAACATGGGCAGCTCCATTTCTCCGATGATAGCTCGAAGGCACAACACTATCCTAAACAAAACACTCTGCCGTTAGTAGTTATTCGGTAAGTTTCAGTAGTGTGTGAACATATGCAACCATTTGGGCATATGTAGGGGTGCGGGAGGCTCCAGTACAAAGGAGTTTGACATGATAATATGTCCCGCGGTCATCCGAGCCACAACACAGACACTTGCCAGAGTCTAAACGTTACATGGCGGAGCATCCCGGATTGCAAGTACTGGTTCTCTCGGTGACTAAGGCAATGTAAATAAGGGGCGTGAGTAATTATACGTACACTTTACCAGATACTAGACTTCACAAATGCAAAGGGATTGTTCAGGGAATCATAGGATATCTTTGTTTTCTGTGGGACTCTTTTGGGTTCAGACAAGATCAGTACCACCATGCTTTACACAGCTAGCTAGCTATAAAGTACGGAATTAAATTAGGGATAAGGATTATTTCACAAAATCAATGGATTTACTACTCAAGTTCACTGTGCGCATTTTGTTCATGTAACTGATGCGGATGGTATATACGCCATATATTAATAGATTTAATTTTATTAATTTAAAAGACATTTTCAGAATGCGCCAATATATATGGCATAGTTTGATCACATTTGAGCGAGGATTGAACAACATACACCCCGCTCCGCATTCATGGGCAAGAGCAATTATTACAATGCCACTCACCAAGTGTTCTACGGTATTTAACAGTGTCATCTATCATAAGCTAGGATCGTCCGGCATTATTCTAACCAGCAAATTAATCTCCGTCGATCACCATCATTTTTGGTCTCCGTTTCCAGAAACATCGCTGACTAATGCAGTGTGCAGATACTAACAACCCACTGACCCCGGTTGACCCTATGTGCTCTCAACGCCTCTTGAAACACATCTTGAAGCAGGAACAAAGTACGGAGCGAACTTATGTGATTATATTAAGTGACTGATCATTGAGATTAGTCAATCAACCGACATTGGTTATCTTGTATTGGCCGTGAGCCAATGCCGTCGTGATATAAAAATAGCTGGTGACACCTTGCAATCAGAGCATCTAAAGACACGTCAACGACAGACAGCGTTGAAAACAGGCAAGTATGTATTTTTCCTCATATGAGTGCCAACGACATTCGAATTTCCATTCGGACTATCGAACTATATACGCGTTAGTTAAAAGCACAGCAGTACCGACGAGTGACATAACGCGGCGAAGGTCCCGTGTCACGAGTAAGTCCCGGTAATAACATACACAGTGCGTTAGGAGATTGAGTGCTCGACGAATTATGACATTCGTAGCTTACTATAGGCCACAGGCATTCTCGACCCGACAGCACGTGTTGTCGTGCGTAACGCAACACGGTGCCTCGGTAGGCAGGAAAAATATTAACCTTTGTTACCCAGAATATGTCATTCAGCCGACAGGAATTGTGGGCTATACCATAATTTCTCATACTAATATTCAATAAGATTATCATCACCGTGAACAACACCATCGCCATCTTTCTATTCCTTCTCATTCAATTCACCATTCACATCATGATTTATATTTTCATTTACGGCAGAAACATTTGGACCGTCATTATATAGCGGCAAACACACCTCACAGTCAGCTATATCCAATTTAGGGTCAATAAATATTTGAAATGGGCCTGGTTAAGTATGTCATACAGGCTACTTGTATATTACTCATGCCTGTTGTTACTCCGCGCACTCAAGATTCTGCTAAGTGGGCGTGGTCCACTGCTCCTCGTTGCATCCCGTACTTTCCTACTTTCCGTTAGAAATGTGTTAAAGCGTCACACATATTCAACCAAAGCACAGAACAATAAAATACACCGTCGATGGTCGTTATAACGTTATAAAGTGTCATTAACTTGCATGATGAGACGTCATATGTTGCTGATTCGTAACGATCCTGAGGACGTATGAAAGGCTCTCTGTGCGATATTTTCTATCTATGATTTGAATCTGATGATTGAACGGCGATGTTTCATAGACTGGAAAGCACACTTGTCAATGGTGCAACCTCATTTCTTCCTGCGCCACAAAGCAACTAGCAGTCGGTCAAGCATTTGACATTTAGCCTAATGACGCCAGTGCATATTTGCCGAGGGTCCGGGCGTGGATATTTGGCATTAACAAAGACCGTGAAACCACAGCGTCAATATTAACAACATTCTCACTCTGTCGATGCTATCATGCGGCTGAATCATAACGATGATTGCCGAACCGTTATGATGAGTAAATATAAGCAGTAATGCACTTTCATGTTGCCTGCATTATGATACTGGGGCTGACGTCTGCTTTTAATGACTAAAGCTGAGATTCCATATACGCGTAATGCGTAATGCGTCATCCTTCATCCGAATCCGACAAAAATCGATAACAGGCATAAGCACGGCGGTGATTCCTTATGTTCGTCAGAAACGGATGGGGGGAATCCAAATTGTGACGTCATGGAATGGGCTTTCCCGAAAGAAAGCAGGTTAGAAGGGCCACAAGTCTAAAAATGCCGAAGAGTTCCATCGCCCAGCGTTATGCAAACTGTTGCCTGGTCAGCCTGAAGTATTCTCTGAACTTCTCTCCATCAGCATGCACGTGTTACTCGCTGACTAAATTAGGATACGCTCCTTGCTGAAACCGTTTACGTAATAAGCTATGAGCCCACCACCGGTGCTTCCTTTTATGGTGGTGCTTTTCCACTGTTGCAGTTTATATGACATGGCGATCAGTCTATTTTCCTCTCCCATCTACAACAACGCCAGCTGCAACTTTGACTGGTTCGCCATATTTTCCTTTCAAAATCGTCAGCAAGAAAGACTGAAAACGCATGCGTATACGTATATAAGGAATCATACCAAACGGATGACGCATACCGCACACGTTTTGCGCATTACGCATGTGCATTACGCATTACGCGTATATGGAATCTCAGCTTAAGCCATTGTTGCAAATTTTAATAAGCTATTCTCTAACCAATACAGGTGTGCGGTCGCCTCGATCAATCAGAATACTCCATCTGCATTTGTTGGTATTACGCCAGTGCTACCTGACGCCGGAATGGTCGTTTATTCATTAGATTATTCACCGCAATGACAGTAACATTGAGTCGTATTAGTTGAGCAACAATTAGGCGATTTTGATCACTTATGCGTACGTTATGATTGCATTGTTAATTGAATGCGTATATAGTTGTGTGTATGATCTCGTAAGTGTGTGTAGTAGTAGCTACCTCTGTGTACTCCTGTACTGATGTTACGGACGTGTCACGACGACTACAATCATGCCTTTGGTTTTAATATGTTCTACATTGTTCTAATACGATCAGGGCCACATTGAACGACTAAGCGATAAATCAAATCTAGCAAACCTACGACCGACGGGCGATTTCTGCGGCGCCTATCTGATATAAAACTTCCCCTAGTGTTAGGCATATATCACGACAATGAGGAGACTTTGACGCCTCGATAAAAGGCACGACTTTATAGCTACGCTAAAGGGGTTCACTCAATCCTCAGCCCGAGAAACAATGTGAAGACGCCTCCTGTGAGCCGCAGTGTGTTGCTATGTCATAAAGTGGTACACTCTGATTAATTCGGAGCTGAGAAAGCCAAGGCCAATCAGATGATTCCATATGTTTAATCGACGCCGACCCCGGGACATCGGTCCAATAATTCCGCATGCTTTTCGGATTTCATGGTATCGTCGCCTGCTGACGGTGGAGTATTTCATGTCATTTCACAATCCCCACACAGCTTATTATTGAATATATAAACGCTATGCTCAAGATCTTCACATGAGCCTTGTGAACCAACTAATGTTAATGTGCACCCCAGGCCAGATCCTTCTAGACGGTTGTGGATAATCTTATATAACCACCTACAGCGCGGACATTAAAGATCGAGGATAGGTAGATGAGCGGGCGATTGAGAGGCGAACAATTTTAAAAGGTATTTTTAAAACTGTTTGCGACATATTTTGGCAGCAGAAAGGCTCAGCGAAATGACATTTGTCCAACTCGCATCAATCGCAGTGACGTCAGCCCAGTATTCTCATGTGCTCATCTTTATCTCGCAGTAGAAGATTGCAGTGTATTACAAATAGGTAAGCGATCACCGCAGAGCCACTCGAAATGAACCCCCGAAGCGGTAGCTATAAACTCTTTGATACATCTGCTTACGGATAGATCAGTTTTGTTGGCTAATATTGTGAATTACGAAAAAAAGCGAGTAATAGGACACGGTGACGTCGAATAATACATCATCACGTGTTGTTTAATCACGCGGTAACCTTACGCGCAACAACACATTATTTGCAGCTATCTTGCCGATGATGTTTGATGAACATATTATTTTATTTCCGTGCATGTTATTAAGATAAACCCGGGGATATTAACATAAGATATGGAAATCGGCATCAACATCTGTGTTCTATGTTAGTATGCTACATTAGTAGCAATAAATGACGGATAAAATGATTGATAAACAGCCAATACGTCCATTTACATTGATAGACGATGTTTATTCAATTATGTAAAAGCGTAATTTGACTGCTTGAAATGTAATCAATGATTGAAATCTGTCGGGGGTCAACTGCTAAGAAACGTTTTTAGCTATGGCTACGAGGGTTCATTTCTAACTCTACCATTCCCATACCTCATGTAATGCAGTGGAGATCAGTGAGCCTTAAAGCGGAATGCCTTAGGTAATAACGCGCGTCTTGTTAATTATCAACATCTCAAAATCAGAAAAAATGCATATAAGCAAAGAAAAAGGTTAGTAGAATTTTTCTTGCTTGTAATGAAAAAGTAGGTTACGGGTTGTAACGGGACACAGAATGTGTGATAAAATTCGCGAAAAATGAAAGTAACAACACAAAAACCCGACCTGATTCCTTGTGCTCGTTGGTTGAATCAAGAACAGCGTGCATTACATTGTATCACAGTTATATTCATATGTTATCCATTTTCACTAGCAAAAGCAGAAATCATCGCAGGAAAATTATCTTGCAAATAAACCATGACATCTATGTTGTACAATAAAAACAGAAACACAATTCTTTGTAATCCACATCAGACTTGATGAATATATCCAATATGTTCCGATTTATGCTATATATATTAGGTATGACCCGCAGCATATGCCGACATTGGTTCAAGGAACATTATATTGTATGATATCCACAGTGCTGTTGATAAGCTTTAACTTTGCCAGAAGGCATGTTCGTGACGTGAACACGACTGTCGTCTTGCCCACAATTGACCTTTTATACAGCGTATGCTATACTAATCCAAGTAAGGTAATCATGCAAAGTGTGTAGTGGAGTTTCTGTTGATAACACGGGTCCAAAGGGGAGTCATACAAAACGAACAGTTGATACTTCAGCCAGCTAAACCTGCCACAGCCGTATGTTGTTATCACTGACAAATATCTTCCCATTATCACGGCCATAAACGGCTTGTGATTGTGATGTACATTGCCAGAACATGAGATTTTATGTACATATGGAGATTATCTGTATGTAAGTGTTCATATTCGTCCAATATCATTAAAGCTATTTCACGCATAATAACATACTACAGACGATATTTCATTTACAGTGAATACCTACTAGGAACTATATCTACTGGTAACTCTGCCTCGACATTATAATCCCTATGTTCTGGAAATGGTAATATGTCGTTGGTAATACGCAGCTAACACTAGCAAAACCGCCCAAGCTGGCAGAACCATTAGCCGAACGTTGTTCGGATGTTAACCGTTGACCCCACGTCGGCATGCATACCAACATTTGCCCAGTATAGTTTGTCTTCGTTGGCCCAATGTTGGCAAGCTTCGTTGGCCCACGGACAAAACTAAGGTGTTGCTATTGGTTTTTAAGAGCTATGATAAAACTGTAATACGCTTGTATGCCAACACCAGGCAACCAACTACAAAGATTGCGAGGATTGCGTTATCCTCACGCGAACATGTGACGTCAATGTCCTGCAATTCCCGAATATTACCGAGCGATATATTCGACCGATTTGACGCGGAAAATGTACAATAATAAATCATTTGTATAAAAGAAAAAAAGCGCACAGCAAGCGACTGTTGGTTTCAATGCCATTTCAACGTACTGAGCTCTGGACAAATGGAATGAAAAAGAATGTTTTATTTGACCTTTAGTAACTTATTCGTTGATATGAAAGTACCCGCTGAAAAGTTGTGCCGGCTATTTTCCAATTGGTGATTAAGATAGACAAAGCCATGAAGGATTATATATCCACAGTCTGTTACAGCAAATATCCTGGGTCAACTTCTGCGACAGGCTATTGCATATGTTGGGACAGCCTGCAAGATATGTACACTGAATGGCTAATAGATCATTTCGGTATTGCATTATATTTTGGGATGGGGTGAGATGACGAATCTATTGAACACAATTATATGACACTGTAACACGTATGATTAATTAAACTAGCGGTTGGTATTTTGAAATGGAGGCATTATGATTAAGATTCTATGTAACCCTGCACTATGCATAGTTTGCACCCTATCGTACAGGATCAGAGGAAGCTTATCAAAGTGAACACCGTCTTGTCCACTTACCCTATTACACAGAAAATGGGAATACAGCCAAAGCGATTAAGGTTAAAATCAGGTGATGCGTTGTCTATATAAGCAATATCAGAATCCTTGTATAATGACTAAAGTACTAATGTTCATCATGCTCGAATATAAACGTAAGTGACAAAACATCGGAGCTGCAAGAGAGGCTTGTCGTCGATAGTTATATAATATGACACAACAAAATTAATGACTGGGTTATCACTTTAATGGAGGGCAGCATTTCCGTACATGGGTTGTACCGTTATCCACAGCATATGTCGTTGCAACATGGATGGTTTTCATACTGAGGGGTTATATTATTATTGACTAAATAAGGTACCCGTCATGTTGTTCGTTTGTGCTAAACTCGAGTTTTTGAGTTACCCGATGTTGCCCGGTGCGAAATATATCCCGCAGCATGTTTCTTCATATATTGGTGGCTAGTTTTTAAGGCATAGGGTAGGTCGCGAGGCGGCTGTCTTTGGTTCAGCAACGCTGTCTATGATAACGCGTTTGACAAGATATTCATGACTGCAACAAATGAGCTTCGACTTCGGCCCAAGTGTGTCCTTGATACGAGAGCACTATTGCTTAAGGAGCGTTTTGCGTCATGTCTTCTTTACAAGCGCTTTGTATATATATCTATATATTTATTTATGTTTATATATATATGTATATATACATATATATATATATCTATATAAATATATATATAAATATATATATGTATATATATATATATATATATATAATATATATATATATATATATATATATATCTATATATATATATATATATATATATATATATATATATATATATATATATATATATATATATATATATATATATATATATATATATATGCACAGACAATCAAAATGATCACGTCCAACTCCGTATTAGTAAAGGCCCTTAGGATGTCATCGTGAAGTTGGTTTGCGAAATCTAAAATTGCTTAGAGCTTATGTTTTTCTACTCTGGCCATTAACAGTTTTACTTTGTTCCGATACCAGCCCACTGACCCTCATTACACAGGAGGTTATCGTATGTTACCGGTATATACACACTTAACTTAGAACGTATTCTTCGTGATCATACTTGCATAAACACACACATTTAAGGACTTCTCTTCCTGAATAAACTTACAATGGTATCATTAACTCATAGCATTGTTCTAAGTATCGTACCATGTCACTGCCAACACGTACAAGGAACCAACGGTAGGCAAAATGTCGGTGTGTGCGAGTTAAGTGGCAGTTAGAATGCAGCTGAATTACATCCACAATTCCGCATGTATTTGTCAGTCTATGAAGAGACAGTTCAACTAAACTCTGTGTTGCAAGTATGCGCATTTTGCAACTGTCACTATGCTCGCAGTTAACATTTATCATTTCTGTCCGTGACACCAATTTCTTGTAATAATATGATAGACAGGTTTAATCATCTTGACAGCATTTTGAAAAGATATGTATTAGCATCTGTCCTACATTGGTCCAGTTGATTGTCATCTAACACATACGCCTAATGCTATTGCGAATACCAAGTCCAGTCGCGGTAAAGGTCGTGATAGTTGGCGATTTTTTAATGTCATTACGTATTTGCATATACACCAACTAACCATCGTCAAGACACGGCGGGTCTCAGGATCACTTCCTATCTCGTTTTATGTGATAGCATAGGACGTCACTAAAATACCAAGAACGCTACAGTTAATAAAAGCCAAGTAACTGGCGATTTGTAAACCGCATCAGGTGTACTTGAACCGAACAAACTGTATCATACTGTGTTCGATGCATTTTCATATAATTCCCGGCGCCAGCATGCACAGCGTCTTCCCAATGACAAGCAGGAAATGATATACACATACAAAAACGTGCAGTATTTCTTTATTCTGAACCTTCATTCAGGATAAGGGTTAGCGGGAGTGGTTTAGGTGGCGCAAATAGAGAGGGTAGCATGACAGGGACTATGGGTATGGGTGCGGGGGGGGGGGAGGGGGGGGGGGGTCATGTTTGAGGTAAAAGAAGTGCTAAAGCAAAACTAAAGACGTGGGCACGGTGGAACTCAACGGTTTAAGGTGAGTTTTATGGCCGAATTTTATATTGCATGTTCACGACTGGGATCATGGTGGTATATCAAATTTTTGATAGAGTGAGGCCAGGCCAGAAGAGGTGGGAATCGCAGTGCAAACATGGGAGGGATGAGGATAAAGAAGCAGCTGGAATTATGATTGTCCAGTACGCAGGCATTTTACAGGGGTCATGGCGGCATATGCTGGATATGCTATAGTCTGCCTAGATTTACAGGTAACCAAAGTGCTGAATCACAGAAAAGACACTGCATTAGTTTCCTCTTGTTATGCTCTCAGTCATATTATTTGTCTTTATCATATTATTAACACCCACCGATGGGTAGTTCTAACATATTCATGTCTGGTTTGCATTCGATCCCAATCGAGAGGAAAAACGCTTTAAACTGGCTTTGCCATGTGAATTGCTCGGTTCAGAGAAACTCTACGCATACGCAACATTGATTGCGGACTGATTGACACTAGACCGGTCGCGTTACACCAGGATAGCCATTCAAACAAAGCATGATGCTGTTGGAGGTGGGGAGTGATTATGACCAGTGGTCCCCCTCGAGGACATTTGTAAAACAGCGAATGTGATACTGCTTGCGTGGCATTTAGCAGTATGACCACACCCCTCGTCACTACCTGTCACTTACTGCCATCGGTTTTATGGAGCAGCTACCACATCTAATCAATATAATAAACCGTAGCATCATAAATTAACGAGTGACCTACGTGTCACACACAACAGCCCTCCCTCCTCCCCTTCCCTTGTGTAAACCTAATATCCTATCATAACGTTCTCAGCAAGTCATAACAACGCCCGATGGCCGGGGCAACTATGCAGCCCACGCTAACCAGGCCAACATTGCCGTAGATAATAAAGTGTGACACATTCGTATGCAAAATTAAGAGATGAAATGGACCAAGAACAGTTTACAGAGTCCTCTTAGTCTGTTCCATGTAGGCCCACGGGGTCTTTTAGTTGTCGTCATCAGTTCATCCACTTTAACTGCCACGTGATGATACTACATCTGCTACAAATGGTGTAAGATGCTGTATATTAACTGTACCATACAGCAGTTGTGCTCGTTACAGGATTCATTGTTCTATTTGGCAGATCAAACATACCAACCTAATGCACATCTATGCTACAACGCCGTATATAACTCCATCCCTTTCGTGACCAACAGAACACTAGCGCTCGCTTAGTATGACAACCTCGAGGCATTTCATTGCAAATTATCATCTTGCTTGTCTAGCTGTTCTTAATCAACACCAATGCGACAAATCATGTTCATGGAGGAGATGCTGCTCTTATGTAACGGCGCATCAGTTGGCATTGATCTCTCAAGGTAAATGATTCTTTTACACGATGGTAACGGACCAATGTATCGTCTTGTAGATGAGTGGTTGATCAACAGATTTGACTTGAGAGTTGTCAATTAAATGCTATGTTGTCGACATACTAACATTGAGACATCTAAATTGTCCAATGACAAGTACATAACTCTTATGATTACAAATAGCAGTATGTAAACGTGCTTTGAATAGTCCATGTACATATCCCCTCATAATGAAGACCTCTATATGAATTTGGTGACTTATATACTGTGAACAAACATCCCAAAGGGCACAAATTGGTTTATCAAGGCCACTTAGTACAAGCAGTGCAAACAGTGAGGCATATATTTTGGTTGGTTCGTTTTAAACTATGGTAAATTGCCTTACAAATGAGCAACATGAGGCATGCAGCATATATCGATACATTGCTGTAAACGCTAACGAAATATTTTAGATTACTTGAGTGATATAACATGCCCCTCAGTACCACACCTTAATTGCAGCTAAAGCATATATCCTTGTCCTCATAAGTGGTCGCCTCCTTACTAAAGACAGGCAGCTCAATCAGTGGTCGAGGGCACTTGTGCAGGAGGAACATAAGTGAAGTGAGTGTCCTCAAATTATGATATGCACTGGCATGTCGTTGCGCCGATACACCTTATCCGCGATGCTTTAACTACAGCAGTTTCGAATCGGATTGGAACATCCATAATGGTGCATGCAACTGCTATTGAACCCCCATTCAATCGATATGTTGGTATTGTGACATCCGTTATATGCCATCACTCATCAGTCGTTTACTGGACCGTGATCCACACTGATAAGACGGCGTGATGGTATGCATATTCATGAGAATGTGGCTTAGTGGGGGCACTCGTAATGGCACTTTAGACTGCTATTATCCCGCCTATGAAAGTCACTGACTCTCAGTTAAGTTACTTTTGGCTACAGCAAACTAACCGTTCAGGGGATTTTATCATTCGTTGCTATAATCACTAATTCGTACACCGTGTTGTTAATGCATAGCATGGTGATGACGACTACATGTAATTATCCAGTAGAAGTTGTTTAAGAAACTACCGTTTAGTCTGCCGTGCCTATTCACGTTCTGAATGATACTTAATAGTTGTTCAAAATCACCTAGCGAGTTTCGCGACTATTCGACATGCATGTGTTTGTGAGTCCACAAGTAACTGCCCATACAAAACAACAACGGCTGGTGGCCTCATTCTTTACTGCTCATCAGAAACGCTCAGATACTCCCAAGTGAACGATATTTCACCTGCACTGTTAATCGCTTAATTAGCTTTACACTGTTAGGCCATCGTTTTTATGTAGAGTTGAGTGATAACTGTCCTGCTTACAGGACAGCTGATTTAAAATGAATTGCTAGTAGCGAGTAGTATTTATAAGTAAATATTAAACGATGACACCCATTCTAAGCGGTTTGCTTCCTTCCGGCGCTAATAGCAGCATCACCACACCAAAACATGCCACTTTTATTAGCAAAATCCGTGAACCACAGCGTCTATATTAACCACATTCCCACTTTGTCGATGATATATTGCGGCTGAAGCATAACGATGATTGCCGAACCGTTATGATGATTAAATATAGGCAGTAAGGCACTTTCAAGCATCCTGCATTATGATACTGGGGCTAACGGCTGATGTTAATGACTAAGGCACTGATACAAATTTTAATATACTATTTTGTGATCATCACAGCAGTCGCCTCGTTCAATCAGAAGACTCCATGTGCATTTGTCGGTATTATTGAAGTGCTACCTGACAAGGCATAGGTCGTTCGTTCATGAAATTAATCACCGCATTGATAGTAACAGTGAGTCATATTAGTTTAGCAAAATTTAGGAAAATGTGCTCACATGAGTGTACGTTGCAATTGCATTATTATTGAATGCGCATATAGTTGTGTGTACAAAATCTAAGTGCGTGTAGTAGTACTTCAAACCACCTCAGTGTACTCCTGTACTGATGTTACGGACGTATTACAACGACTACAATCATGCCGTTGGTTTTAATATGTTCTACATTTTTCTAATACAACCAGGGCCCCACTGAACGACTAAACGAGAAATAAAATCTAGCACACCTACGCCCGACGCGCGATATCTGCGGCTCCAATCTGATATAAAACTTCACCTGGTGTCAGGCATATATCACGACAATGAGGGGACTATGATGACTCGATACAACCCAAGGGTTTATAGCTACGCTAAGGGGTTTCTCCTTCGTTCTCCATCATTGCTGATAACAATGACCAGTGACACATATCGGAGATCAGTGAGCCTTAAAGGGGAACGCCTGAGGTAACAACGCGTCTTATTAGTTATCGACGTATCAAAATCAGATAAACGCTAATAAACAAAGGAAACGGTGGGTGTAGTTAGCAGTTATACGTGAATTGTTGTGACGTAAAATTCGCGAACAATGAAAGTAACAACACAAAACCTGACCCGATGCCTTGTACTCCCCGTTGAATTCATGCACAATGCGCATTACATTGTATAGCAGTTATATACAAATGTTATCCGTTTTCACTTGCAACAGCAGAAATTATCGCAGGACAATATTCTTGCACAGAACCCATGACATATAGATTGTACAATAAAAACAGGAACCTAATTCTCTGTAATCCACATCAGACTTGATGAATATATCCGATATGTTCCGATGTGTGCAGTATATATTCGGTAAGACCCGCAGCATATGCTGACATTGGGTTCAAGAAAGATCATTTTGTCACATTATATTGTATGATATCCTTACAGTTGATAAGCTATAACTTGGCCAAGAGAAAATTGCCAAAGCATATTCGTGACGTGAACACGACATGTGACTGCTCACGATTGACCTTTGATATCAAGCATGCTATACAAATCCTGGTAAGATAAGTATATTCAATACGTTAAGGTAGTGGAGTTGCGGTAGATAACACGGGTCCAAAGGGAGTCATACAAAACGAACAGTAGCTACAAGCTTAACGCGCCACAGCCGTATGTTGTAATCACTGAAAAATAAATTCCTACTATCAAGGCCATAGGGGGCTGTTGATTGGGATGTTCATTGACAATATAGAATATATAATGTGCATATGGAAAATGTAAGGGTTCGGAATCATCCAATATCATTTAAACTTTATCACACATAATAACATATTGCAGAGGATATGTGCTTTAAGGCGAATACATACTCGAAACCATATCTACTGGTCACTCTGTATATAAGTTATGATCACTATGTTCTAGAATTTGAAGTAAGGTATATGACATATGTCACAATGTTAATATGTACACAATGTTGTGGTCAATACACAGCAAACACCGGCCCAATTGTCTTATGCTGGCAGAACCCTCAGCCTTACTTTGGCCCAATATTAACCGTTGGCCCATGTCTGCCCAGGAAAGTTTTTCTTCATTGATTCAATGTTGTCAAACCTCTGTGGCCAACAGACAAAACTGTGATGTTGCAATTGCTTTTATTCGGCTCGGCTATTATGAAACTCTAATACGCTTGTATAGCAACAACAGGCAACTAACTATGAATACTGAAGATGGTGAGGATTGTTTGATATTCACGCATACAGCATATGTCACGGAAATTACCGAGTATCTCCACGGGATTCATCGACCGATTTAAAGTGGAAACTGTACATTTATAAATCATTTGTTTAAGAACAAAAAGAGCGCAGTTGCCGTGTGATGGTTTCAAATGTTCTTAAAACAATGATCTCTTGTAAAATGGAATAAAAAAAATGCTGTAACCTTCAATAACTAATTTGTGGATATATAAGTTCCGACTCAAAAGATGTGCCGACATTTTTCCGGTTGCAGTGGTGATTTAAATAGGCAACACCATAAAAGATAACATGACCACATTTTGTTACTGTAAATCTCCTTGGTCAACTTCTGCGACAGACTATTGCATATGTTTGGACAGCCTGCAAGATATATACACTAAATTGATTAAAGATAATGTGTGCATAGTTGTATCTGCCAATTTGTTATGTAAAAATATAAAAAAAAGTAATTAGTGATATCGAATGGGAAATACCCCCTATAGCGCATTATCTTTGTAAGTTGGTGAAAACACAAACGCTGTTCGATCAATTTAGGTATTTAAGTCGACTAATTATTCAACGCCAAACAATGACAGATGACGCATCGTTTGCGTCGGTATTCTGTATGTCACTAGCTTTAGGTATGAGGACGAGTGGATGCGCTAGGGCAACATGACTTGGTCTTGCCACCGGCACTGCGACACACTTCAAATCTCACCCATGTCTATCGCCTTGTGACCCTACCAACCTGCATTCAAACCGTTGTCACTTACCAGAATGTTTGATCATATTTCAGGTTTAACAGCCATATCAAACATAACTGAATGAGGTCAAGTAGAATTCGAACATAAATCAAGGAGTCGGAGGCATTCAAATAGCTCCATTGACGAGACACTCTAGCTTTTTCTACAAAAAAGGTAAGAATATATCATTAACTAAAATAAGAGTGGCTGAGCATGGGATTGGCGGCATGTTGTAGCATCTCCACTGAGACAATAACTTCCAAGTGTTAGCTCATTGTGGTTCACCTCTATAATACTGACGTCGTCAGAGGATGAAATAAGAGGAAAATTAGCAACGGTCTGTTGCAGTCAAGACCTATATCCAGCATGCTCGATAAAATTTCCATTAATTCCATACTAGTCGAAAACGTTCAAGGTGGAGTTCATGGCGGGGTCACACCAGAGGTTAAGGTTCAATAATGGCGGTGATAAGGGATGGTAGGCACTTCGAGGTTTATAAGGGCGGATGGTTAATGTATCGAGGTTTAGGGTTGGTTGACGGCGGGGGTTGGGCTGGAGTACGGCAAAAATAAGTTGACTAAGGTGGGTTCGCGCTCGAGGTAAGAGTAGAGTTAAGAATGAATAGGGGTGTTAACACGGCGGGAAACAATGGTTTCGGGTAGGTTGCATGGCCGTATATCAGGTTGGATTTTCACGGTGGGGATCATGGTAGTATGACAGAGGTGATTGAGTGTGGTTAAAATCAGGGGAAGACGGGTAAAGTAACAGAGGGAATTAGGATGGCTTAGTACGACAGGTGTTTTGTGTAAGGTGAGACAGCTATGCCAGTGGCTGAGGCCACTTGTGCAGGAGGAACATAAGTATAAGTGAATATCTTTATGTGAAGATGTGCACTGGTCAAGTTATACCTGGCATGACTTGGCACCGATACTCCTCATCTGCGGTGCATTAACTTGAATTTTCTAATCGGATACAAATTCGAGTACCATCCCCATGAATGTCAGGTAGTATCGAGCTGCATGCAATTTGATGGCGCCGACTTCACATACTGACAAGATTGACATAAGGTTAGCTAACTGAAAAGATGCCTAGTTGTTAACCCAATCATGCCTACACTTATCACATGATTGGTTTGAAATACCTTCCTCAGTAATGTATAGCCATCATCCTTCGCCACTGACATCTGCAGCCCTTCTTTCGTCGTCTTGTTAACTATGATAACACAATCAGGAGTCATGGATATGGTAGTTTTTAACGGAGAAGCACATTTATGGCACCTGGTTGACAGCTTAGACCAATATGTTAAAGGATTTTTCTTCCAACCCTAATATATAATTTATCACTGATTTGGATATGTGGTCTACCTATTACACTCCTGTATTTTGATGGGGCAATATTGAAATCTTACAGCCCCTCCTTTGGACTTTGGCATGGCGTGAATTCATACCGGCCTCATAGAACTGGTTCGTTTGGATATCTATAATGGCGCATGTCACTGCTATTAATATGATATCACTCTTAGGTTTGATACTGGGCTATACTACACACTAACATATGGCAACGTAATGAATGATGACGACTTATCAAAAATGCCGATGCTTCAAGTTACCTGAACCCACCACGCTCCTATGCACTAATATATCGAAGACTGCATGTGACTGTCCGACTAGATTAGAGGGTGCTTATCTGTTAGTATCTCGCCTATGCACCTTCAAATCCTCCACAATCGAGAAAGCCTGTTTTTGCAGCTCCTCCAAACCATTCATTCTCGCCAGAGCACCTTGGATAGCTCTCCAGAAGCGGTGGTATGGAAAGAAGCACGTCTGTTCAGTTTTCCATTCAAGTCCCACTTATACAAACCAATATTTTTCCCTCTATATTTTCATCCCGCCAGTTGATTCCATGTAGAAAGGGTCCCCAATTGGGGTAGTTTTGGGGGCCGACCGGATGGGTTGGGTTTGGAGACTGGGTGGGTGGGCGTTTGTTTGGACTGGGTGGACCAGTTTAGTGCTGACAAATCTGGTGCCGGTGCTGGAACCAACCCACCTGTTAGATCTTGAAAAATTAATAGAAGAGATCCGGGCCCTGCATGAAATCTCCATTAGAGACGGGATCCGAAAAAAGTACGGCATAAGCGCCACCAGCCTGTATAAGATATAGGCGAATGGGGGTGAGCTGGCCAGAGGTGCCCAACTGGGATGTCGCAAAAGATAGAGAAACAGGCAGAAAGCTGTACTTGGTCATTAGAATGGCAAATTGTAGCTTAACTGATAATAATATGGTAATCATTGCAATTCTGATATAGTTGTGTGATTGATGTGGAGTGCTGAAGACTGCAGCCGGCTCCTAGAAGGGTTTCTACAGCACTGTAACTTAATGCTTACCAGCTAGAAACTTATATAAACTTATGTTGACAAGTTGGGAACTCTTCTTCCATAGGATGTTATCGTTACTGGAATGCATTGATGACAGAGGGTGGTCAATCATGAAAGACACACAAGCTTGTTTGGACTCGATGTTGGTGCTTCTCTCGATCGTCGCGAGAGTCTTGCAGACAACGGCGCTGCCGGAGAGGCCAACTGTGTGTTGCAGTCAGTGTGGCGGAAAGGCTCCTCACCGATGGTTTATATGGCTTCTAGGGCTATCTTAGAGACGACGTTCTTGGCGTCCCCGTTTTCCCTGGTTGTTCAGAGGACTTGCTCCGGTGGGGAACATGTTCGCAGGAGGGCAGATATCCAAACACATAGACATCGTCTACGAACAGCTGGAGGCCCAAGTGGTTGGAGGTGGGTTTTGGCCAGGTGCCCTCGAAGTAGTCGACTTCGGCTATGTCGGGGCCCAGATCGCTATCGTAGGTGTTTTCGAGGAGGAGATTGGTGGAAACGGCTTTTCTAGCCTGGAGGCCCATGTCTTAGAGCGAGATGGTGGTTGCTCTGGGTGCTGCATTGGCGGATGGCATAGCGTTTTCTCTTTGGGCTACATTAGTTAAATAGCTGGTTCTTTGGCTACTTGTATAAGGGAGAGAGGGTTTGCGTGGTTTCTGGCGGATTGGTCGACTAAGTTGGAGGGTGTTGTTTGTGCATGGTTATGGTTGCCTGCTGTTTTGGCATTAGCCGTGTTTAACCTTGTTTGGTTGGGTTGGCTGGTTTGGCTTGTTTTGTCTGTTGGGGCTTGTTTGGCTGGTTTGGTTGGGTTGGCTGGTTTTGGCTGTGGGGATTGTTTGTTGGAGAATCTGGAGGAAGGCTTGTTTTTGGTTGGCAGAAAAAAAAGGTAGCCGAAAGTCGGGTTGCTCTGGAGTAAAAGTGCGCTCCTATAAGGGGAGTGAAGACTATGGCGCCAACGGAAGGTTAAATAGTTGCCTGGATGTAGAACAAGAGCGTCACGGTCCTTTGTTGGGATGGCCGACTGAGCTTCCGGAGAGACCAACGAGTGCGTTCTACTGTAAGAATCTTTTTGCAATGAGATTGATAAACGCTCGTCTCGATCCCGACTTAATTAAGTAGAACGACGGTATGGTCATCCAGTTTATGGAGAACCTCACCCGCGTGAAAAACGGAACCTATACAGGGTCCGGGGCTTGCAGTCAAAGGATGTTTACGTTTGCAGGACTTATGGTGGTATATCAATGTGATGATAGAGTGAGGCCGGACCATAAGAAGGCGGGGATTACAGTGCAAACAAGGAAGGGGTTACGATAAAGTAACAGCTGGAAATAGGGTGGCTTAGCAGACGTTTAAAATAACATTTCCGGCATAGCTAACGATTGTGTTGAATCACAGAAAAGACACTGCATTAGTTTCCTCTTTGTTATGCTCACAGTAAAACATTTATCATATAATTATCACCCATCGATGATAGTTATGTCTGGTTCGCATTCAATCCTTATTTATACGGGCTTTGCCATGAGAATATGCCGGATAAGAGAAACTGTAGGCAATCGCAACATTGGATGTTGAAGACTGGTGGAAGTCGGGTTACACCAGGATAGCCATTTAAACAAAGCATGAGGCTGTTGGAGGTGGTGTGTGATCATCACCTGTGATCTATGTCAATATCTTGTTTTTACACAGCGAAGGGGTGATGTTGCGTAGCAAATAAGCAGAATGACAACACCCATCGTCACTATCTGCCGATTCCGCCATCGTTGCAGAATTCATTCTTCTATTTGGCAAATTAAACATCCCAGCATAACATACAGGATTCAGTCCTATATAGCTCCATTTATCACCACCCCGATGCATTTCAATGAGAATTATCATCACATTTTCTCTGTCTGTGCTTGTGAAGCTGTGAATAAAGATCTATGGGACCCATCATGTTCACGTTGGTGATACTGCTCCTATGTATCGGCACATCAGTTGGAAGTGATCCCTCAAGGTGAACTATATTTTCGTTACAGCTGATGCTTATATGTAACATAACCAACGTAGAATAGGAGAGTAGATGATCACAGGCACTTCATGCAAAACAGCAATAGGTTTGCGTTTCATCTTTTTACTTGGATACCATATCGCGTATTTATTTTATCAGAACTTGCTCTTGGAGATAAGTATTTGTCAATATGATCTTGAATGCAGTAATGTACAAAACACGAAGTGCCACTTTAATTATCTGAGATGCGTATGTGACATGTAAATGTGCAGGATAAGTTGGGTTGACGAGAGGTGCGGTCCTTACAAGTACTACGACGAACAAAGGCTGGTATGCTTAGATCTCTGTGGCCGCAACAATGAAACACGTTGCAAGATTGAGAGGTACTGCTCTACAACAGTCAGTTGGGGCAACAGAATTAACCCACCACTTTGTCTACCTCACTGCATTCGCCACTGTGACAGTCCCCAGTACTGCGATCACATAGAAAGTGATTGTCGTCCGTGTGATTCTCTGTGTTCTCGACCTGATCTCACCCAGTGCCGCAAATACTGCTACGGTGAGTGTCAGTGATTTAAAATGGTGAGCGTGGTCCTTTTATGCTGAGTGAAATCAATAGGTTTGTTCCATCGACTCAATGATATGTATCTCTGTATGTGCAGATGTATATGTGCTGTTAACAACAACATCACAGGATACCACCACATCACAAGACATCACAACATCACAAACCATTACAACAGGCAGGGATCATACTATTCTTGCCACGCCTTATGAAGGGGTTCGGTCACAAAACAGTTCATGGAAGACTATTGCAGTGGTGCTCTCATGTGTTTCTGTGACATTACTGTAAGTTTTTATTGACCTTTTTGATGCAAATTCATAGATGCATTTTCAGTACTCATGTTAACTTTGGAATTTCATTGAACTTTTTGCTTTGCAGGTTTGGATTTGTTGGAAGCATTTTATATTCCGTTCATCAAAGGTCAGCACCTATGACAGGAGTGAATCATCTATGCTGTTCTTGCAGTGTCCAACATGTTACTTTCAAAGTTTTCTCCAATCTTTCTGTATAATACTATATCCAGCTAGCTATACCCCTGCCTCCCCATTCATTATCAGCACGATATGGCCCGCCAATAGGGTGGGTTGGTCAAAATCCTCTGGGGAATGGTACTCCCGGGGGAATATATAACCTGTTCACGCATATGAATTAGGGGAGATCATCTAGTCAGGGACAAGATTCCGACCGCGATTCATTGTCAAACCAATAGATGGTGACGATCGTGGCATCTACTGTATGTCCGCCTTTATAAACAATCTTTATTACAACTTCATTCAGCCGCTCATGGCATCTTCAGTTGCAGGTGGTGAGGCTGATTATGTATCGATCCCAAAAGAGAAACAAGCAGAGTCGGATACATCAACCATCGACAAGTCGGCCATCGATCACGGTGGAATTTGATGTCAGATATCAACTGTATATTAGTTAGTCATTGTCAAATTCGAAGAGCGCGACGTGACTATGTGATTATTTCATATGCATTTAAGGGATTTTTTGAATCAAGCAGGGCTGTTTTGGTGCTAACAAAATAATAAGTCTGTGATCTACTACTTAATATGTATATAGAACAATGATGTGTTTAAAAAATACTGCACCGATATTAATGATTCGTTTGTTATTACCATATTATATTCCAGTGATAAATGCAAAAGTTAACGTCTATTATTAAGCTGCCTGTAAACTATGTCATAATGTTAACGAGTTGTGTATTACCTAGAACAATTGAGGTACGATCTGAATGCATGTTACGCTATAGATCTGCTCCTGAATCTCTGTAACATATCTTCTTTGAATGTCTTGAAGTCATCAACGAAGATAGCATGATATTTTTGTATATAGAATTGCGGCTCATATATGATATTGAATTACCATGCATGTGTAAAGTTAATTTAATTTTTTCTACTTTTGTGTTGTATGAATTTTGTGAGGAACCATCCATCATAATTGAACTTGATGTCGTTCGAAAATCTGTATATTTTAATTAATTGGAAGAACCATGAACTCAAGTGATTTTGAGAAGTTAGCTCTTTATTTTTTCAAGTTGTGATTATATAGAAACGACATTTAAGGGCATTACTAATTTTTCAGCTTACACAAGTACAAGTACAAAGAAGTGTCAAGTATTTTTCTCTGTTTTTCAAGTGACTATTGTCAATGTCACAAACATCAGAAATGATACATAAAGTTGATTTACATTCAAACGCTCCTTCAGTCATTCGCAAGAGATATCAACTTAAGTCATATCAAACAAACATGAAACCTTATTGAGCCTCTAACATAAGACAACAACATTAATATTAGCACATAATATAGAGCCACATTATACATGTCAACATGATCACGCATGACGGGATTATAGGATAGATCTTGGACTTGACGTGATGAAAAACATGAATACAAACAACATGGTTAATATATTGTCAGTTTCGGGAACCTTGTGAATATAAAGCCACATAGTAAATTTAAGGGAATCTTAAATTCACACATTTATGGGGAATATGATTGTTTCACTAAACAATGCCGCAACTAAAGCTTTTGGGTGCCTGAGTGACATAGCCATGGCCATGTATACACAAGAAACCGAACTCTTACACAGAACAAAGCATCCCATCAAGATTACTCCACATACCTGCCAGCGCTGAGGTCCATTACCACTTATCTATGTGTTAGACAACAACCATCACCACATTCATAAGTCGCATGTTTATATACCTGACTACCCTTTTTCACCCAAGTATTTGACAAGATATTTTTTGAATAATTGTTAGTGCGTGCTCTTATATTATGCTATGTACGATCGGTTAAAATATTGACAACAGGGAACAATACCTACCACATCATTTAGCCAGTTCTGATCCCGCAGGTGTGCCAAGTCTGCTTTGGTGATCACAAAACTTCCAACTGTGACGTCCCTGGGTGGTTGATGTTCATTTTTAAAAGGAGGTAGAGGAGCTGGCCGTGGGTCGACATCCAGGGCTTTCAGCTTCTTTGCCTTGCCTCCTTTTTGCGTGCCAGTCTTCCCCTTTTTGGTAAAAGACCGAGATTTGCCCTCCTTGGGTCTGCTCTGCTCTTTCAAAGGCGGCTTTAAACCCATGAGTTGGTCACTCTGAGAAGCTCACCGAACTGACAGTGACCAAATAATACATTGCAAATCGAGACAAACACATCCTATTGATGTAAATAAGGCATGCTATCCTCATAATGCTATGGATTAGGACAAAATGGGAGAACATTCTGTCCATATACATAAAACTTTCTGAACTTACTTCACCAGACATCTGCCATACAGTTGGGTGTCCCTGTGCAGCCAGACTAACAACCCCCACAACCTCAGTAGAAGGTGCTCGGACTGGGACCTCGACAACCTACACAGGAACCGAGAAATCATAATCCACAAAGCCATGTGTAAACATGCATCAGTCACATGCAACAACACGTTGCATTAAAAAAGCAGGATTTGCTAACTCTGGATTGTAATCTACACAATGGCCTCTACCTGGGCCGGTGCAGTATCCATCTTTGGTTGGACTCAACCACATTCAAGCTGACAACCCCCACAATCTCAGTGGAAGGTGCTCGGACTGGGGTATCGACAACCTACACAGGAACAGAGAAATCGTAATCCACAAAGCCATGTGTAAACCTGCAACCACATGTTGCATTAAAGAAGCAGGATTAACTAACTCTGGATTGTAATCTACGCAAAAGGATCTACCTGGGCTGGTGCAGCATCCATCTTTGGTTGGACATCAACCACATCCGAGCTGATAACCCCCACAACCTCAGTGTGTACATCGACAACCTACACAGGAACAGAGAAGTCTTAATCCACAAAGCTATGTGTAAACATTACCAAGAGTGATGGAACAGGAAGACAGGAGTCAGGTTTACAACAGCAATTATAAATTACCATAGGGTCATCTCTGCTTGGAGTCGTGTCAGGAGTGGAGCACACCCTCGAGTCGGATTCATCTCCCAGCAGAGCGGAAGACGGGCTCCCAGGAACAACATACACCTGTGTAATCAGACATTTTAATTCAATAACTGGTATCAGTGTTGCAGTGAGATGACATCTGTCACCCCTGTAAAGCATACATACGCCTATACTCTCAGACAAAAAACCACGCACTGGATATACAAATAATATAGCTTGTCTCACTATTGTACTGGTTGCAATATGGATTAGGACAATTAAGTGCAACACCTATACTCCGCAAATGTGCTGGGGAAACTGTCCATCTTTAGAATGCCTCTTCAGCACAGAAAACAGTTCCAGTCTGAAATGGAATGCAAAACAAAGTAATTTTTTTGCGAACAATGAAGATATGGCGACATGGAAGATTGCAAATGAGCAATAACATGTGGTGGGTGAGACTGTAGATTCACAGGCCACAGAGTTTGTCAATATGACAGAGCAAAAGACCTTCCAGAACATCGATAACCCTGGCCTCCTCAGTTTTGTTGCCACGGAGAGAGGCGCGGATGTTGCACAGGTCCTTCCTAGAGACAACCTTGTCCGACTGCTGCATGAGGTGGGAACGTATGTTCTCTACAGTTACCTCAAGTCCAAAAAGTTCCCCTACTTTCTGCTTTTGCTCCTCTTCAAGTCTCCTATTCTCTAGATAGAGATCGAACAACCTTGGCTCGACAGGGTGGTTGTGGTTTTCCCGCAGTTGTTGCACCACTAGCACCTGGCGTTTGCGGTCGGCAGCAAAGATAACAGCAAAAAAGCAAGTGGGGCTTATTCATACAGCAGAAATTGAAATGGAGCTTATTCGTGCAGCAAAAAAGCCAGTGGAGCTTATTCGTACAGCAGACATTCAAATGGAGCTAATTCGTACAAAAGCAAGTGGAGCTAATTCGTACAGGAGAGATTTAAATGGAGCTTATTAGTACAGCAGAAATTTAAATGGAGCTTAACCGTACAGCAGAAATTCAAATGGGGCCTATTCGTACAACAAAAAATCGTACAGCATTATTTACTTGTACAGCCGACTTACTTTTGATGGGGGCGGATTCCTTTCGTGGAGGCTGCTCGTGTGCTTCCGTGGTTGCAGTTCAAGCGACAATTGGCAAAGGCAAGCCGAGCTTTGTAGAAAGGGCCTTTCTTGAAGCAAGCGTTGGCTCTTTCCACTCGTTTGCTATCCCGCCAATGAAAAAGGACACTGTTCTTCTTTTCATAACTTCTCAATGCAGATTGGAAAAGTTCCCAAGAGGAAAATTCCTGTACCTCTTTAAGGTGATCCCCATCAGCCATGCTAACAGAGGTCTTTGATCAACAATAACGCTTCAAATACAAACTACTATTCAGTAGAAAGATGAGATTTGTCTTGTTCGAACGCTTCTAGAATTCAAAATAAAGATGCTGCACGATACTCTTTTGCGCAGGCGCGGCCGTATCCATTTATGCGCATGCGCAAAAATAGCCGTTCCTGATTTGATGAAAATTGCCGTACATACAGCAGACAAAACTGCTATTTGTACGGCCATGTTGAGTTTTTGAACAAAGTTTCATGATGTGCCGTATTTTAGTGCTCAAACAGAACAATTAGACAAAACTGTAGTATTGAAAACAGACCTCTTGTCATTCTGTCATATAATCTCTCATTTTGTCACAAATTTTTTGGCATGGAAGGCTATGGTAAGTTTTAAGCGAGTTCATCTGTCATTTTGACTTCGGATCATTATTGAATTCTGAAAATAAAACTTTAGGTGAAACAATGATACCTGTAAATGGTAAGAAGATATTACAGAAAATCAATCAATGACTTTAAATTCACAATCATTATCTGCACAAAGCAAACAAAATATTATTATGCAAGAACTGCACGCCATACCACATTATCATAACTATCATCATAAAGCTCTTCTATATCAGATGAGATTGATTAGTTGCAAGCAGCTGCCACCACATTTTCCAATGGAATAGATGTTTTCATTCATTATCTATTAAGGATAACGTGTCATTTATATGATGGTATATAACCAATAACAGAAGAGTTCCAAAAGTCATAACGTAGCTTACATATTATGTAACGCGCGTATTAGGAATTTGCTCTCTCCCAGAGTCAACCCGGCTGCCATTGGCAACATCACCAAAGTAATTCGGATTTTAACTGACGCTGCTTTTCTCTAATGTTGCATGGATCTCGAAAGACTTTGCGATAAGGCCTACACAATTGTCTCTATAGATTAATTGCAGAGTTGCTGCGACGCAGAGGTCGCTCAATGAATAAAAACCGTTATTTAAGATCAATGGGACGAATCATGCTCACGGGGATAATGCTGCTATTATGTATCGGTCTGGTCTAGAAAATTAGAAAAAACCACACGGGAAGCAGCATCGAATTTTCTACCAAAACCTGAACCCGCCCCAAAGCCTCGGGACAATTCACCCTGGCTTGCGCGGGACCCTTTCTACATGGAATAGGAGATAGTGCATCGTTTGGGATAGGCAATAGGACAAACCAGGCTTTCTGGGGGCACGCTTGTTTGGTGAAGACCAATGGATCGCTCCTGGAGGAGGTGGTTTGCGGCTAGGCTTGCAGTTCTGGAGGAGGTTGGCCAGCGGCTTGGCTGCCAGTGGATCGGGGCTTGGCTGTCGTCTTGCTTCCTGGATTGGCTGTCGGCTTGCTTTCTGGTTGGCTGGCAGTTAGTTGGCGTTTTGTCTGGCGGTATGGCTGGTGGGTGGTTGGCGGGTTGGCTGGCAGTGGGTTGGAGGAGGCTGGCCGGTGATTGGGCTGGAGGGCGAGGCTAGCGGGTTGGCTGGCGGGTTTTCGGTGGCCGAAAAAGGGTTGCAAAATATGCGCCATTGTATATGAAGTAGGCTCTAGCCTTGCTTTTCTTTCTTTGGCCTCTGCTAGCATCTTGGCTGGCGGTCGGTTTATGGGTTGGCTGGCGGTGGGTTGGATCTCCAAAGAGAAGGGTCTTTGCGACTCCATCCAATACATCATTTACTCCTTCATAAAGGTAGCCTTCCTGACAGACCCGGGTAGCAATTGCACAGCATATACACCATATCACATATCGGTCGTCTTTGTTTTCTATATTCAAAATTGCCTTGTTGTAGACTAGTTTCTCTGGCAGTTGGATTGTTGTGTAGTCTTGTTTCTTGCGTGGTGGTGCGGGTTCTTGCGGTTTGTAGTCGAGTGTATGTAGGACGCAGCGATCGCTCTTGCTTCAGTGGTCGAATGCGCCACATTTGCAAATTCCTTCTGTGGGGCTGGGAAAGATTATGGTCCGTAAAGCTGGTATATCGTAATGCTGTTCTTCGCCGCAGGATTCGCTGCAGTCATGGTGTTGTTCGCCTTTTAGTATGCCGTCCTTTATTGTGGGTAGGATGCAAAATATCCGGCCCGTCCTATTGTCTGTCGTGGAGATCTCTACTATGTCTTATATGTACCTCCTGCGAAAGGCTTGGTGGAAAATCAGTTGGTATAGCTCGCGGACCTGGCGGGAGAAATCGATTAGGTGCACTACTGTGGCAGTCTTCCTTGTACAGAAACATTTGGGGGGTTTATTTGTGGGCCTGGTCGCACCAAGATTGGTCTACCTTGTCGTCGCGGTCCATTTTTCGACCTCGCCTTGGCGGATTTTTGAGAAGGTTTTTGGTAGGTCCTTTGGGCTTTTCTTTCTCCTATCTTGCCGGCTTGGATGACTTCCACTAGTCGATCGGGGAGCTCCCGGTTGTGTGCGAAGTACTTCTTGGTTTTTTTGGGGGGTGTACGTCTCTTCTCCATTACGTATGCGGGTGTATCTGAGGGCCCCTGTCTGGTATTGTGTCTTGGCCTCTCGTTGGCCTACCGTCCAAGAAACGATATCTTGATATGCTTTCTTGGATAGCGCGTTCTTTGCAGGCATAGTATTGCATACAGATTCCACTTCAAAAGAGTGGTCCCACTAAGAAAGTTGGGATCAAAGGGTGTGGGAAGAAGGGGGGCACGCTTGCAAACGATGGATATGGGGTCTAGATATATATGGAATATGTAAGTAAACCATACGTTCTTGTTGATGCTCAGACCGTAGACTGGTGATATGGAGTTTCCAGGCCTATTTATTATTGGTTCCATGGTTAAAGTGATAGGTTGGAGAAAACTGGCATCCACGTCGTTCGTGGTGCTGCGGTGGCAATGATTCTACATTACACGAATTGAGGTAGATAAGTCGTATTAAGAATACCTTTCTATGCTATAATGCAAGCCATGTGATGTAACATAGCGTGAACTTACTGGACGCTGTAATTGTATTGGTTGCATTGTCGTCAGCAGAACCAATATTGCCGGTTCGCTATACATTGGTAGCTACAATTCGGCAACTACAGCAATCAACCTCTGATGTAGTCTGGTCAGGTGTTGGACAAAACTTAATGACGTCGATGATGAATTGATCATATGTAACGCAGTTGGATTAATATGGAACAACCTTCAATAAATCAAGTATGGATTAATCAGATTATATCGACAGGTACTCTTTATACATAAATAATAACATCTTCTTTCGGTTAATTTTAGGTACATAAATATCGTTGAGATGTGTCGCATGAATTCAATATGCGTACATATGTAGACAGTATATTATTGTATTTCTAACGAACACAATGTAAAAATGGACTGTGTACCTGATGGCGTCATATGTGTAACACGAGTACTCAGTGTTAATGTATTCTGCAAAATACATTATTAAATGCGATACCTTCGGTTAACAGATGATGCTTCGTGTCAGAGCAATTTGATGTTCACCTTAATAAATCGAAGCTTACTGCGGTGTATGCATTCTTATTATTATATGTATCTCACCAATTGTATGCAGTTTGTTGAAGTGGATAAGTTAAATTCAGTTCCGAGTACTGTAACTCGGGGGTTCCACAGGGGTCAATTATTTGACCCCTTTTGGTTATTTCATTCGCCAATGATATCGGAAATTCCTTTAGATCTTCAGTAATCTATTTTGATGATGATTCAACCCAGCTATAATCCTTCCCAAGCAAACACGAACTCCACCGAATGGCGAATACTGAAATAAGCAACTTAAGTGATTGGCAGATAGCGACGTAACACCATTTTAACGCACATAAAACGAAGTATATAATGTTCCATCGACGTAGCCAAACTTTCAAGACAAATACTTTCAAAATTAAAGATAAACCCATTAACAGAGTTGACACTTTTTTATTATTCATTGATGAAACCTTATCTGCTGCATACAATAGTCATACGGATCCATTTTTAAAACGAATCTTTTTTTAAATTACTGATCTTCATGAATATAGTGTGGTAAAATGTATGTATAAATATCAGTACAATCTGCTGCCCATATCATTCGATTTATACTTTCAGTGGTAGGCTGTATAACCAACACACTTCCGTAAAGCGGTGTAAGCTCACCAGAGGTGCATTGGTTCTGCCCCGGAATCGCAGCAGTAACCATGAAATGCTAAACATTATGTAGGAAAGTACAGTTGCTGTTGAATGGCTAAACCTGCGGATGGCACGAACATTTTGGCATGATTCTACGGGTGATCACTGTTACGGTTTTATGCATTTATATGTAAATAGTACTCGGCATTTTGCAGCGCATTAAATCATCTATGAAAGCAACGCTTGTCAATGTCACAACTTCATACCAGGTAAACCACGATGAGACTTAATATTGACACAGCTGCAAATACTTCTGATAATGAGCCCTTTGTGTTGCTTCACGTATGATAAATTCAATGCATCAAGCTATTCTGATTGAAAAGTACATATACAGTCTCTTTATTAATACTGACTTAATGATTGCGTCAAAACGTTGAATAAAATAGTGACTGCGTGATGTTGTCATAGGAATAGGCGTGAGCTAGGGTGTGCGTCTGTGCCGAGGACATTCCAACAGTGCCAGATGTTTTGCATTTGTGCAGTAAAATGTCGATCTGTATGGACGTGCCGTTCGAATGCTATCAACAGGTGTCAGAAACCAGGTGCCGGTTCATCATCATCATCATCATCATCATCATCATCATCATCATCATCATCATCATCATCATCATCAACAACAACAATATCATCATAATCATCGTCGTCATCATCCTTATTATTGTCATCATCATCATTATCATCACCAATCATCATCACCAATCATCACCATTATCAACACCATCCCTTTTTTCAGCATATCTATTACATGTCGCCATCATAGGTTTGATAGAATTTATCGGTTTTATTTTCTTTCAGTCAGTTGTTAACCGATTATAAGTTCGATGTTTGGTCATGCAACCAAATTTAAAAACATCGTTGATTATTTCGGATATGTTCCAAAGACATGATGCAGGCAATTTGCATAATAACATTCACTTTACCACCTGGCCTCCAAATCATTTCTGACGACGGCTTACGGATGACTGCTAATTGCAAAGAGAGGTTGCATTTCATCTGCGACTCGGGTAACAAAGTAGCTCATAACTATCCGCTTACCATACGTAAGCAATAACATTAGTGAAAATCGTGACTTCATGTTCTAACAATAGAAAGTCTGATTGCATGAGAGGAATGTCAGGATGGCTTGTGAAACGTTAAGTCTTGTTTAGCATTTGACATGCATGTAGGTTAATGATATATGGTGCTCAATGACGATAGGACTCCTTAAATATAGTCTTTGTGTAATGGTTAGAGTATAGCTCGATACAATAAGTAATGTGATTTATCATTTTTCATATGATTGTTTGATGTCAGGAGTTTGAATTATCCCAAACAGTGGACTTAAAGACAAGTCACTTTCAAATCATTTGTATTGCCTCGAGTATTTTTCTCCAACTATTGCGTATACCCATGATGTTTCATGATAGTAGCTTACTAGAATATCAATCAAGCAGCTAAGGTGGCGATGAAATTATGAAAAACAATTAGGATCTGTGTCACTGATAGTGTTACAATCGATTTGCCCAGAATGTATGACACTTAGGTCAACATTGTCGAATGGTTTCTTTCCAATTGCAGTAGGGACAAGTTATACCCTCGCCGCTGACGTCTTAATACCAAGTGCAACTAATACTAGTTGGTCTACAACAGTAACAGTGTCACCACATGCTGAAAAAGATATCTACCAGCATGTTAGTAGTACAGCCACATTGCGCTGTCCATTGTATCTCGTTGTTTTGTTAGTAAACTTGAATATTTAGTATTTGCAGTTGACTTATTTCCAGTAATGCGTTACTTTTCGCATTATCAGAAAGAAGATCGTTTCATCCAAGTTACGTTTAAATCCCATTCTTACTAACACATAAAACGAATAGAGTAACATCTATGGAAAAGCATACTGATGTCATAGTTATTAATAAATAAACACGAGCCGCTCATACGCAGCTGTGCGAGGTGTCTTGTCACCATTAGATTTTAACGACACTTGACACTCTCACGGAAACAGGGAGAGCTTATGAATAAGTCTACTCATTCATTTGGGGCCGCGTACAATGAAAACCCTACATTGAGCAGTATTGTAAGCGTCACATTGTGTATACAACAACTCGAAGATATTGCCTTTATACTATGGCAAATCGACTAGGATTTATGACTTTCACACTTTGGCAAGGTGGGTGCAGACGCGGCACATAGCATCCTATGCATATTGACTTCGTCAAACTTTGCATCAAGCGTTCACAATCTTTTCTGCTTCAGTTATATGTGTATCATGCCTGTCTGTATACAACAAAACGATATCTAAGAGTACATGTGAGGCCCAAGGGCGTCTTATAGTGCAGCCATAGCGCCAACGAGGCGCTCCAGAATTTCATGACGGCATACAGTATACCTGAAGCCTGGCTTGATATCGAGATAGCAGCTACATATTGGCACGATGCACACGGTACGTGGGTTTATCATGACGACGACAATCACGAACGCCTTCGTCATTTTTGAAACATCAGTTATAGCATGATTTAAATACTTTATAACAACATTGCCTTGCATTCTATTGCTTCTCTGATATTAGATACACATTCAACTTTTATTGAAGAACGTCCATTTGCAATCCAGGGGGCATACCATTTTCCAACCAAGGATGCTATCTCATGGATGACGTGACACCTCATGCGACAGAACCAATCACGAACATCGTAAATGCTGAGACCTGTATATCCGACTGCAAAGACAAACAGGCGTCGTTTGCATGCATACAGGTTCCATTATGAGTTTGATGTGTATACGATTAAATGTGTATTCATGAACGAGAGGATGTGTACTCATTTTTTTCTATCGTTTAACTCATATTCAGGCGAAGAAAGGAATGTCAACATCGGAGGCGTTATGCATTTGCACCAGGCGTGTTCCAGTTATGCAACGGCAGGCGGATATAGCATGCTTTGATATGTGCGATCCACACTTTACTGCATGTGGGTCAGCGGTAAACAATACAGTCAGGATTTATTCCACAGGTTTGTTTGGGTTCTCAACTGAGTGGATTATTTCTTATGTGCCTCTATTACACTAATGGCTATGTTCTTATATAGATTCTCATGCCGACACAACTTGGACTTGGGAGAAGTACCACATATCCAGCTCTCTCTGTGCCACGCAGGAATTCCATTCACACATCCTCAGTGCAAGGGACTGTAAAGGGAAATTGAAATTTATTTGCAGCGTGGATAGAGACCTTGTCCGTAAGCTATACAAAAGTGGTTTTATACAGTCTCATTGTTTAAATAGAAAATGCGTATTGGGATTTAGGGTTTAACTGTTTATTTGCCCAGCTTCGTATTTACAGCGAACTTGGTTTGAGGGCAGCTGGAGATGTTTTAAAGATGGAGGACAATTTGTATCTGCTGGGAACGGGTGGACGGCTGTCAAGGCATGGATGTGGCAGCCAGAATGTATAGATTATATCTTTTACGTTGCATTTCAGCCTTGTATAAGTTGCTTTGGCATTATTTGCAATACGTACTGGATCGCTTCTTACAAACTTGCAACTCGTTGTCTATGGGGCGTCCAGCAAGGTATGGCGGCATGGTTCACTACACCAACTGGACGACTGGCCATCCCGCTCTATCCATCGGTACATGCGTCATGGTAAGCTTGGACGGATTATGGCGCACATCACAGTGTTCAGACAAGAAGCAATTCCTATGTGCTATAGGTAGCGAATATCGAGATAGTTCAAAGTGTATTCTATCAAGGTCTGCATTACAGCTGCTTGTTTTTGTTACCAATTAAATCGACAGTCAGGCGCAGTTAAAAATAACCCAAAGTTACATCCATTAAGGTCTCTTTAAAATGTTGCGGGTTTCTTGTTACCTTACTGCCAGATATCACTGTCATGAATGCAACATTATACTATCTTGTAATGCAAGTCAATTAAATCCATGTATGCATACAGATCATCGATATCGATTTTTCCGACACTGCCAATTTAATGATATATCAATATTTTTGTTGTCGAATCGTGACATTGAAACTGTTAACATTATGCAGCAATGGAGTCAGACTATACACTCGGCGATGATGACGAAACCAGCGTTAAAGGCGTGGCTGATGACAAAGCATCTTACACCATTACATTGGCGTGTTAGTTCATGACGTGTTATACAGTGTTGGCCTTCTAGGTTTTCTTGCATTCAGTCGAGTCCCGCACAGTTATTTAATCAGGTTCGATGTACAATGCATCTGTTTGCAGTTGTTGCGGTGGGAATAATTGCTCTGGTTTGTGTCCTTACGGGACTACTTATCCTTGCTGGAGTTTGCTGGTATTTACATTTGACATTTCATTACAGCATTGAAATATATACCGCATGCGCCTTACTTACTGTACATAACCTGTGCTGTTTAAAAAGATCTTTAGAGTAATTCGTATTATCTATCAGTCGCATAGATCATGGACGCACTACATCAGCTTCTGACTTCATTGTTGCACAACATAACAGCCCCATGGATGTTGCGTGGGCCAGCCAACTATCTCCTGTCAATCTAGCCATGGAACCAATAATAAGAAGGCCTGACATATCGTCACCAATATACGGTCTGGGTAGATGTTCAAGCCACACATATGACGTAATCGACGAGAACCCCTATGAAACACCAGTTATTGATGTAGATGACGGTTATGAGACGATCCCTGATGAGGATCTTGGTCCGCTCCCTCCAGCCAGGAACAGGAACATGTCGATGATTGATGATACACCTGACGCTAAGATAAGAGATCGCCAGATGTAAGCCGATTAAAGTAAGCATCTGTATGTAAACACGCCTGATGGAGACAGTGGGGCAGAAGAGAGAGTACGACGCTCACTCGAAATATGGCTAACACTGTCTGAATGTATCATCCGGTGTGTATCCGGTGGGAGCTGTTCATTTTATACTTTCTTTGGCTTTAGATTTATATCATTTTGATGCAATAAACACAGGGAAACTGTTTACATCCTTAGTGGTTAATGGTGACCACTAATTCGGCTGTCCACGAAGGAGAGCGGACCGATTATCATATCAGGTGTATCATGACCAAAGTAAAAACGGCATAGACACTTACGTCGTAACCACATGCTGGCCGAAGGCTCCGTTGCTGGCATAGTTCCACTACAGCTACGATATACTGACAAAAGGGTATAAGGGGTATTAGGGCCTCCAAACCAGTGTGATACTAACTACAAGGTGATACGTGGCCCTCATAGGTGTACAGAGGGGTTAGAGTTGACTACTCACTGCCACGTTGTCGGCCTACTAACATCGGGACATCTGGAACGTTCCCTACTGCTAGGTTGAAAACATACTGATCACCATCCTTGCACGATGGCAAGAACATACAAAACGGAGTACGGATTAATTTTAACAGAAATATTCTCTGGCGTGCTTAAAATGTGTTTGCAAAGGTCACATATAAACCCCTACGTGCTGAATATTTCGATATATATGGTGATTCTCTCTACTGGGAACGAACATCCCGCATCATAGGCCATAATTGGTTATTAACGCTACTTGGCACCAGCTAAACATCGATTTAATTTGCAACATGTTCAAACAGTAGTGGATGATTAAATACAGTAGAATGAAGCACTTGCACCATGAAAAGCACCGAACATTACTTTCCCGTGCCATTCATTTGACTTACATTAAGCCATATTTCCAATAACTTTGGTCCAGCATATATGTCACCCTCTAGCTTAAGCTGCTTGTAAATCTTACTTTGCTTGTTGGGTAGCATATTGCTGTTCGTTTTCATTGCCTCGCCTATTACATGATCGTCAACAACGGCATCATAGTGGTGATTTGCGTGCTGTTTTACCGGATTGCGAAGACAGTTGATAAGTCATGCGAGTCGATATCGGTATTATAATGTTGATATTATATCTATTTCACTATATGTATCTGTGTGCAAAATCATGCAGCCACCACTGTACATGATCAAACAGATGAATAAAACTAAGGCGTGACCTCCCGTTGACAACAATGTTTTGTCATTTCTTGGGGTAAAAACAGCCAGACAAGCACGGCTAACTATGTTGCAAAACGCATATTGATATGCCGTAGTTATTTGTAAAAAGCTTAGGCGTATTCGAGTAAATGACCTTCGCAATATACATCATGAATATCCCCACCAGGTCTAATTATCATGGATTATTTACCCGAGGAGTGAATGAACAGCCTCATTGAATGAGTATCAGGTTGGATGAGAGCTGTAATTACTGCCAATATTATGCAACTTATGCATAATGCCACCTGGTATGCAGTAAAGCTTAAATATAAATGGTCAAAACATCTACATATTTCCCACTCGCCCCAAGTTGAAGAGCAATGCACGCCCGATGGTGATTGGGTCAAAATTTGCAATCGCTCCATGACATTTCCTGCATGTCGATGCAGCAACTGCCGAGCCACCAACTATTAGACATGTTTTATTTCATTTATCATTAATTGCGGACATGAATGATTGAGAATCCTAAACTGCGCGGACGCTGTTAGAGACGAACTGTTTTCCATAATTTATCAAGTTGACATTTGTTTAGTTGAGTACTTGCTATTTTTGCTATTCATAACCCTATTGTGCGACGTGTTTTGGCAGCGGCAAAGCTCTGAGAAAAGACCCGCTTTCAACAATCGCAGTGACGTCAGCCCAGTATTCCAATGTGCTTTTGTTTGTGCCACGGTAGCGCCACCTTACGATTGCAATTCAGATAATTATGGAATTGATCATTGCAGAGCCACTCGAAATGAATCCTCTTAGCGTAGCTATAAACTCTTTGATACGAGTGTCACCTAGAAAGATTCTGCTTGACAATTGCCTGCTACATAGACAGAATCAACACAACAAGATATCTTCCCCTTTGTATCTGCGGCTGTGAAGGCTCGAGATACTGTGATCACTGTCGTCCATATGGAGTGAGCTGTTCCCAATATGACTTACCACCATGTCACCAATACTGTTGTGGTAACTATTCATGAGGTATGATACATTGTATGAACAATTCAGAATTTATTGACATTCAATAAATTTGACATGTAACTGTGATGCAGGTTCGGCACATAAACCATAAGGTTTTTAGTGTTCTACCAGGTCCATCCTCCTACTGAGTAATGTGGGGTACTAACAGTGGTGATCGACCGCAATGTTGAATAATAAATCCAGTGTCACCTTTGCTAATCAATCACACTGCATATAGTCACCCAGTAATATATTGCTGGCGCCGGGCAAAGTTGCGTTATCGCCCGATATTCGTTCCCAGCATAGAAGCTGATATGTTTATATTGAGATCAAGTAGTATATAGAGTGGAGGTCCTGGCGCAGCGCCCTTTTCCACACTACACCACTAAATGCAGCTTGTACAGGAGATGTTTGCGTCTTGTGTTTGGAAGCTCAGCTTCCAGATGACCCCCAACAGTGCTTCGCGGCTCACATGCGGGCCGACCCCCAACGGGCCAGCCGGTAGACTAACGTGACTATAGGCCAAGGTGACTGCACCATTCGCGGCTAACCACCGCTTCGAGTCAAACGAGGAGAGTGACACCTTGTTGACACGCTGACCTTATATCGTATGACCATCACTCCGTAGCATGTCAATTCCATGGTGAAACTGCTTCTTTGTGCACAGAGACTTAATGTAATGTGAGCGGCGTAGGTGCTTCGTAATCACAACCTACTTCACCTCCTTTGCCTTTGTAATCCCACCCTTGTCGGACATCAGTATCGAGGACATCTTAGGGTGCAGGCTCACATACTCTTAATTGGCACACCGGCACACTTATCCATCATCTTTCCCAGCACCTTCCTGTTTACGTTACTGAACAAGGGATAAGAAGGATCATAGTTGAATGTATCAAAGAGATTACTATCCTATTGCATGTCTGTGTTCACGTCAGCTGTGCGGATCTCCATAAGCAACGTGTCCGTGTATGTGTATGGTATAGCAGTCTAAGGTCGCTACTATTTAAGGACCTCATTGTGTTGAAGAAGTTGTACATCAGGTGTTTGGAGAGGTAGAATATGCACATACCTCCATACACAGGGCGATTAAGCACTAGGCGAGTCTGGCACATATGCAGGGCGGCCAATCTTAACGTCGACTCGCCTTCGGGGATTCTCCATTATCTTACCAAACACAGAATCGTTCGTCAGCTTGTACAAGTCCTTCTCAAAGTCGCTTGTGGCAAATGTACACAGGCCTGTGTTCTTGCACATGTAGGGCTTCATCCAGGGACTGCATATGAGCACACGGTGTATCTTGGTAAGCCTCATTCCCAGTGAAAGGTAGTTTCCCAGGTGTAGCACTAGCTTCTCCACCTCGGAAACTACGTTTCCAGTGCCCACCAATGCACCAAGGAGATTATTCTAGTAGTCTGACAACCATTTGTTATGAACAGAAATTCGCTCTGGCGCTAGTGGATAATCATTGTGAACAGCATGTAACTCTGCGGGGTACTCCAGATAAACTTCCAGTATATATCCGTTTTTGCCATTGTCAGAAGGGTCCGGTATCTGTGGGGCGGCCGGCTGATCCACCTACTCAGTCGCTCCAGTGGGTAGGGGCTGGCTCATCACCCACCCATGTAGGCTGTTAGTGTCAAGGTACTGGCATAAATAACATATGGCGTTGTCAGCTGCTTGTGCCAGTTCTGGAAGGATAATATGTAACTCCCTTCCTAAGACATGACAAATTGCATAGCTGTCTGCCCTATCCCTATGCACTCAGGTCTGTGCGCCCAGAGCAGTCTGTCAGTGGTATATCCATGTAGGCATCGCGCACAGAAGAACTTGCAGGATGACACGCCGAACCCGCAGGTTTCACACCACACTGTAAAGTTTATCTGCCTCTGCCAGAACTGCATTGAATTTGACGCCGAGGCTTGGTCTTATCAGCAGTTATCGGCAGCATCTTACAATAACTGAACACATCAGGACAGTTTTCTCGGAATGTATCGCCGCTGTGAACGGACTGGACTGTCTGTGTTTGTCCCACCGGCTTTATATGTGGCGTTTCTGTTCAATGGACGGGCCAGCATAGTTAACCATGTGTATTATATACCAATCTCAGTCGAATGGTCAACGCGCTGAGACTGTGCCCCTGCAAAATGCTATTGACAACAATGCAGGTGATATATATGTAGGTCTCAAGTCAATCCCGTAAACTGTGGGCTGGCTCACCTTTGAATCAGTAATGACCGTTCAATGACGGTCAAGGGCTGTATGAGGTGGGGGAGGAGGAGCGACCTATATAAAACCTGGCCTCTGGAATTTCAAACTGATGCAGGAGGCAATTGCAGCTCTAGGTCTTAGTTAGGGGGGTAGATTCATTAGATGGGGTCATTACCCTCAGATTTCCTGATGGGGCCTTACGATGTGACAATCGTGTGTTACAAATGTTGGGTCTTGATTATGATCTGGGTCGAGAATAGCTTCCTTAAGGTTCTTACATAGGTGACCGCTTGATTTTCCATTATTACTAACAGTGAAAAAGTCTTTGCTTGTGAAAATATTTAATTGTGGGGATAGAGGTGGTGTTGTTATTACGAGTCGCAAAACTATTTAAGGTGACACAGTCGACACCACAGGTGATCATTGATATAATATACTTTTGTTGCCTGGCTTACCTATTTTCAGTTCTCTACTGCAGTATCATGAACATGGTTGGGCAAGTGGCATATTAAGGGGTTGATTTGCATTAAAAAAGCCTTCTATATTGTAAGCTATATTTATTAAAAACAAAGCTCATTGGTAATCTTGCCACACCCCAGCGACGCCAACTGACATAATAAGTAACGGCTTATCGTATTGACGATTTTCTTGTCGAATCACTTGAAGACTGCAAAATGCTGTGTGTTTACGTCCTCTAATTAATCCACTATCAAAGTCCGATTACGCAAATATGATCTGAAATATTTTTTACTGGCAGCTACAAGCAGAATATAATGGTGTCACCATTCCCACTCTGTTGTACATTTGGAAACCAGAATGTGTAAACGTAGAATGGAGAATGGTCTAACTATCTATGATAAATACAGGTATCTGAACTAGGTTTTAAGTGTGTGGCTGGATATGTTTAACACTGCCTGCTGTGACGAGAACATTCTTGGTCGAATTTTGAAGGTCTATTGCGATCATTGGTGCCCGACATATATTGCTATTCTGCAAATAGACACTTCACGAGCTTTTTGGTAGCATTAATTGTCACCGTTCAATTTAATCCATATACGCTAGAATTATCTGTATGCGCACTTTTGTTAGCATTTTCGTTATCTAGTCATATTGGTGCAAGCGCCATGGGCTAGTATTTAAAGCAAATTGTGTTTCATTTGTAAAACTACAAAGGCAGTCGTGTTAAAACGTAATGTTTTCCTGCAGCAAGCATTAAGGATGTTGCTGCAAACACACATTCAATAAATAGATCATTGTGCCTGTGTAGGAATAAGTAATCGAAATGATGACAGTCAATGTTTTTGATTAACCATTGTTACTAATAGTTATTTAATTCGCCTGCGCTTCCCATACGATGATTGACTGGCAGACACCTTCATATATAAGTGAAACGAGACACTCTCCGTAAACTGGATAAAAATAACCCTCTTAGCAATTTAGGACTGTAAAGACAAAACGTATGTTACTTACTGTAGATGTATCTGTAGCTGTTTGGTCTCAAAACAACTCGGAAAATAATATTCCACTATGGTCTTGCCTCTGGGGTTGATGACTGTCACTTTGCTGCAAGGTCAGTGCAGATATGCGAGTTACAATGTTAAATATCAGCGTAATTAGCCTGTACATCAGTGGTTTACAATCCGTTGTGTATCAGTCGCATGTGTAGGATGCATGTCTATCGGCACGAAAGCCTCATCTAACAGCTTTTGTGAGGATCAAGGACACCTCATAGTACAACCCATTGATGATTACGACAACACTGAACTGCAGAATTACATGGTGGCAAACAATATACCAGATATGTGGTTGGATATTGAGTTGTCAGCAAGATCCTGGCATAATGCACGGTATTTAACGGAATCAATAAAGGCAATGAACGGTAAAGCTTATTGTTGCTGTCGTTGCTACCAAATATAGCAGTTCGGCAACTAAAATCCATGTACTGCTACTGTAGCTTAGATTGTCGTGGCTATATTGAGCAGGTACACTCAAAAAGCTGATGCTTCAAATACCTTTATCTGCATTCAGACGGCTTACCATTGTACAACCAAGGGTGCTATCTCTTCGATGACCTAAAACATCTTACCAATGAACCAATCGAGAAACTCACCGATGTTGAGACTTGTATATTAAACTGCACTTGTGAAAATGCGGAGTTTGCATGCATACAGGTATGTATATTTTGTTGCATATTTGATGACATTGGTGAACAATTAAATAAACATCGCCCCCTTTCGTCAATATTTTACTACTTTCATTCAGGCTGATAATGGAATGCTAAGGTCGGAAGTAGTGTGCATTTGCACCAGACGTGTTCCAGTAATGCAACACCGAGCAGATATTGAGTGCACTCCTATATGCGATTCACGCTTTACTGCATGTGGACCAACGCTTCACAATACAGTCAGAATATACTCAACAGGTTTGTAAGCGTCTTTAACCTAGTTGATTATTTCCTGTATGCTTATATCTCGCAAACAACTTGGTTCTTTGTTAGCTGCGAATGTGAACACTACATGGAGTTGGGAGGACACCCCCAGAAACAGTTTCCTGTGTGGCGTTCAGGAATTCCATTCCTATTTACTAAGTGCCTGGGAATGTCGTGCAAAACTGAGCTATAGCTGCCTCATCGAAAGTAATCTTGTCCGTAAGTCATATCTACTCAGCATGATGAATAGCTACTTCATTAATAGGTTAAACAAATAAGAGCACTTTCAATTGATTATTTCTTGTGCAGCTACCGACTCTCAAATTTGATGGTTCGAAAGCAGTTGGAGATGTTTCAAAGATGAAGGGCAAATTGCGTTCGCTGGGAGTGGGTGGACCAATATCAAGGCATGGGTGTGGCAGCCTGAAGGTACGTTTATTTGAATCGCACTTTTGTGATGCGCAATTGATTTTCGTACCGTAACTTCTCAACCAATCAATGTCTATTGGACCTTCAGCGAAGTATGGATATATGTTTCACTACACCCACTGGGCACCCGGTCACCCCGCTTCCTACGATGGTGCATGCGTCACCGTCAGCCTTGATGGATTGTGCCGCAGAACTCGACTCATAAGCACGTGACGCCATTGGTAGCCCCGGTCCCAGCAACAGGAACGACCTGCAAATCAATTATCTTAACCCTATCGCTTCTAGCCATGGAATCGATACAGGCAGGTCTGAACATTTCTCGCCAATATACGGATTGGGAAGATTATCACACCACCCGTGCGATGTAATCGACGAGGTTCCACCTAACGATGCGGCCGACGGTTGTGAGACGATCCCTGATGAGGCTATTGACCAGATTCCGCCAACAAGGACAAAGCATATGTCGATCATTAATGATGCGCAAGATGCTGAGATCAACGGTGGCAAAACGTCCTTGGATTACAATCAGCATCTGTATGTGAATACGCCAGACGGCGAGCGTGAGACACATGATATGGAAGTGACAGAGAGAACGATGTCGTCTACTACTGCGCTTGAGTTGACTAAATGGGATGAAAAGTTCGTATTGTGTTCTACGCAGTCATATACTATATGCTTTACATATGCGACTTGCTATACAACAATCATTCTATAGCTTGTTACTTTATATCACTAAAGCATCTCCATCTGGAACTTAGTGGTCGATAATCCCACTTTGTATGTGAGCTTTTCCGGTTGCTAAGTATAACTGTATTGGCATTAGCAAATAAGGCTTACTGGTATTACGCACGTTCATTGTTTTGCCATATCGCTTATTGTGTTAAAAGGGAAAATATGATAATGACGTTATTACTCTAAATGAGATGGATAGCACAGGGTTTTCTATGTAGTCAGCAATAACTACCCTACTTGAAAACGGTATCGTGTGTCTGTATACCGCAATCAATCGAGATGACGATGGACACTTGCTGAGGCACTTTTTTGTGTTAGGTTGAAAATACGTTATCTGTCAAGCACAATAAGACATTCTGATAATGCAAAGTATCTGTGACCTACCACTGTTGTAATTTTCGAATATTTCGAACGAACATAACTGCTATGATATATGCCCTTCCTATAACTGGTAGGCTCAAAACGACAAGGCTAATCTCAACGTTGGATTTACGCATGGCCCATGATCGGTTTAAAAAGCGATCTGAGCTCGCTAACACAAGGAATGTCGCCGCTTTAATCTGCAAGCGTAGGCCACCATAACGTTGTACATTAGTAGACGGAAAACACGTTACAAGTAAGGTTATCAGTAACAAATCACTTTTTGTCTATTGTCGACCTCTTCTGAGATAAGAATCAGACACGAGCGAGGTGCGATGTAGCATGTGTTTCTGCATGTTGCTTTATTGAGAACGCTGTTGATACCCCAATTAGGAAGTTTGACGCTAACCCATTTACATATGGCCTATTAATATCAGTTTGGTGTTACTTGTGTTTGCTTGACCACCATGAGAGTAAAACAAGTCATCATCCACATGGAATGAAAACTGTGTCTGTGTTGTTCCTTGCATGATTGTGTTACCAGTCATCACTGTTTGCAACCGAGTATTTCAAGCGGCTTTAATCGGTCTGCATAGTGTACATTGTATGAGTTGTGTCTTTGGTTGGTCTTGAGCCAGTTCGTCAACTGCACTGAATGGCACCGACTAAAATATAATGACACCTGGTCCCTACCGTTACTCTGCATTTAAAAGCGTATATCATAGACTTTGGTTGGAGAGGTAGTTTGATTGTCGATGCTATCGTTGGTGCATAAGAGTATACTGATGCCACAGGAGATGTATAAACTTACAATTATGTTCCCAAAGGTGGCACGATTTGACTATACGTGGTTAACTAGCAGTTGTGAAGCGGTCTTACAAACACAGATAGATTAACTCACAGTACAGGGTCTAGGTTGTATTTACAAACATCACTAAAATGGTGGTCTAATAATTCACGAGTGTGTTCAGGGGAGAGGGGAATGTGTTCCCCACAGCGACTCCATGCACCCATTCCTTGGGTTGCCTCATTTAGGGTCTTCGGTGATCTAAGGAGATTGACATGGGGTATTGCATGTCACCTTCTGAGTCAGATGCACCCTCCCATCTTGGGATCTCATAGCATCCATGTTTTATGCCACGGTCGTTCTCGCTATCCATGCGCTCACCCAAACCTGGTACGGTGGTGTCAATTTCTCCTTTCGCAAATCGTGTGACGTGTCCTTTCTAATCAATGTGTTGAGCAATTTATCCTTGTCCCCTATACAAAAGTAAGCCACATGACGCATTATGCAGGTGCCGTTGATATGTGGTGTGACCTTATCACCCATGCGGGCCTGCTTCTATATGCACACGCAGCACACCTCACTTCATTCCAATGATGTGGCGTGGTGGTAAGCACATCACCGTGTTCAGACAAGATGCACCTTCTGTGCACTATATGTAGCTTATATCTTAAGTAGTAAAATGTTTCGGGTTTCTCGTTACCTTACCGATAGCGGTCACTTCGTGTCAAGAACGCAACATAATACTCTCTGCTAATGCAAGTCAATTAAAGTCATGTATGCTAAACAAAGAGGTACAGAATATCTATATAGATCTACCGACACTGCCTATCAGAGAGCTTGCTAGTCGTTTCTAATTCTGATAATTGTCACGCTACTGAAATAAAAATGAACCTAAAACGTCATACGTCATCCGTTCATCATCGACATCAGTACTCATCGACAGTACAGCGAAATCAATAGGCTTAGGTCCATGCCTGGCCCCGTCAATCTTCTTGCTGTCTAATCGTGAAACATAATTACACATGCATATTAATTGTAGACGATTGATATCTAAACTATTAACAGTATGCAGCTATTGAGTCAAGTTTTACACAATGACGCGTGAGTTCCGCACAGCTATTTAACCATGTTCGATGTACAATGCATCTGCTTTCAGCTGTTGCCCTGGGAATAATCGCTCTGGATTGCGTCCTTACCGGACAACTTATCTTTGCTAGTGTTTCCTGGTATTTACATTTGACATTTGATTATAGCATAGAAAGAAGCGTCTTGCTAATTTTGCGTCACCTGCTCTGTTTGAATTTGTCTACATGGTCACTCGTATTTACATATCCGTTGCAGACGCACAACGTTAGCACCTGACCTCATTAGTGACCTCGCTGCCAGCGCCTTGGATGACGTGCATGCACCTGTAATAAGCAGGCCAGACATATGACGTAATCTACGAGAACCCAATGAAACACCTGTTAATGGTGCAGATGACGTTTATGAGACGATCGCTGATGAGGCTCTGGGTCCGCTTCCTCCAGCCAGGAACATGTACATGTGGATTATTGACGCGCTTTAATTCACAAAATTAGTGGTTACATTTGTTTTCACATAGAATAAAGACCGTGCTGTTCCTAGCCTGATCGCACTTAATCTCACAATGCAACACTTGTAGAACCCGCATATTTTAAAACGCTTTAATCAACCTGTTTAGTGTATGATGTATGAATCGTGTCTTTGCTTAGTGATGAGCCAAATTGTCGAATGCGCTGTATGATATCTACGGGGAATAGTATGACAACTGGTGCCGCCCTAAGACTGGTATGTTCTGCACTAAATGCCTATATCATTGACTTAGGGATGGTAGTTTGGCCATTGATTCGATCGTAGCTGCATGAGATTAGAATGATGCCACAGGAATATGGTGTTAACTTAAAATGAAGCCCTTAACGGATGGCACCTTTTGAACACATGTTAATTACTGACCTGGTCAGTTAGTTTCCTGGCGACATTTGTTCTTAGAGGGGTTCGTTGTTATAATAGTTATGTGAGATCAACATGGATACCATGGTTAATTCAAATTTCCATCTTGCGCTCTTAAAAATACAGATATATTAACTCTCGGTATCATGGTGGGCGTCTAGGTTGTGTATATGAGAGATGCTCGCCATGCACCGATCAGCTGTTGTAAACATGACCCTTGCGCACGGCGAACCCCACTAATCAGTACTGCTAAACTCCTTATCACAGTTCCAGTGTGTCAACAAGTAGGACTTTGTACGAGAACGATTCGGCATTCATTCATCTACGCCTGAGGTTAGTGCACTGATTATCCGGTTCAGTTGTTCGCTTTCGGTGCATTACCTTTGGACCTATTAATATATGAACCACTTTAACACACTTGCTATGCCTATGTTTGCTGTGAACTAACGCTCTTTGAAGGCTGTGAGACACCAACTAAGGCATACATCGCAACATATTAGATATATTCATCAAGCCTAATACGGGTTGCTGTCAGCCAGGGAATCATACATACTACAGGGTTCATTTGGTCAAGTCACGCTTACTTGATCTCATCGTTTTGCAATTAGAAACTGAAAAATGGTCAGCACTTGCATATAAATATAAAGCTGTGGAATGAACATCGCACCTGAATCCAAATTTCTAATGAATCAAGTCAGTGTGTCTATTTGTTTGATAAGCTCTGGATATGTCACTCGTATTATCTCAGTGAACGATGTAATCTGCTAAATTAGCATACGCCATAAGAAAAGATCAGCAATTGCATTCGTCTACTTATCACAGCTTCCCATTTCCTTACGTATTAGTGATTTTTAAAATAGCGATGACTCAATATGACATAAGCCCAAGCGAATTTAACCTCTGGCATACATTCCTTAGGCACTTTTAACTGCGGGATGCCTCACCAGTGATTTCTTGGTAACGATAAAATTTGATGGAGACAATGGAGGTATTATTCGACATTGCGTTCCATTTTGGTCCGCGTTCTGGTACTTAGCGATGCAGTGGGCATGAAAACTTACTACTCGACTAGTTTTGATGCAGCAAAAGGATACTATTGAATGTGTTAACAGGTGATAAGTTGGCGATAGTTTAACGGCAAAATTTGGTACATTTATATGGCCCTTGCTTTTGCATGTGTTAAATCCTGTGACTATGCGGACCCTCATTGACTGCGAATATCGCGTTCGCGTTTTATGTCTTTGATGTGCAGGCCTATGTATATCCAGACCTAGTAAGTACAGTGTCATTCTTGTAATAGCATGATCCTGCTTTGCCCGTGAACATTTCTCTGATGCAGCAGTCAATACGGTCCCGATGCATCGGTTCATACGTGTTCAAGTCACAGTTAACATGTATATGAATGCTATTGATGATCACGCGTTCATTGGCTGAAGTTTTGCTGGTGCGATCAAAAACAAAACAGTCATGAATCTGCGGAAAATGCCACTTTGTCCAATCAGATTCGATGATAGACGCCACCTGTGAAAGCAAGCGTTTGATTGGAGTGTGTCTCAATGCCGCATCAGATCAACACATTCCTGGCGAGCAATATTCAGAATCCTAAGTCCTGGAGCAAGGGGCTGGCGTAGCTTGACTGTAGAGGGTAGCGGCATTTCGTGAGCTCTTAAACCCACCGTTACGGGGTAATTGAGAGTTAGTTAAGGACTGGCTTGACGCGCAGTGCTATCCACGGAGCGATAAATAACACAATATATTTCCTCATTGGCAAAGTATCACAGAAATTAACGCTGCGCGACTTGTCTTTGGAACTGTCTTGATCACATTGATTGGAGGGCAGATGCAATGGGGTGGGGGTGGGGGTGGGGGTGTGTTTTGATTAATCGCATTCTAAATTTTGCTTTCC
>CM067355.1:21016203-21108703 GCA_034190875.2 Urechis unicinctus
GTCATTTGTCCCATGATGGTTATGGATATCGTAGATATATTAGTCACAGGACCGAACGTAAATTATCTGCATTAACAATAATCTTCAACATCTGGGGTATGTTGTTTAAAGATTGTGGAAGGTGTCTAAGCCCATTTGACGAAATGACACCCATTGTGGGCTGCAGCGAGCGCTCTGGGTTCGAAACACCACGGTGCACGACACGTGAGACAGAACTGAAAGCATGGGTTTCAAATGGGGTCACAATTAGCAAGTCCGTCATAAAAGTAACCACGGGCGCTATATTGCATATTTGTTTTAGGGTGAGATGCAGGATTAGTTGGAGGTCGACCTCTCAGATCATCACTGAAACGGTGACATGTCATCATGTGACTGGTGATTGTTTTGATGTGTGTGAAAACTGGTATCTTGGAGAGAAGTGCATGGAACATATCAGTCAGTATATTGGTGCTTCCTAGGGCTAGAACATCCACTTCACGACATCCAGTCACCGTGCCCCTGTGGATCAACCACAAACATCCATTCGTGTTTAGGAAGAAACGAACGTTATAGATAAAATGGAAAAATAAAGCAGACTTACCTGTATGGTTAAGATTGATTAATATTCTACCAATCTCATCTGCTTGGACACGCCTTGAACAAAGCTGATGGGAGGATGCGAGGCTATGATGTGGTTTGAGTTTGACAGCTCCACGATAGGTGAAGGCTGATCTGGCCTTATTCATGCCGCTATATCCCAGGCCGGCGTTGTATAAATGAGTGTGTAAATCCAAAATAACAAAGACTGTTGTGTGGTGAGGGTCTATATTATGACCTGCAGTGAATGTGTTCCATTTATTGAGGTGTACTTTATATTGCTTTCTTGTGCCTGTTCTCCATGATGAGATTATTATATCTTGTGTTAGTTTGCTAATGCTTTCTTTCTGCAGTCTCTCCGTGACAAGAGGCAAGCTGCCAAGGATACAATGAATGTATGCGGGTCGGCTTGCATTGTCAGAAGGGTCGGTTTGAACATTAGAGGTGCTCTTTCTGTCATTCGTCTGAGCATCGGGTACCAGGTCTGCGTGGGCTATTGAAGAGGAATTAGGATCGCTTTTGTCCCATCGTTCTACAGCTTCCTCAGTACGCGTGGAATGACGCTGAAAGGCGATAACAGATTGATTCCATTTCATATGAAAAGCGTCAATAACTATAGCCTTAGGGCCTGGTCTTCATGATACGTATGGTTTGAACTGGCAATTTAAACGGGAAGCGAACATACCTATGTCGGGCTGCCCGACATTACGCCTTCAGACCTCGTAAGTCTGCTTTAAGTTCAAGTACGTTGATGTGATCTTGTGATTTGTCCCACCTGGTCGTGGATTGGCGCATGCCGCGACTGGATAGCTGGGTACGGCAGCTGCCGCTGTCGTAAGGTCGAGGTCGCCGCTGACCCCGCTGGCTTGACTCCAAAAAAGGGAAGCGTTTGGGTGAAGAAGTGGAGGTGCGATCACGTGTCCCACCTCGCGAATACTTGTTGTATCCAGTCAGCTGGCGTGTAACCTTGGTGGGTTCACCAAGGCTTTTGACAGTATTTCCTAGTTCTTCCTCGCACAGCAGACCAGTGACAGGCTCTGGCTCACTGCACAAAGTTTTTAAAGTCCTCTTTCAACTGAGAACTATCACAGAGCAGACCTGTGGCTTCTGATAGTCCCGACATGGTTTGCTGATGAGTGGGACAATTACCATCCTCCATCTCTGCTGTAACGAAGTCGTTCAGGACGCGATGACAGATGCAACGATGCCAGCGAGCAAAAGTTTCTGAACACGCTGAATCATAGCTTCCAGAGTGTGCAGGCAGAGCATAGTGTGAAGGTGACTAGAGTGGATAGCAGTTGTGTTCTCTTTCTAGTATTTCTAGTTACTCAATGATCTCCTCAGATATGTACCCTTTCTCTTGTCATAACATCAATTTATTCTTGTTAATTCTGCACCTTGATAGCGGTAAAACAACAACTAAAACTCAATCACCATTTAGACCCCAAAAGCCCGTGATAGAAGTTTGAATTAGTGGTCCGCATTCTCCTGTAAGAAGGTAAGAATGTCACTTCTTGTTTATTGCATCATAATATTAGAGGCCAGTCCTTAAGAGATAATACAATGAATAAATCAACCAGGTAAGTATATTTGGCCTCTCTCATTCTAAGTGGGTTCAAAGTTTTCCTTTTTGACACAGGGGCACAGTGAATGGATGTTAAGTGGTAGTGATTAGAGTTATTCGGAGTGCGCCGGGGTCATGTTTACAACAGCTGATCGGGGCTTGCCATGCAGTCATTATAAACAACATAAACACGGCCTACTTTACCGAGAGTTGATATATCTGCGTTTTGTGATACCCCAAGTGACGATGGAAATTCGAATCAACCATAAAGTCCGTGCTCACCACACCTAACTTTATCAACAATGAACCCTGGAAGTACAAATGTCATCATACATATGCAGAGAAACCCCGCCTAACGGGAGGGACGAGGTGTCATTTCATTTCCATCCGTGTCATACAGTGCATTTGACAAACTGGGTCATGACTAAACAAATACACGACTCGTGTGGTGTATACATGACAGGTTTCCTCTTTGCTCTTCGCAACGTTGTCACGAGAAAAAAAGTATAACCACGATGTAAATGGGTTAGTATCAAACTTCCACATCATATGTAGCATTAGGGTACTAACGGTATCTGTAGCGTTTTCGACCAGCCAATGTGCAAAATTTCCGAGAGCTTTACTTTTATTACTAGTGCAATTATATACAGTCAGAGTAAAGGGATAGTGAACAATGAAAACGTTGATCATCAGCATCCATATTAATATGCATTCATAACACATCAATTATTTCTACCTTGTCAATCGGCTGGGATAAGTAATCCTCGCTGCAAATGCGTGTTTACGGAGTTTAAAAAGAAATCAGGTAATGGTTTATATGTCATTTAGACGGCAATTATTACGTTACGGATTATATCACCTAGATATATGAAGAAGTGATAGATGTGTTTTGCGTTTGCATTGTATTCACGCAGCTAAAGCCCACAAAGTCTACTCGTGAACAATCCTAGTTTATGTCTCTTCGGTCATCTCTTCTGTCCCACTTTCTGCATCAGGCGAGTTTACATACAGATGCTGACTGTAATGCACGGACGTCTCGCCATCGCTCATTTCAGGCTTTGGCTTATCATCAATTATCGACATGTACATGTTCCTGGCTGGAGGAAGCGGATAAAGAGCCTCATCAGGAATCGTCTCATAACCGTCAGCTGCATCATAGACTGGTGTTTCATAGGAGTCCTCGTCTATTTCGTCATATGTGTGGTGTGAAATTCTTCCCAGACCATATATTGGTGACGATATTTCCGGCCTGCTTATTATTGGCTCCATGGTAAGAGTGACAGGATGCAGATAGGCGTCATCCATGGTTCTGGCATTTTGGTCATGAATGAGGGGAGGTTCTGATGTGAAACGTCCATGATTTCTACGTCTGATAAGTCAATACCAGTAACTGTGTAGATAAATTTAAACAGCAGAGCGGTTGCAGAATTAGCAAGGCACATTTGGTATATCTTTCTATGCTACAGCAAAATGTCAACAGTAAATACCAGTAAACAGCAGCAAAGATGAGTTGTCCGGTAAGAACACAAACCAGAGCAATTATTCCCAGCGCAACAGCTGCAAGCAGATGTAATGTACATTGTACATGATTGAGTGACTGGGCGCTGCTCGATTTAATGCAAGAAAACCAAGAAAGCCATTGCTGCAGAACTCAGCATGAACTCACCAGCAATTGTGATCGTGTTGGATGCATAAGCCACACCATTATCGCTTGCTTTATCATTATCGCCCAGTGTATATCTTGGCTCAATGGCTGTATCATGTTAACAGTATAAAGGCAGATCGTCCACAATTAATCATAATGTCAATATTATTTTTCGTGATTTGACAAAAATAAGAATTGAATTATCTTCAAACACGCCAGGAATGGATCAAAGCTTACTGGTGCTTTCAGTAATATCGATGCGTTCTGGTGTTGATGACGATGATGAAAGGTTGATGCGTGACGTATTAGGTTCATTGTGTGAGGTACCATCACCTATATATCAAATACAGATAATTCGAAATATATCGGCAGTAATTTTTTTACAAACGACGTAAAGAAGCGGGACAATTATCCGACTAAGAGGCGTCTCACAAGCTCCCTAGTTGAATATATGTTGTATCCCTCCATTAAGTATAAATGGATTAAATTGACTTGCATTAGTAGAACGTATTATGTTGCATTCCTGACACAATGGGATATCTGCCGGTAAGGTAACAAGAAACCAGCAGCGTTTTAAAGAATCATTAATGAATGTAACTTATCACCATCTTAACTGCACTTGGCTATCAATTAAATGCGTAGCCAAAAGCCAGCGGCGGGTAATGCAGTCCTTCATGGATTGAATTTTTTACTATTTATGATATACGCTACATATGGTACATATGAAATGCCTCTTGTCTGAACATTGTGATGTGCGCCATAATCCATCCAGGTTTACAGTGACGCATGTACCATTGGAGAAAGCAGGATGACCAGGCGCCCAGTTGGTGTAGTGCACTCTGCCTCCATACTTTGCTGGACGTTTAATAAACAACGAGATTTAGGTTTGTGGGAAGCAGTCCAGTACTTATAGCACACAATACCATATGAACTAACACAATACACAATTGCAACATAAGCATATATACATTCTGGCTGCCACGTCCATGCCATGACAGCCGTCCACCCGCTCCCAGTCCGCGCTTTAGTGGATAAAGCAGCAGCACGTTAATAAAGGGGAACAAATTCTCGAATGATTATTAAATAGCGTCAACTTATACATGTAATCCACTTGAACAGTACACATAATATACGCACAAGTTATTAACGTATTTTGACAAATATACGATCCTTCCTGTGTATATAATGTCCTTCTGAAGGCTAGCCTTACCTTTTGAAGGATCACAATTCTATGCCAATGAAAGCCGAATCACATGCGATAATTAATACTTTGTTTCTCACCCCTGTCTTGAACGCCATTTATTTTGTTAAACAGCTATTTTTTTCATAATTTCCTTATGTGCTCTATGCAGCAATTGGATTGAAACGAGATGCATGAATAAAATGGATTAAAATTCCATTGTAGGATTTTATAGCAGTCATACTTTTGATAAATTGTTGCCACAAATAAATATTTAACCAACACTTGCGCTTCCCATTCAAAGCCGAGATTGACTGGCAAACACAATTATATATTCGTGAAACTAGACACTCTCCATTAAAACATATGGATAAAAATAACTCGACTAATTAGTTGGGGTTAAACTGCGCATGATAAGCAGAAAAATCACTACGTGCGTTATTGATCATAGTAGTTGCTCTAGCGCTGTGATCTTGGAATAATTTGCTCGGATCTAAATATCTGGTAATGGCTGCTTGTCCTGGGTTAGTGATCTACACATTGCTGCAAGGTAAGTGCAGATATTGCGAGTTTGAATTTAAATATATTGGCGTTTGAATCAATGGTTAATGGTATTTTATGTTGCAGTCGCATGTGTAGCATGCCTGTCGTTAAACACAAAAGCCACATCTAAGAGTATTTGTGAGGACCAAGGACACCACTTAGTACAACCGGTTGATGATTACGACAACACTGAACTTCAGAATTTCATGGTGGCAAACAATATGTCCGAAATTTGGCTGGATATCGAGATATCAGCAACATTCTGGCATAAAGCACGAGGTGTTTAACTGATTACATTACAACAATAAAAAGAAAAGCTTAATTGTTTGTTCGTAGCCATATCAAGCAGGTAGGGTAACAATAAGTGTGTGTACTTTGATGCAAGCGCTTCATGTGCTATTATCTGCTGTCAGACGGCTTGCCATTGTACAACCAAGGGTGCTACTCTATTGATGACCTGACAAATCTTTCAATTAAGCCAAACAAGACACTCGCAAATGTAGAGGCCTGCCTATTTTACTGCATTAGTGCAAATGCGGATTATGCATGCATACAGGTTTGTGCATGATTTTTATGCATATTTGATGACATTTGGCAACTTTTTATAGCACATTGCCATTTTCTTCAATGGTTTACTACTTCATTTCAGGCCGTGAAAGAAATACCAACGTTGGAAGTGCTGTGCATTTGCACCAGACGTGTTCCAGTTATGCTACGTCAAGCAGATCTTGGGTGCAATGTTATGTGCAATTCGCGCTCTAGTGGATGTGGATCGGTGATAAACAAGACCGTCAGGATATATTCAACAGGTTTGGGAGCGTTTTTCTCCATCTAAATAATTATTGTATGGTTTTATACCACATATAACCTGTTGCCATGTTAGCTTTCGATGTGGACACAAATTGGAGTTGGGACGACGACAGTAGCAGATACCTATGTGGCATTCAGCAACGCCAGCCAAATAGCCTGGCAGCTTGGGACTGTCGTGAAAATCTAAGTTATACTTGCAGCGTCGGCAGTGATCTTATCCGTAAGTCATATTGTTCCAGTTTAAGTAGCCACTGCACTAATAGGCTAAACAAATTTGAGTATTTTTATTTGGTAATTTTTCCACAGCTTCCGACTATCGAATGTCATGGTTTGAGGGCAGCTGGAATTGTTTCAAAGAGGGAGGACAAATTGCGTTAGCCGGGATTGGGTGGGCGAATGTCAAGGCATGGATGTGGCAGCCTGAAGGTCCATTTTCATTGCTCTGTTGTAATTCGACATTGCTGTCCGTGTCGTTCGAATTTGTTCTGACCTATTTACCGTTCAGCGTGTGTGGGACCTCTAGCTAGATATGGAGTTGAAGTTCGCTACACCAACTGGGCGCCCGGTCACTCTGCTGCCTTCGATGGAGCATGTGTCATCGTAAGCAGGGATGGATTGTGGCAAACATCGAACTGCTCAGACACTCATCACTATAAGTGCGCCAGAGGTAGTCAATTTAACAATTAAAAAGGTCTTACGCTTAATGGATTTGTCAAAATACATTAACGCTGAGTGCTCTCAATCTCATATTGAACGTGTGAAAGTATACCACCTGTTGTTACATCTGATGGAAATATTATACTGTCATCACATAAAGGTTGATTAAAACCCGGCAGCTCAGGGTATCTGTACGATGGCTCCTGCAGCTATGGCGGTTTTCGAGGGCAGGATATGGGACGCTCTACGGGATTGCGCCGAATCCGCCGTTATGCTACTACTTATTTCGGTCAATGTACTGCATTGTGTCATAAGAATATGTGGTGCATACGCGGATCGGGAAGTTGCATATATATTTATTACCAGCAACCCTGATATGGGGTGTACGGAAGTTAATGTCCGTACCATTTGTTAATAAGTGCTAGATTCCGACCTAGTCAAGACGATTACATGTCGAGCTTACAACCACTACGAATATATCAGTGTTTAGGGGTCTTACGGAATATCTGTGAGTGTATGTGAAATTGTTTAAGCGTGTGCTGACGGTGATAAAGGTGAAAGATGTTTATGAATGAATCATTGTTATCACTGTGTTACTGTGTTTCCCCAATCCTTGAATCCTTATTTCAGATGTGTGCAATGGGTACAAAGTACCAGCCGGTTGACTTCCTCCTTAGACAGTCTGATTCCTTACACAGAAACAGTGTACCGTGTAGTGAGCATTTTGAAAATAACCAATTCATGAACCAGAACAAAAATTCCCTGGTTTGGAATGCCATTCCTTCAGTTTTTGAGGAGTCCGTTCTGACAGACAGAGTCAATCGTAAGCGACCACTACCTACTGAGAAATGTGATTCTGACTAAGGTCAAATGTGAAAGTAAATGCAGAAACATAACTATGATCTTTTTATCATCTCATATATGATTTACATCTTATCGAATAATCTTTCTACTGAGATTCTCATCATTATTTGTTGAGCCATTCTCAAACTAAATCAGTTAACATTTGTCCAAGGTTAGAGTCAGTTATGTCTGCGTGTGAATAGTCAATGCAGATAGGACCAAACCTGCAGAGAATGTAGAGGACTTAAGGGGTGGGAATCATACTCCTGAAGTCTCAAGTGCTTGTGAAGAAACAGTGATTACGACTTTTGAAAAGCAGAGGAAGTTAATCCATGCACTTAGAATGCAGGTAATATAAGCTAGTTAATTGTCTGTTATATATATGATTATGCCAAATTATAAATTTTATGAATACTGATGTGCCGTAGGCCATGAGACTGAAGGTAAAACTAAGATCAGCACATGGGAAGGCTGGCAGGTCTACAGTGACATCAACCAAAAGACACAAACAAAAGACATTGATGGAGCTGAAGACTTTTATGAGTCAATATCTCACAGGTATTAATGATGGAACCACTTGTTGAAGAAGTACCGTACAACCGCTGGTTGATTCTATGTCCACATATATAGCTAACACACACACACACACACACACACACACACACACACACACATATATATATATATATATATATATATATATATATATATATATATATATATATATATATATATATATATATATATATATATATTTATCTCCATCAAGGATTATAAACTATTTTCTACGAAATTGTGCTACTATATCATTTGAACTTCACCTTTAATTGTACTGTTTTTCAGCAATACAATGCAATTTTTTGTGACTCTGAGAATGTCAACGAAGAACAAAGAGGGGCAAGATTGTCTGTTAAAGATAAATCCCTTGCCTTCCTTCAAGCCCAAAACTTACCGCTTGCTAAGCCGCATATTGTGCTGGCCATCCATTCAAACACTGAGACAAGTGATGCAAAACATAAATGTAGTACAGGGTTTTAATGCTGAAATACTTTAACCCTTGAAACTGAAAGTAACAAACTTACCCAATAAGGCCAGACATTTATGCATTGTGTTCGATGAGATGTCTAAAACAGAAGGCCTGTCATATGATGCAAGTCATGATTTAGCAGAGAGATTTGCATACTGCAACAACAAACAATTTGCCAACCATGCCCTAGTTTTCATGGCAAGAGGATTAGTTGAGCAATTGAAGCAACCCATTGGTTATTTTCTAAGCAGTGACCGGGGCTCAAATAAAGCCATTGCTCCTCGAGTCAATTAGAAAATTGACAGAAATTGTCATGCATGTAATGGCCATTGTAGGAGACCAGGGCTCCGACAATGTTAATCTCCTGACGAACCAGCTAAAGGTTTCAATTCAGAAACCATATTCCCCTGTTGAAGACCGTAAAATTTTCACAATCAATGATCTACCCTACCTACTGAAAAATATTCGCAACAACTTTTATTGTTGATAACCATGTTATCTCATGGGCATATGTAGAAGAATTCTATGAAAATGATTCCAGTAAGATGGTCAAACTTGCCCCTTAACTAACAAAAACATAATTCACTTGCCACCCTTTTCCACCCTCCGAGTAAACTTGGCTGCTCAAGTCATCGGCCATACAGTTGCTTCTGGTAAAGTGGCAAATTTCTCAATGTACAGGAACCCGTCGCCCTGCATGTCTTCGAGGGTGTGTACTGACTATCAGTCTGATATTCCATTCTTACTCACAGCACGAATCAAACAGGATTGTTTGGAATACCTTTTTCAATTATTCGTGCGAAAGGTTACTCTAGTGATAATCTAGACAGTGGACAATTCAGAGGAGCATTCTGTCAGGTATAACTCTTTGCACTGGAAGATTGATGGCATAATCAGACATTGCCTTCCGGTAACAGGTCATGGTGGATTCTGTGATGTAGCCGGGACGACTGTCTAATTGCGCCGAGGATGTAGATGTATTTTTGCTTTCTCTGAATAAGGTAATGCTTTTGACTATTGTTGGTACTTAATGTGTTATTTTTTACGGCACTGTAGCTAACAGCAGCGCCATACACTGCTCCAGTAACAGCAGGGACAGTTGGAATGTATGAGTTGCCACCTGATATAAAGGCCATGATAAACATTGCCAGTATCCCAACCATAGCAGACCATCAGGATGACCTCTCACACCTGGAGGTCTATGTCCTCGCTTACATTGGCGGTTATATCGTTCGTAAAATACGTGAGGAGCTGTGCAACATGTGTAGGGTACAAATCAGTAATGTAACTGATTTGAATGACTCTGCCTATTAATTATGGGTTTAAAAATTACGCAGAAGCACAAGAGGGCCTGATTGTTCCTAGCTCCGGTGGAACGGTATTATGAATATATACCGTTCTGCTTCGATCGTTTTCCGCGCGTCGCAGAAAAGACAGGAAAAATAGACAAGTTTTCACATGTTTGATAATTTATTTAAATGCATGAATGTTTCTGGTACCATCCATGTAATCACTGTTTTTATGGTTATGTGATATTGTATATTTGATTGTTTATTGTTTCGTACAATAATAATTGATGAGTCACCTACTACTGTTGTACTTTTTAAATGGATACAAACTATATGAGGATTACATGCTTGCCACTATGGGCGGCTTGCCGCCGGTGGGCCGACGGCTATCACCTAGTCACGGCCAACCAATGGCCAATCAGCGTTGTGCTATCTGGGTTATTATTAAGCAAAGTAAGAATGTAGAGAAATATTAACATTCATCATCACTGTCAGGATGGAGGAATGGCAGCCCAAAAAAGTGAATGGGTAAGCCTCCATGGGGAAAAAATGGAAACATTTCTACACCCAGTGAAATAAAGTACCTAGCCTGCTCGTGCAGACGCGAGGAAAGCAAAGACGCTGTGACTCATATTTATCCATGATCTGACTAACCAATAGCTGCCAGATGTATAAAGATAATTAAAGAATAAGTCGCACGTTGTTGATGATGGAGAGCACACGTCGTTGTCTCAGGTACAAGCAATGTAACGACCTTTCAACACCTAAATGATATAAAAATCACAATTTGACCGGATACTTTGACCTTCGCATGGCCCTGATAGGCCAAAAAATTTTAATGCCTGCACCATGCCAATTCTCTCGCTCTTGACGATTGATGACAATATAATATCACCATGCACAGTGCGGACATAAAATTCGATGACAGTAAACAGCGCGTACGCTTTGAGAGGCGAACTGTTTTCGATAGGTCTACCATAGACCGGCCGAAGTGAACCCTCTTAGCGAAGCTATAAACTCTTTGGGCTCACTTCAAGTGTCTCTGTTGTGATCCCTACCCTAATTATAACACATTGCAATCGTGGTTTTAAGAAACGCCGTGACAAAACGCTATGATAATAACGCTTCAGCTAACAGGTGGCGTATCCACATATTTCCTCGGGCGGAAGCCTCGAGTGAGCTCTCTTAGCAAAGCTATAAACTCCTTAGGAATCTACCACGCTTTCCGGCTAATCATTAAGAGCCAACAGCATTCAATCTGTTCGCGTGATTATATAGCTTGATCCGACTGAAGATGTCAGGACGTAACGTATCTGTCCAAAGGGCCTTTATGCTGATGACTATGGGGTGCCGAACTGCTGCCATTATGCAGTAATCTGCAGATTTAGATGCGACTGATATATGACGATGATGAGAGAAATGTATTATGTAATTCGAATAAATTATTATTAAGACATTGGGAGCCACACATGTCGACGACCACATTAGTGAAATCTCAGTTGCTACCATATTTGTCAATAAAACCAACATTTACTGACAAGTTCATAAGTGGTTTAAGTGTCAGACGTATCAATTACAATCAAGTTTGATGATAGCTACACAACCGTTGCGGGCAAATGGATACATCTTATAAGATGTTATAATCAAAATGATCTGCTGTGAACCAGAGCTCGCTGTAGGCTCCGAGTCATGCAGGATTTATAACGCATACATCGCGATATATTGGATATATTCATCATGCCTAATGTAGACTACTTTAAAACCGAGAAAATATTGCATATGTCACTATATTCCGAGATAGCTTGATATTCTCTTCTGCAACGAATTGCTTTATTTTAAGGTTTTAATTTTTTTTTTGCTGATAATTGCACTCAAATGTTTAATATGACTAGAGTGCTACGAGAAAGAATTACCAATGCGTCTGCAATCACCTGTGTAGTTGTTTTCCTCCATGATTTAACCATATATCATATGAAAACTTTAGGTTTGAGCGATAATGAAAGGTTTTTCGTGCAATCAAGTCCATAATAGGGCAACTTAGTTGTAAATCAAGGAATTCGAACATATAGATAATATAATCTGGTATAACTTTGATATAAAAACTCGTTAAGAACGATTGTTAAGTGATGTTCTCTATCTGTAGAAAGAAATTCTAAAGAGCTAACATGTTTGAGTCGGTCATTCCATTTTCTACTGCTGTCACCAAATAGTGATATTTGAGCTTGATTGACCGCGTGCAGACTGCAGGTGTAGATAATGGATACAGTGGCCGAGTCCTGTCAGGTGCTTCAGTCAACACAAAAGCTGAGGTTCATTCATCCACTTCAAGAGTTAAAAATGCAAACCACACGTGTGTAAATGAAGAACTGAGACTTGCTCAAATTGCTCCCTCTGGTCCACTTAGCATGACCACCACTCACGATGCGACTCAGCGATGAACACACACCTGTCTCCATCAAGATTACATAATCCATAATTCATCAAATTATTTGTTTTCATTGCAATATGCTGATTCAAGCATGATCAAGTGAAATACAATATTGCTTCACAAATTATAAATTCCGGCTACCTCGACTATAGCCTGTTCATTTTATTCTAGAGTTGATTTTAATTTTACTCTTGTCTCTGCCCCCAAATCATTTTTGATAAATCATTGAACTCCATGGTTTGTTGCACAACTACTTTAAAATCAATGTACTGTAACAAATAAGCATACCCGCTTTCGCTGATACTGAATGGATATCTTGAAATCTGCAATGCTGAATTGCAGTTTAAATGAGTGGAATTTTGGTTTGCTTCAGAGACTGGTTAAGAATGTGATTCCTCATCTTATATCTGCTCCAGAGAGACACACTATATCTGGGTGAGATGTAATTTCACTTCCTCGACCGTTATCTCTGTGTACTGATGTGTTATGAAATACAGAAAACCCTGAAACGGAAGTCAGTTCACTTCTAATGGAAGCTAACGCCAAGAGGTGCTGCTACTGCTGTTAGCATAAACCTTTTGTGTGTACATAAAATATAGTTCCCTCAAATGCTGATTAAATTAGCAATGCAAGATGCAAGAGGATCAAAAAGCCATTGGAATTTGAAAATCGGGTAAGCGGTTATGATTTTATTAGTGTTTGAATTTTCAATTTTGGTCAGTTCTAGTGACAGCTATTATGTTTAAAGGATTAGGGAAAGTCTAGACCCCACAAGCTCTGAGCTACTTAGTGCGCCATGGCGCATTGTACGCGACGTGAATGGTAGTAAACTGTAACTATCGTTTTTATCGAGTTGGAAATTACAAATGTGCCACAAGCGCAGCCGCTTTTTGCGACGTTCAGCTGACGCATCGATGGATGTACATGGGGACGCTCCTACAAGTGTCACTCAAGTTTCCTGCAACCAATATTGACGAAACTTTGCTAGTCATTAGATGAAATAACGTTTTAAACGTCTATTAACTTTAGGATGATGTCTTTGTGTAAGAAAGAAGGTTTTGAAGCGGTGGAACTTAACGAAAATCTATAAATCTCCGCAATGGCGTGACGTTTACAACAGCCAATCAGATGACAGGATATCGGTGAACACCCTGCTCGGGATAGGCGATAGACCCAAGCTAGGGCCTGGAGACAGCGGCCCACGCTTTTCGCTGGGGAATTGCCACATACCTACCAAACATAAACCGATTGACCGAATATTACAAACTTTAACCGTAAATTCCGCGGTATCAATTGACGGTTCTGTTTTGTGTCATCGCCATTATTAGAAAGATAAGATGTTATAGTTTAGGCAGGAGAGGTTGGCTTGCGAAAACATTCTCTGGAAGTTGTGCTGGGATTAGGACAACATTATTCCGTTCGTAACTGGAATACCCCTTAACATACAGGAATGCCGCTTTCACTATCGTGTTCTGTAACATATCTTCTGTCTGCCAAATTTCATGCCGCGCTGAATAAATTAACCCCTGCGGAATCCTAGGGAAAGCCAAGGTGATTTCCGTGCCGCGGCTGTTACTACAGAGGCAACATTACCGTCCCGTTGATCAACTTTGATCAGTAATATCTCAAAGACTGTGTGGAGTATCAAAAAAAGAAAAGCTCCTATGCATTCTTTGGCGATTTATTATATCATAATTTAAAATTTCATGTAGATTCTAAATTTCATTAAACGCCCACACTCGCTAGAAAACTTTACTTCTTCATGTGACCTATTTTCACCCCTTGCGATAGCGGCCTTCTTGCTACTGATTGTTGTTCATGGCAGAATGAGAACAGGATAAATCATATAATCACACACCCACTTGTCTGTGGCGGCTGGCTATGGTGAATAGCATACATCCCCTGTGTGTGCAAGCGACATATGTACTCAAGAATATATAAGATATATATTCAAGAATAATTGTCTTGCAGAATCCAAATGTATCAATTAATGAAACAATGGTCACTAATGTGATTATTCATACCACAGGTTACATGGCAAAGCAAAAATGTTCAGGTTAATAGGTCATTTTTCATATGTACATATACCGTAATTACCTATTATCACTGTAAATAGACATTGAAATTGTCAGGCTGGATTATGTTAGCATTTTTGTTTTGCGTTGGTCTGGTTTTTGTGGTTGCTATGACTACAGTTAGATGTGATGGAGCACCATCTGTACCAGGTGATGAAGGCGTGTGTTGTCTACCGCAGCTCCAGACAGTCTCTCGTTCTACAGCAGGTTCGTCTGTCGGTGACGAAAGTTTGACGAAGTCATCAGCAGCCTATTGGTCTTTCAGCAACATCCATCATTTACAGGTATCACACCGTTGATGAGTAGATCATGTTGACATCTTAATAAAGCAGGTTAAAACTACTACTCAAATGTCTGATTTAGTTATCAAAGTGAATTTCCTTTCCGAATAAACACAACATATTCACTTCTCTTTTTCTTTGTCTGTTGAGGTCCTACAGTGATGTTTAGATTCCATTGCTGTTACTCTATCATTTAGTTGTAGCCTGGTGGCTAGCTATGTGTCATTTCTTTATTTAACCAATGCACTAAGTTGTAGCATGGTGGCTAGCTATATGCTATGCTAAACTTACCCAATGCACTTAGCTGTAGCCTGGTGGCTAGCTATGTGCTTTTCTCAAGATACCCAATGCACTAAGGTGTAGCATAGTGCTATTCAAAAGTTACCCAATGCACTTGGTTGTAGCCTAATGGCTAGCTATGTGTCATTTCTATATTTACCCAATAGCCTGGTAGCTAGCAATGTGCTATTCTAAAGTTACCCAATGCACTAAGTTGTAGCATGGTGGTAAGCTATTTGCTATCCTAAAGTTACCCAATGCACTTAGTTGTAGCCTGGTGGCTAGCTATATGTCATTTCGGTTGTAGCCTGGTGGCTAGCTATATGTCATTTCGGTTGTAGCCTGGTGGCTAGCTGAACTGTGTATCTCCTGACAATATTATAGCTCTACACTACTCATAACTTAGCCTAAGAAGCTTAATTTCTGGGTGATTTGATTTTTCTTCTATGTATATTTATTATGGAGGCTCCTTTGGGTGGGGGTCGGCTGCCAAGAAGCCGTGGCATTCATGTCAGCTTTTTTGGCCGGTTATGGCCCCCACCTTGCTGCCAACCTCACAAAAGATTCCACCCATTGTACTTAGTTTAAGGAATCTGTATGTTGTTACTGGTATGTATTAGTGATGTATTCATGTTTCAAACAAATTATTAGGAAATGACTAAGCATAAGTCATCCCCAGCCTTATTAGGGAATGACCATATATGGCAAGACAAATTCATAACTCTCTTTACAAGGTATTGTTCGGTTCATGTCACTCTGTCAAATAAGAAAAATGTCTGTATGGTTAAATTGTAACAATACCTTGTAGTGTATGACAAAATAAACGTCATTCCCTATCACAAAGGGAATGACCATATATGGCAGCATGTCGTTAATTATGTTCCGCAATATATATATATATATATATATATATATATATATATATATATATATATATATATATATATATATATATATATATATATATATATATATATATATATATATATATATATATAGATATATATATATATATTATATATATATATATATATATATATATATATTCAACACACATCCAGGTTCGAATATTAATATTTGATTAATTGGATTAAATTATTTTTACACAAAACCCTTTGTTTGATTTAACTGTATGAAATCATGTTTTTCTCTTGTAGACTATTGGTGGCGCAAACTTGTGTTGATGTACAGAGAGCCGGTGAGGCACATGAGACATTCGTTCAGCAATCTGAGGGCATGACACAGAATGCTCAGGAGGCTTGTGAAGAGGTGCGGGGGTGGGGTTTGCCCGACAGACAGCCCTTAATGCTGTTACCTACAACGAACACAGTTTGATTGATGGTCATGAGATCCTTAGTACACTGAAAGGTGCGTTTGCTTAAATACCGCCACAGTCATTATGGCTTATGAGAGAGTTATTCTAGTATTGGAATCCCTTATTTATCTCTGCTTTGATAGAGCTTAGTTTCTTGCAGGTGGTTTTATTAGATGTTTATTATTCCCTTGATGTGGTTTTTCAATAATTAGTCTCTTCTTCATGAAAGATTTATATTGAATATAATTTTATATTATAATATAACTCCAATTGCATATAGCCTCATAGAATTAGCCCATATCTGATCACTTAACATCACAAGCTCCAAGCCAGGTGTCTTGGTTGTCTGGAATAGCAGTTGTCATACCAAGAGTTATTCCAGTATCATAGATTCTTGGGCGACGAGCTGCTATCAACGATTTGGGCGCGATTTATTTAACATTGAGCACGGATGAATGTGTCTTTTTAGCAGCTATTCATGTTTCAGTAATTCCGTGCATGTTACGTTGCAAGCAAGCAATATACAGCCGAACAGCGTCTTAGGAAATCGGGTGGTTACAAGCACAACCAATTGGATAGAGCACCAGCATCTTGAGCTGAAATGGAATGTTTTCTTCACAAACTCAGACAGCTCTTTGTTAGACTGTTGCAGACAGAATTCTTTACGAGATTACCAGAAGAGGTGTGCATATGAAGGTTATTTATGTAACTAAAAGTAACAGTCAAGCTCTTTCAATTATTACATCAGTAAGTGGTTGCTATTCTATACCCAGCAACAACTCTAACAACTTATCAGATTGCTCTGAAAGAGATACATGCTTTCCAACATTAAAGGCACCGTATAATCATAGTGAATGATGCCAAGGAAATTAGCTTAACATAAGCTATAGTCCATATTGCGAGTACTTATGCTGTTGCTCCATATTTTGTGTACTAACATTGATGTTGGAGCCATATGCTAGCCACTTTTTCATGTTCTTTAGATATGACTTGCAAATGTCTTTGAAGGAACATTTGAATGTAAATAAACTTTATTTTTCATTTTAGCAAACTTCTCACAATCACTTGAGAGTTTATGGTCCTTCATATCAATTGTCAGATACCAATAAATAACATCCTCAAACGCAAGATTAATGATTCTTTATGACACCTGAAATTATGTTAAAATAGAGAAAATTAAATTGAGAGTTCATGGTAATTCAATATATATACAATGTAAGCTGATATACACAGTGTGATATGCATGAACAAATAGCTCAATTGTTCTAGTTAATAAACATTTCCCTGTATAGTTATTCAGTTGACATTAATATAGATGCTTTATTTCATGAAAACATAACTTGTTAATTGATTTTCTATGCTTATACATATGGCAACAAAACAGCCTACCTCAAATCAAAATATCCTTTAAAATCTAACGAAAATAATCACAGTGATGATAATCCTGACTGACAAATGCACGAACATGTTTTTCAGTTTGCAAACAAATCATTAATATTGATGCAGTATTTCATAAACAAATAAGTTATAAGTTTATGTTCTATACATACATACTGAGTAATAGATGAACAAAACAGCCTTGCTGGATTCAAAATATCATTTCAACTCATGAAAATAATCACAGTCATGTAGCCATTTGGGTGGACAAATGTACAAAAATCTGACATTAAAAAATGAAACATATCTGCCGGGAAATCATGTGACAGAGTGGTTAACGGTCATCTCCATGCAAGATTAACAGTCGTCTTGTCCCATGTTTGGTGTATCTGGCTCCCCTTGTTCCTGTGCTCTGAGTAAGCTCTTATAAGCCTCAACACCTGACACAAAAGAGGCCAGGAGCGTCCGAATGAAATCATTCTGCTTGTTTATAAAGGTTGACATACAGTATATGCCACCATCAATATATGTCAATATATTTCACTAAACTACACAGAATAGGGTAAAGTTTTAATATGGACCATTCTGAATTACATTTTTTCTTTTAGAAAACAGCAACATGTTAGACACTGCAAGATCAGCATGGATGATTCCATTAACACACCTGCCGGGGATGCTGACTTTGGACAGTAACATATAATGGTTCCAACCAATCCAAACCTGTATAGCCAAAAAGTTCACTGAAATTCCAATGTTAACACGAGTTTCTTCTAAGAATTCAATGTTAAAATGAGTGCTGAAGATGTATCAAGGAATTGCATCAGAAAGGTAATTAACAACTTACAGCAATATCACAGAAACACATGAGAGAACCACAGTAATAGTCTTCCATAAATGGTTTTGTGACCGATCCGCTTCACAAGGCGCCGCAAGAGTAGTATGATCCCTGTCTGCTGTAGTGGTTTGTGATGTTGTGATGTCTTGTGATGTGGTGGTATCCGGTGGTGTTGTCGTTAAAAGCACATATACATCTGCACATACAGATAAACATATCATACAGTCGATGTACCAAACCATTGATTTCACTCAGCATAAAAGGACCACAATCGCCATAATAATTCACTGACACTCACCGTAGCAGTATTTGCGGCACTGGGTGATATCAGGTCGGGAACATAGAGAATCACACGGACGACAATCACTTTCCTCGTGATCACAGTACAGAGGACTGTCACAGCGGCTGATACAGTGAGGTAGACATCTTGGTAGATTGATTTGGTTGCCAAAGCTGACTGTTGTGGAACAGTACCTTTCGATCTTGCAAAGTGTTTCATTGTTGCTGCCACAGAGATCCAAGCATACCAGCCTCAGTTCGTCGTAGTACTTGTAAGGACCACACCTCTCGTCATCTACACTTATCCTGCACATTAACAAGTCACATATGCATCTCAGAGAATCAAAGTGGCACTTTGTATTTAAGTGTATAATTACATTCAAGAGCATATGGACAATAATGATCTCCAAGAGCAAGTGGTGATAAAATATAAAGTACTGTGCTATCCAAATGAACTGGTGGGCAAATATCAAACCTATTGCTGTTTTGTGTGAGATGCTTCACACGCGTGTGATCATCTGCTCTTCTATAATATGTTATACTGGTCATGTTACATATATATCAGCGACAACAAAATTATAGTTTACCTTGAGCTATATGTCGCAATTGATGTGCGATACAGAAGAGCAGGGCCACCCACATTGCTATGATTTGTTCCATTGATAGCTGGAAAAGAGAAACAAAACCTATATGAGAATGCACATTGGAATCGCTTTCAGGACTTTTGTAATGAGCATCTTCCTCAAATTTATTCATATTTTAAGGGAACAAGCAATAATCTGCTCGATTATCACTAGATCATCTTCGACATTGCAATATAGTCAGTCAAATGCAATTGCCCCCCGCTGACTCTGTAAATGTCAGCACATAGCGGTCATATATAGCTTTATACTACGCAGAATGTACTAAGACTAGAGTGTGGACAAGTAAATCCAAGTCACAAACCAAGTCAGTTGGACCAAGTTACACTGTAATATAAAGAGAGTCCAATAATCAACAAATATCAGAGACATAGCCTAATGCGTAATTTGGTTTAATATAATCAATGAAAATGATCTTTTTTTGACAGAACTATAGATGAGTTGTAGTGAGGCCAGTGTATCAAAGCTCCCTTGTAGTTAAGTTTTGCTAAGTGTGTACAGCACCTGTGTTAGGAAGATGGTCAGGAAGTATGGTTCCTTGGTATTGTCAATAACTTGGTAATGAAACATGGGCCCAGGGTGCCAATGTATAATAACAAAAATGATAATTCTGACACATGCCATATGAATGGCCAGATGATGCCCAGGAGCTGGCGAGTATGCTCAAGAATATCCTTGAGGCCAAAGGATGAAATACACAGGCAGGCTGTCAAAGAACGTGAGCACAGGCCACCAAGAGGTCAACAGAAGCATATCTGGGCCGACCACAAGTAAGAGTATGAGTCTAATGAGGCAACTAATACCTCTAAATTCCTCCATGTGGTGGAAGGCATGTCTATCCATTGATATGCCATCCCATTTGATGTACATTTCCATTTAAGGTCCCCGTGCGAGTGCATATCATGCTCTTATAGCTATTGGGAGGTGGTGAGAGGGGAGAGATGCCGAGGGAATTAGAAACAACAACAGTGTGGCTAGTGCATCAAAGCTCCCTGTAGTTGCATCAGGCAGACGACATGCTATCAAATGATGCATGCTAAGATTGGGTTTTTAGTAAACACTCCAACAAGGGAGAATATCTTTAGGGTAATACCCCCAGTGTTCCGTGAGAAATTTCCAAAGTTGACCACTATTGTTGATTGTTTTGAAATTTATATTGATGCACCAAGAAATTTGTTAGCAAGAGCCCAATGTTACAGCAATTACAAAAAGCATTGTACAGTGAAAGTGTTTATTGGTTGTAATCCACTTGGGTCAGTTACTTATTTGTCAAAAGCTTGGGGAGGAAGAGCATCTGATGTGCAGATAGTTAGGGAATCAGGGTTTTTAAGCAGAGACTTGCATATGCCAGGTGACCAAATCCTTGCTGATCGGGGATTTACAATGCAGGAAGAATTTGCAACACAATGTAGTGTAGAGTTTCTCACACCAGCTTTCATAAAAGATCAGAAGCAATTTTCAGCTAGGGAAATAGAAATTTCTAGACGTATTTCTTCAGTAAGAATTCATATTGAAAGAGTGATTGGTCTCATGAAAAATCGTTACACAATTTTGAAGGGTTCTTTACCAGTAAGGTGTGTGCAGAGCATCAAGGATGAAAGTTTGGAAACCACCCTTTCCTCTATTGATAAGATAGTTAAAGTTTGTGTTGCCTTAACAAACATGGGAGAGAGTATTGTGTACAAATGATGTTACATTGCCAGAGGGTTGTATAACATTGTCCGTTGCATGTTGTTTTGTAATAAAATATTATATGAGTATATCTGTGTGGGTGTTTCTCATAATTAAATCGGCCCTTTTACCACCATCCTTTTAAAAAGCTTCAAGAACCTTTCTGGATCATCTATGATGAAGTAATGCATGTTAAACTATTCACTGTTTATCACTGGGAGGTTCGATTGCTCTACCTTGCATATCTTTAATAATCACAAGGCAAATCTGAAGAAAGCTGAACAGTCTTAATGAAAGAAATTGGTATCATAAATAATATTTATTTGTAAGAAAAAAAATGTAACGTGAGGCATAATCATACAATATTACATATTTACATTCCACTTAACAAAATGCACACAATACCTCTTTCTTTTGACATTCCTGCATGAAGGGCAATACCAAACTTTTAATGTGGGCAACCTTTTCAATTTTAAGCATTTAGGATGGAACCACTGATCACATCTATCACATCCAACCATGTTGTCTAGATCAGTAGTAGTCCTACACAGGCAGTATTCTGTCAAAATGGTTTTTGCTTCCGACACAGGCTTTTTATTTTCTTTGTCCCCAGGCGCTTCATGTTCGAGACTTCTGGTCACCAGTTCTGTCAGAATAGCATTTCTCCATATTTTGGTGAGTTTGTTGATTGCTGAGTCTAAGAAAGCCATATCTTTTGTGACACGTACAACTGCACAGTCCTTAACAGTCCAAATCATCAAATCTGAATACTTAGCATTACATACAAACATTTGTACCTGGACTTGTGTGTAGAATGGGTGGTAGGGTTTGAGGTCGAGTTCAGCATTCAAGGGAAAATCTTTCTGTAGAGCAGCTTCACTAAATGGAGTCTCACGGTACTTAAACGGACATTGGATTTCTAAAACTCCTCTGCCACAACAATCACATGACATAACAGCATCAGGGGAGGCACCAAGAAAAGGGAATTTCTTGCAAATAACCAGCCCACACTTATCAATTTTCAAATTGATATGTGGCCCAATGTGTGAGCATAAAATGTCACCTGCAGGCATTGGACCACTACTTATGTCACTTCCTGCATATAAGTGGGAGTAGAGCTGGAAGGCATCTTCCTCGTGATTTCTTCCCCATGACACTGCTGGAACATGGAGAGGTCCGCTTGGCACACAAATTTTCTTCACTAGCGAAGGGGCAGGATGGTCAGTTTGTGTGTGGAGGCAGTTGTGGGCAACAGATGCAGTGATCCTTTCAAGTCTTTGTTGAAGCCAATGCGTAGAAAAAGATTGAGCCCTTGTGGCATCATTTACAAAACTAATCTGTTCATCTGTGACAGCAATTTTGCCTAATATAGCTCCACAGTCAACCGTGGAGTCATTTGGATTGAAAAGATCCCTCAGAGGTGGGGGCATGGAGACTCTTGGGGCTGACGACTTGGTCTGGACAAACGATGCATTAAAGTTGGCAAAGGTGCTGAGTGCCACTGAATTTGTGTTCGTGACACAAAGAGCCTGCAGAAACTGCTGTTGGTCATCAGAAGTCGATGGGATGGGGGTCATTTTCCTCGGTCTTGTCGATTGTTTGAGTCTATCGCAGGCCTTCTCTTCATAAAACTGTATTTTAGCGACTGGGTATTAATGAATCAGCTGCAATCTCTATTCAAACCATCTGTTCATGGTAACTATATAAAACTATCACAAACAATAACATTATGCACCTACCCAGCTTTACAATCACAGTGTGCAGTGATGACTGTCCCAGTTGTGGTCAAAGCAGCCCATGGGTGGTGTGAGTCATCATTCAGTCTTTGTGATGGCCTAACCTCTGTTTTGAAACGATGGCTGATGCAGTCTTGATGTGGTACACAGACTGCACCCAACCACTGATAAGGTATCTATATCCATCCAACGATTTATAGTTCTTCATCTTCTCAGATGTATACACACCTAAAGCACACAACAAACAAACTAGAGCATACAATTTTTTACGAATACTTTTTTGTAAACATGAAACCAGAATCCGACGCGGTCGTGCGGTAAACACAAACGACACTTCCAAACAGCTTAAATTAACAGCAAACAATAATCAAAAATAATAAACTGTAAGGATCTTAAAAATAAATGTTTAATATACCTGGACTGTCGATCAAATAGTGGTAGATATCTGGATATTCCACACGTGGCCACTCGGTTGGGTTGTTTACCCAACGGTCGGCGAGTACCTTGTACGGACATATTTTCATCCCAACAGACGAAAGTTTGTCTTGATATCGATTCAAAGCATCGTGAGGGAGTTGCTCGTGGTATTGATATGCCATATTCCAATAGGATCTACTGCTGAACGCGTAAATTTCCGTTTATTTGATTGGAACAGCTTCTCCCTCACTTGCTGGGCCATTGTATGTGGGGACCGACGAGCAGAGGAAGGCAAAGGGGAAGGTGGATGTCACAGCCGGAGCAGACGTTATCACTCCATCCATCGAGTTATCTGCCACCTGTCTTATGTGGACCTCTGGTATGTCCAACTGGAATATCGGACAGTTTATGTAGTTGGGAGAAAAAACTTCCCATGTAATTGCCTTGCTACAAATTACTGCCCACATGTGCTTACAAGGTAAATGATGCCTCATCCAGTCCTCACAAGAGCAATTGGGTTTTTCCCCACTCACATCCACAGTGTGGAACAGGTCCCAAGATTCCGACTTTACCTTGAATGTGTGGTCCTAAACAGGCACAACAGAGGAACAGGCTAATTCTAGAGCTGAGGGCAGTCGTGCCAGAGCGTGTTTTACAAAAATTGGTGGTCGGTTGTGAAGAACTGCTGGCATCCATTCACTGTATTTCCGACTGCTCTCGAACGCCCTTATGTTGTTTATCTCATAGCTGGAATGCATATAATTACATATGAATGAAGCATACTACACAGATTTTTAAAACAAGCGATCTATTTTAGGCATTTCAGGACATTTACCATTATCTAATAATTTCATCAAACTGTGTAAGTAACGAACCAAATTTAATCTTAATTCAAATGAAACCAGAAACATTAAAACATAATAAATAAAGGAGATGTAAACCTTCTTCTACATGCAGGCAGACATTTGTCCCTCACAGTAGACACAAGTCCAGTGAGTGTGTTATCTGTATAGCCTTGAAGAAATCTTCAAATCCCTATGTTGGTGTTCTATACCGTTGGTTGTGTTTATCAGGTTTATCAGATGATGCCTGAAAGCTTTCATCCATCTCTGGGTATGACAAAAAAATAGGTGAATGCTTCTCTTGTATTGGAAAATTAATAAATGGCTTCTTTTGAATGCATGCCTTTGTTGGTTCTAGAATACATACATTTACACATAATCAACCACTTTTATCATGGGCTGCCAGAAGAAAGATGATACCCAAAATTTAGGAGGACTCTGTTGACATACACTGCATATAGCTAATTAACTAAATGGCTGCCCTGATAAGAATGTCTCTGGTTCAAAGATCAGACGTCAGTATCATATATTATGTCAAACTGGTTGACATAAAACAATTCCTTTATGAGGGAAGTCTCCAAAACAACACACTGAGATGGTTGCACCAGGTCTTTGCTTACAGTAACCTTGTGACTCTGGTAGTGTACTGTTATGCCCAATTAACACTGCCAAAAAGAGGCACATGGTACTCAAGAATTTTGGGAAAACATGAGCCATTGACTTATCTGACATAACTCGGTGCCATGCATATTGAATTGCATGATATTCACAACCACTGATCCAATTTTACTTTTTCCCAGCACTTAAGTTTGGTATAATTTTAAGCATTGGTTTATTTATATTTACATCTCTGGGAGTGAATTCAAAAATACCTTGTGGACTGGCAGCCATTTTGATTGCAGCCAGAACTTTAATCTCTCATCGTCATTCCACACATCACTATCTCTCAGTTGGTCCAAAGCCAGGTTGTAATCAGCTTCTGTTCCAGCATTCGCCAAATTACGTATCCTGGAACAATTACATTAACAGTAACAACAATCACCATAAGCAGATTGGACCGAGCCTTTTTGAAGTCAAGCTGAATTGCGTGAATTAAACAAAATTTCCTGAATGTTACATATAGTTTAACATATGAATCTAGTTTAATCAAATATAGCTGCGAAATGAAGCGTTATACGGTATATTCCGTGAACCACTACCTAATTTAGGAGAGCAACCCTTAAAGTAAAGAATTAATATGTGCTCTATTTGTACAGTATATTGCACATACAACAAGTGACATCATGGCACAGGTAGACATGCTTGTTACAAACTTACAAAATCTTAACCCTGTCTTTGTCAGCTCGAAGATCATGCTCACCCTTGCTCAGCCATCGGTCCCAGGCTTGATCTCGGTGGAAATTGCAGAGCAATACGAAGCAGTCTGTAGGATACAGATACAAGCGTTGACATATTATTAAAGTATTCGATGCAGTTGGCCATCATTTTTTAAAACTAAACAAAAAAAGACCCATTGACTCACACCCCCTTTTAGTATGATAGGAATAACTATTTGGGTACTCCAAAATGTAATATGGTAAATAAAAATGGCTTCAGAGAAGGTACATAAGGGGAGTGTAACCAACGACATTGCAATTATCACTTGATTCCAAGATAGAACCAGCAGTGATGCACAGTGTACATGTTCTAAGTGGACTGATTTATCATGTACACAAAATAATCACATTGGACCTTAGACAGTAAGAAACATTTGACTGTTGTCATAGTACTTCTAGTGAAATTAATAGTCAATCATGTCAAATGTAGAGTAATTATTGTCATGAACATGTACAACAAATTGCAATCCTATATACATAGGGTGATAATGAAGTTTCACGCCACATTACACCTGACCAGCATTAGAACAAGAGAATCAAAGTGGTGTTTCATCAAAATGTATAGATTATGGATCAGTTATACTCTTCTCTTAAATTACTTCTGAAGTGTGTATATGTAACCACATGATAGATACATAGAAATGCATATATTACCCCAACGTTGCACGCTGCGCTCCCCGTCTTCATGTTTGCCGTGTGACCGCCTTCACGCTACATTAAGAACTTGGAAGAAATATCCTGATATTCTTCAGGAATAAATTGTAAGCAGCTGCTTTAGAAGGCAGCATGCAACTTGTGACCCAAGAAGTGATGGAATGGAAGAGGAGATTGTGAATGAAAGCCCCTCCCAATAAATAGTTTTTTTTCTAGTCTGATTTGTATGGACTTAATTGTAGACGTTTTTTTCTTACTTGCAGGTTGCCCATGTGATTCTTGTATAGGCATAAGTATGGACTTAATTGCAGACGTTTTTTTCTTACTTTCAGGTTGCCAATGTGATTCTTGTATAGGCATAATCTTCATTTGGAGTAAGTCTCTTTCTGATTTCATTTTACAATATGTGTATATGTTTCAGAAAACATGGGGACGCTCCGTACAGAGACCCATTTTACAGTTGGGCTTGCAATAGCTCCATGTTAATATTTGACTCAAGAATAAATGTCTTTTATTTACCCATTGTTGTGAACTTCATGCCGGAAGCTACTTTCAGCACAGGGGGGAATACTTGTATGCACAAAGTAGCAGTAGAGTTTATAGATGTGGCTACTTTCAGCATGGGAGTTCACTGGTATGCTCAAAGTAGCTGGAGTTTATAGCTGTGGCTACTTTCAGCATGGAAATAAATGGTATGCTCAAAGTAGCTGGAGTTTATAGATGTGGCTACTTTCAGCATGGGAGTTCACTGGTATGCTCAAAGTAGCTTGAGTTTATAGATGTGGCTACTTTCAGCATGGGAGTTCACTGGTATGCTCAAAGTAGCTGGAGTTTATAGATGTGGCTACTTTCAGCATGGGAGTTCACTGGTATGCTCAAAGTAGCTGGAGTTTATAGATGAGGATACTTTCAGCATGGGAGTAGCCCGAGAATATTGATATGGCAACTTTGAACGTGGGAGTAGCCATGTATGCTCAAAGTAGCCTGAGTTGATAGATGTGGCTACTTTCAGCATGGGAGTTCACTGGTATGCTCAAAGTAGCTGGAGTTTATAACTGTGGCTACTTTCAGCATGGAAATAAATGGTACGCTCAAAGTAGCTGGAATTTATAGATGAGGATACTTTCAGCATGGGAGTAGCCCGAGCATATTGATATGGCAACTTTGAACGTGGGAGTAGCCATGTATGCTCAAAGTAGCCTGAGTTTATAGATGTGGCTACTTTCAGCATGGGACTCATTGGGAGTAAACTGATATGCACAAGTAGCCTATGTTAAGAAATCTATGTGGCTGCATTCAATATGAGAGTACAATGTCGTCTTTTTATTTCTTACATGGCAAATAATTCCACTGCTTCACTTGCTTATCCGCATGAAGTTTACTGTCGTCTGACACATTGTTTACTTCAAGGCAGAGGCTACGTACGGCAGCCGTACGAATAGATGGGAACTGGCTATTCGTACGGCAGCCGTACGAATAGATGGGAACTGGCTATTCGTACAGCAGCCGTACGAATAAGAAGGATTTTGGCTATTCGTATGATTAATTGGGGGCATTTTGGCTATTCGTATCGGTTGTTTTGGCTATGCGCACAATACCAGTAGCTAGTTATACAGTTAATGTCTTTCATGACAGCTCAGCATATTTTATCATAGTACCATGTCATTGTAAGTGTTGTGGTGGAATGTTGAACTTCAATATATATGCTCTTATCTGTGCAAATACTTTGTACTTTGCCTAGCAATGTTGTACAAAGTTAAGAATACAAAGGCCTAGAAGCGTGGAATAGTTGGATGGAACTTAGTTGTTGTAATCAAGTATTCGCCTATTTAGAAAAATACCCAAAATATTAAGGATATGGATGCTTTTTCCACTATCACAAAACACCTCCTTGGCTTTGTAATAAAATTTAAAAGATATAGCTATGGATTGATAGAAATGATCAACAGAGTGCTGGTAAAAGTAAAGTAACAATTTGTATTGCAGTTGTGAACAATGTTTATTCACACTTTACAACTTAAACAAACCAGTTCATGAAACACACACACACCTTTTCCAAGGGTGCTGGTAAAAGTAAAGTAACAATTTGTATTGCAGTTGTGAGCAATGTTTATTCACACTTTACACTTAAACAAACCAGTTCATGAAACACACACACACCTTTTCCAAGGGTGCTGGTAAAAGTAAAGAAACAATTTGTATTGCAGTTGTGAACAATATTTATTCACACTTTACAACTTAAACATAACAGTTCATGAAACACACACACACACCTATCCCAAGGACAGGAACCATTGCCTCTGGGCACCTCAGCAACAACACAGACAAGTAGTTACGAGTTAGGTCGGTTCATACATAAAACATAATGCGGTAATGACAAGCTACCAGAAACATTAGCCATACAACATGAAACTGTTACTTTATAACTTAAACATAACAGTTCATGAAACACACACACACACACACCTTTCCAAGGACAGGAACCATTGCCTCTGGGCACCTCAGCAACAACACAGACAAGTAGTTACGAGTTAGGTCGGTTCATACATAAAACATAATGCGGTAATGACAAGCTACCAGAACATTAGCCATACAACATGAAACTGTTGCTTTATAACTTAAACATAACAGTTCATGAAACACACACACACACACACCTTTCCCAAGGACAGGAACCATTGCCTCTGGGCACCTCAGCAACAACACAGACAAGTAGTTACGAGTTAGGTCGGTTCATACATAAAACATAATGCGGTAATGACAAGCTACCAGAACATTAGCCATACAACATGAAACTGTTACTTTATAACTTAAACATAACAGTTCATGAAACACACACACACACACACCTTTCCCAAGGACAGGAACCATTGCCTCTGGGCACCTCAGCAACAACACAGACAAGTAGTTACGAGTTAGGTCGGTTCATACATAAAACATAATGCGGTAATGACAAGCTTCCAGAACATTAGCCATACAACATGAAACTGTTACTTTATAACTTAAACATAACAGTTCATGAAACACACACACACACACCTTTCCCAAGGACAGGAACCATTGCCTCTGGGCACCTCAGCAACAACACAGACAAGTAGTTACGAGTTAGGTCGGTTCATACATAAAACATAATGCGGTAATGACAAGCTACCAGAACATTAGCCATACAACATGAAACTGTTACTTTATAACTTAAACATAACAGTTCATGAAACACACACACACACACCTTTCCCAAGGACAGGAACCATTGCCTCTGGGCACCTCAGCAACTTAACAACCAGGGCAGAAAAAAATGCCTCTGGGTCGCTTGGTAACATTGGCACACTGAAAGTGGTACCACAAGTAGCAACCAGAGCAGAGGACCCATTTAACTTGTTTATGGGGAGGATTTGTACATCTCTCCATGGCAGCACATCTGTTGCTAGTGGCTGCATCAGCAGTCATGAGGCAGTTAGCAACATAGCATCTGTACTTGGAGCAGTGTTGCTGATCCATGACTGATGGCTGTGCCCCACAAGCCAATGCCTCTGCATTCTGAAAGCAGTCAGGAGTGGTTACAGTTTTATCATGCATCTTCTATGAATGGTCATTCATAAAAAGTCACTCAACAAATCCAAACAAATAGCCTAACATAAAGAAATGAACAGCAACAGAATGGGTCATACCATTAGGACAAAAACGCCACAGCTGGACCCATCACTTTGCTGCCCACTGAGTGAAGGTTCATGCTGCCAGTCCAGCAGAATTTCCCCAGTGACTCTGGCTCTTATATTCATGTACTTCCTGAGAACACAAAACAAATAAAAATGAAACATCTCCTTCATTTCCTATTTTTTGGGCTGAAATGTGCCTGTGAGACTTACTGCCAGTGGCTAACCAGCTGAGCCTCGCCATCCTTGTAGCGGTCATTCCGTTGGAGCGAGTTGAGGAAAAAAACCGCCCTTTTAGCAATGTCTGCCACGAACAGCATCCAGTGTTCTCCTGTTGACTGGCGTCCTTTGACAAAGGTGCTTGATGCACCAAAGCAGTGAGGTATCATGACATACCTGTAGCTGGCCAGTTTTACCTTTACATAACAGTACAAAACCCAACTGTGTTAAGCATAGAAATTGTGGTTGCCTTTGCCTTTAAGGCTGCTCCAACAAATGTATGCTTGCTGTTGCCTTATTGTGTTGGAGGATATGGGTCTACAAACACGCTAATCAGTTTGGCATGAGTAATGGCTAGCAAAACAATATACCATATATTTATATGGTTATAGCATACAAGAAACCAAGTTTTTTGCACAATAAGTCTTTTGGAAAGATACAATATAAAAAATCCTAATCCTGGCACCATATATATGGAAAACCAATAATCTTACATACCGATCCAAACAACCACTCAGTATATCGCCCTCTCTCCCATTGCTGAGTGATATGGCACGGCATTCGGAACAATATCCTTGGGTGCTCCATCTGCGGCTGCTCCATGTAGCTGTCTATGACCTACCAAATGGTTAGGAAGTGAATTAGGCCTGCTGGATAATCGATGCAATACAATCTCAATAGATTTTTTTGTACTATAGAGCTATTCATACTAAGATATTGGCCCATCAAGATAACTCCACATACCAATAGAATAGTTGCTTGTGTTCTGTCAGCGCTGAGGTCCTCTACCACTTATCTATTTGTTAGGCAACAACCATCACCACATTCATAAGTCACATGTTTATATACCTGACCACCATTTTTCCATGACAGGTTCCATGAGTGGTTTCATAAGATTTGAGCCAACGCTGTTGTACTAAACTGTCCTCAAAAATACTAACACCACTTCTTTTGCGAACAATGAAGATGTGGCGACATGGGAGACCATGGGAGATTGCAAATGAGCAATTACACGAGGTGGTTGAGACTGTGTATTCACAGCCCACAGAGTTTGTCAATTTGACAGAGCCATTGACCTCTTTAAATGTGTAGTTGGCGCTCCTTGTCCGGGAGAGCTGCTTGACAACCAACTTGTAGGCATATGGCGTCAGGATGTCACAGTACTGACTTGCCTCTTGTCTGCAGGGGTCCCTGTCAACGGTTTTCTGGACGTCACCCAAACTCTTCATAACAGAGGAGTTGTCCATCTGGCCTTGGTAATACTCAATGACAGACTGCAAGCAATCAGCCAGAGTCATATTGGCATGTACTACGCGTTTGAGTTTTTGGTGGAGGGACTCTAGACTGTTTGTAGTTGTCACCCCCAGAGTCAAATCCGCATCAACAAGATATCGGACCCACTGGCACTGGCAAGTATGCCAGTTGGCCACGAAGTATGCATTAAGCCTATCTGGAGCTGTTTTCTGCATACTCTTGAATGCCTCCTCATAGGCTTCAGCAGTTCGGGCATGGAGCATTTGCTGCAAGATTACCCGGATCCTTTCCTTTTCCTCAAGGGAGCACTGCAGCTTGGCAACTTCCTGCCTGAAAGTCTTGCTCACATGAAAGGCACATATCACAATGTGTGTATCTGGGAAAACATTTTTTATGGCCTTCACTTCTGTGAAGTCTTTGTCAATGACAAAGGTCCTGGTCTTTTTTTGAGCTTCTCGGTCCCTTTGAACTATGTGGTTCAGCAAACATTCTATGTTCTCATGGCTTTCCTCCGCTATGAAAGCATAGCCACATGTCTGGCCTTTCCCATTCCCGTCCTTTACCTGCACTGTGTAGAGTGGCATCCTGTTTGTGTGGTCCTGTAGGTTCCATCCATAAGCAGGACTTCTGGGAACTTGGCGTAGCTTTCTGCCATGGTGCTGGTCTGGACAGCAATAACAGTGACTACCCCTTCGTCTGTTGTCTTCAATGCCACTGAGGAATTCGGGAACTGGAGCAAAAGGTCATCTAGAACATCGATAACCCTGGCCTCATCAGTTTTGTTGCCACGAAGAGAGGCGCGGATGTTGTGCAGGTCCTTCCTGGAGACAACCTTGGTTATCCCGCAGTTGTTGCACCACTAGAACCTGGCGTTTGCGGTCAGCCACAAGTAGAATGGAAGCCTCACAGTTCAGCTTGAAAGTTCTGCAATAATAATGATATTCATCGTACAGCAGAAATTCAACTGGAGCTTATTTGTACAGCAGAAATTCAACTGGAGCTTATTTGTACAGCAGAAATTCAAATGGAGCTTATTTGTACAACAGAAATTCAAATGGAGCTTATTTGTACAGCAGGAATTCAAATGGAGCTTATTTGTACAGCAGAAATTCAAATGGAGCTTTTTTGTACAGCAGGCATTCAAATGGAGCTTATTTGTACAGCAGAAATTCAAATGGAGCTTATTCGTACAGCAGAAATTCAAATGGAGCTTATTTGTACAGCAGAAATTCAAATGGAGCTTTTTTGTACAGCAGAAATTCAAATGGAGCTTATTTGTACAGCAGGAATTCAACTGGAGCTTAGTCGTACAGCAGAAATTCAAATGGAGCTTATTCGTACAGCAGGAATTCAACTGGAGCTTATTTGATCAGCAGAAATTGAACTGGAGCTTATTCGTACAGCAGAAATTCAAATGGAGCTTATTCGTACAGCAGAAATTCAAATGGAGCTTATTTGTACAGCAGAAATTCAACTGGAGCTTATTTGTACAGCAGAAATTCAAATGGAGCTTATTAGTACAGCAGAAATTAAAAAGGGTCTTATTCGTACAGCAGAAATTAAAATGGGTCTTATTCGTACAGCAAAAAATCGTACAGCATTATTTAGTTGTACAGCCAACTTACTTTTGATGGGGGCGGATTCCTTTCGTGGAGGATGCTCGTGTGCTTCCGTGCTTGCAGTTCAAGCGACAATGGGAAAAGGCAAGCTCAGCTTTGTAGAAAGGGCCTTTCTTGAAGCAAGCGTTGGCTCTTTCCACTCGTTTGCTATCACGCCGATGAAAAAGGACATGGTTCTTCTTTTCATGACTAACAATTAGTATCACCTAAAGACCTAAAAAACCATTCAATTTGACACCAAAATTATGACTCTGTGATGACTACAGACTGAGAAATTTAATTTTGAAGTTCCAAAATCGGCCTTCGTTTTCCGCCAGCTATATAAGGGATTAACTGTTAGAACCATGTGATCGGAATAGACTTTTTTCCACATTTTTATTGATTAATTAGGTAATAATCAAGATATCAACTTGAAATTTTCAGGAATTGTTTGTTATGACATTCTCTACTGTTTCCATGCATCAAATACAACTTTAGTCTACAATGTGACATTAATTAACCCCTAATTAAAGGATTAACTGCGAAAACAATGTGATCGAATTATCACTTTTTTTATTAATCATTCGAGTAATAATCAAGATATCAACTTGAAACTTTCAGGAAATGTTTATTATGACATTATCTACCAATTGTATGCATCAAATACAACAATGAGCTACAATGAGACATTAATTTCCCCACAAAGCCAAAATGTCAAATGCAAATTAGGAACTCATTACATTAATTCAGGGTCCTCTCTAATTAGAGTGTCAAATCCTTCAGTATAAAATCTGCCTCAAGTGCATATACAGACATAGAATAATCTGATGAATCATCAATAGAAGAATTGAACAACCCGTATGATATTCCATATTTCTTGTTTTTGCCCTGACCAGAAACTCTCTTTAAAAAACCATTGTATGGCACCTGTTCCCTTTCCTCATACCAAATATGGCAGATATTGTGTCCAACAGATTTGCCAGAGAGCAGCTCAACCAATGTATCCACTTGAGCCTCATTCAGGTTTGGGAATTCCTCTTTCACAGCTCCCTGATTAATAATCTGCATATTCTTGAGAGTCCTCTCAATCCCCCTTCTTATTTTCTCATTCTTTTTTTGTTCTTTATCTGCTAGCCTTGAAGCAATTTCCTCTATCAGTTCCTTCTGTTTTTTTCTTTTCCTCTTTCTCTGTTTTTGTCCAAAGCTAATGGCCTTCTGAATAATTCGATCCCGTCTTTCTGAACTCATGCCCTCTCAACTGTTTTGTTCCAAGAAGCTCTAATTTTACTTGAAATGTAGGACAAAGTAGCACTGGGAGCCTTGGACTGCAGTGCAGAAAACATCCCTATCATTTGTTCGGAATCAATATTGTGGGATCGAGCAGATTTTGTTTCTTTCCTTAGCACTTCATCGATATCCATTTGAAAGTATCTCTGATACTGCCTCTCAAGAACAACAACAATTGCCACAAGACACTCCTTCATCAAATCATTGAAGATTTTCAACTCCTTCGGGGCCTCTCTCAATTTTTGCAAAGTGGTGTCCGAAACGTCCAGTTCATTGTCAAACACATCCCTCTTCATGGCCATAGTATCTCCAGGACTGTTCTGCCAACCTTTAAGCTTTTCAACTACTTCCCGAACGTGTCCAATACCATCTACATGGTCGATTTGATCTCCTGACGCTGAATAAAACAAGCGAGAAATTCAAATGCGAATTGTTAAACCGCGATGGTTATGAATACTAGCGTGAGAATACGCAGCTTATATAAGGCTTGGGTGAACTCATGATAAACTCGGGATGTACTCGGTGACCGAATCAGACACCAAACGTGATTAACAGAATCTCTTTGATGTATTCATTGTGGGTGGTGCCCTTGGCGACGAGCAGCGCACGTGACGGTCGCGCAACTGTCGCAGCTCAACATCTACTCCGTGAACCCTAACTGCGGAAATCCCACGCGCCAGCGCAAGCGGCATATTGCCTTTGAAGTTTCTGGTCAGATCGTCGACCTGTAACTGATAATGTTTTAAATCTACAACCCCAGTTAGATAAATTAAGTACCATATGATATTAAGTTCAAGAATCGTTAATGTAATGCTGATAACGCCGTGTGAAGGCAAGCTATGCCTGCGCCTGCAGCGAAGTTCGGCTGCCACCCGATGAGGGATTTTTGGCGATTTGTTGACAGGGTTACCCAAATTCATCTTACAGTTTAACTATGTTGGACGCATCAGATCGCCGTCAATTTGCTACAAATTGAGAAAAGATATCTATAATGACGTGTATCTTACCTTCAGTTTCGTATAAATTATATCAGATTGAAAAATTAATGAAAATCGACTCTGTTTGACCTTTAGCGATCAGCCGCGTATGAGATCTTGAGTCGGCCGTGTGAAGGCATGTCATACGGTATCCTGGCGCGGGCATGACAAAATCGATCATTAAAAGTTTAAAATTCGACAACAGGATGCCAATCGATTTGAAAATAAACTTGACCTAAGGGTTCCATTATACATGAAATGCCCCCGTATATAGATGGATGTTAGAGGTAGGATTGATACATGAATCAAAATCGACTTTGTTGGCCCCAAGCGATCAGCCGCGTATGCGTCACAAGCGCGACTGCCTGCGGCGAAGTTCGGCTGCCACCCGATGAGGGATTTTTGCCGATTTGTTGACAGGGTTACCCAAATTCATCTTCCAATTTAACTATGTTGGACGCATCAGATCGCCGTCAAATTTGCTACAAATTGAGAAAAGATATCTATAATGACGTGTATCTTACCTTCAGTTTCGTACAAATTATATTTCAGGTGGTTTGGGTGCTTGGAAATCGAACGAAATTCTTAACTCGGCTGTACATATAACAAATTGACCGAATTAAAAAATTCCAAAACGACTTGGTGGATACATCATCCCCGAGTATGGGGCCAAAGGGATTCTTCAGAATTCCACTGCGCCAGTTAATGAGAGCGATTCTTTTGGGACGTGGAAATACCTAGCGGAATATTCCCGATCGCAGCGTCACGCCGTCAGCGACGGAAAATGTCCGCCGTTTATCGGGAGATATACACATAATGTACAGCTATATGTATGGGTGATCGTAGCCTCGTCGTGCACGGCTAGGTGATCGTATCCTTGAATGAGTAGCCAATACCATGGATTGGATAGGATTGCCCAATTATATTATAGATTAGATTTATTATGAACCCAATTACTTATTACTATAATCGGTTAAAATAAAGTGCAATTGTAATCATGGTCAGATTCTCAGATTGCAAATTTTGAAGGATCATATTTAGCAACAGCATTCTAAATCAGTGATGCATCCCACCCACCTAGAGCTGCATTACACTACCCATATCATAAATTGAAATCATTATTTGATTCTATTTGCAGAAGATGTAGTGTACTATTGTGGAATGCTTCCTCAGAGAAGTGTAGGGGATTGTCGTTCCATGCAGTTCATAGGCCACTTAATATAAGACATGTAAGAAAATTGTTTCGGGTATTTATTCTTCCAAGATTTTTGTTTCAGAGCACACTGAGTAACAGACTTTGTTTATGCCTGAAAAATGTATAACGACACCCAAATTGCCATGTAGAAAGGAGCCAGTGAGTCTTCCAGAGTTAATTAAACATGTTTATTGCAAGTTTGGCTGCTTTTCACAAGGCTATTAAGATTTTAACAATTTGACAGAGCTTTCTCTTCACCTTTCTGACTGATTATTCTGCTTGCATTATATTGTTTCATTTTGTGGTTTTTCCATGATGGTGTGACTTTTCATGGAGAAAACAGAAAAAATTACCACAGATATCCTTGCAAGAGATGCCAAGAATGCCAAAGGGTGGTGTGTGGTGACGAGAGACGATTTGGTGATTGTGAAAATTAAGTTATTCAACAATTTACTCCTGGATGCCTATTTTTTCACATTTCCTATATCAGAGGGAGGTTGTTTCTACCTCTATTTTTTCAGGGTCTTCAATAAATGGGAAATGACTTAAAATATATGCTAAATGTGCTCCCAGAGGCAAAACTGACCTGCGATAAAAAAAATGCAGAAAATCATCTAGCTTCAGAAAATAATAACAAATAACTGATACAAGATAATTGCATGCAATTTTCAGGATGTATTTATTAGTATATAAGCTTACAATCAACATAGTACGCTTACAAGTAGTACAGATGGAATTATATGAAATTGACAAGCATTTAGTGTATGATTTTACAAAAATACAAAAACGTTATGAAAGTGATAGAATTAGCCATGCCAACCATTATGCAACTACATAAGGTATCAACATGAATTTTTCAGGACTTATTCTTTGTATCTAACTGAACATTCAAAATAGTATCAAGGGCTTTTCAAAACAAGGATTTCTATATTTATCTGGACGTCAAATTTTCACTGAGAAAACACTTATCGGGCACATTCATACTGGACTTCCTACACCACCAAGCATCAATTAGAAGAAAGTTGCAAGAAGTAAGTATGAAACTTTCTTACATGGATTATCTTTTGATAAAGTACTTAGCAAACTTAAAGATAATAAACTCACATACACCATCATTCAGTTACTTTAAATTAAAAAACGACAGACATATAGAAAGCAGTTGAATGAGTACTGATGTAACGACTGAATGAAACTTAATCCCTGATTTAGCACTTGTAGGAAACCTCCCATCACACAAGCAATCTTTGAGTGGACTAAGCATTTGTATTAATCCGGGGACTGTGGAAAACAATTTAATAATGTGATTACAGAGGTTGATCAGTCATTGAAGCAATACCACCCATAAAGTCATTTTAAGTTTATGAAAACAGTGGAATAATGTTGGCCTTTAGTTCAAGCTTATGCTACTTTTTTTTAACAAGATAAACAAAGGAATAGTGAATTGACTGTGGTACCAACCATTATCCATCAGGCACTTTGCAGTAGATTCATCGACCATTCCAAACTTTTCCAGTTGTTCAATACCTCTATGGACATCGTCATGGGTCACCTATTGCATATGTAAAGATTTTTGTTATGAAAAATAAGCTGCGTTGTCTGAAATAGCATGTATGATCAAGATTTACAATAATCTAGCACATGATATCGTGTTACCTTTTCCTGAAGCAGATAGTCAGTTGAAATTCAACATTTCTTGGTTCCAGATGAATAAATGTATGGTGTGACATATGAAAGTTCACTTATCTCAAAACTAATAAGCAACTTAGCACAAGATCAATTAATAACCATCAGAGTATGCTCATATTCATCTTCTTGATCTACTTATTTTACTATAGATTCCACATCCTGCATAGCAACAAATATCATTGACCACCACTATTTTGATGGCTAAAATACATCACCACAATGAGCTATATTCAGTATCCTAGGAATAAAGATTTCTTACTAGGTGGTTAGAAAGCACAATTAGTAAATATTCACCATATATAAGGCATCCACTGCTTGATTCCAAATTGAATAAGTATTCTGCAAATATATTGTACTACAATTTGTAGTTGTACAAGTCAAATTGGTAGATGCTACACCATATTTCTTCTCTTATATGCCTATAGGGGATGGTGGAAGCCTTTAAAACAACTTTTACCCGTTTAATGACTTAGCATGGAGAGTCCAACAACATCCTGTATCCCCTCCAACACGGTTTCCGGAAGCAACGATCATGTGAGACCCAGCTGTTGGAGTATGCACTCTTCAAACACCGTCCCAGTCGAATCTGGCGTTCCACAGGGCTCTGTTCTTGGTCCATCCCTGCTTCTCTACTACATTAACGACATACCTAGTACCATCAAATCTACAGTACGCCTCTTTGCTGATGACACCATAGTATACCTGGCCAGCACCTCCGAATCCAACTGTAAAGTACTCCAAGAAGACATAGACAAACTTGCAAAATGGGAAAAAAAAAAATGGAAAATGGAATTTCACCCCCAGAAATGCCAAGTCTTGACAATCTCCAAGAAGAAAAACATCCAATCAAGTATGACTACAAACTTAATAACCACTTACTAGAACATGTTGACTCGGCGAAATACCTAGGATGCACCATCAACTCCGAACTGAACTGGAGGCAAACACATCAATTCTATATCAGCTAAGGCAAACAAGACCATCAGTTTCCTGAGAAGAAATCTAAACATCTCATCTACCTCTATAAAACAACAAGCTTACTTCAGCCTAGTCAGACCTTCAGTAGAATATGCAAGCGTAGTGTGGGACCCTCATGAGAAAGGTGACATCCAATGCCTGGAAAAGGTACAACGAAGAGCAGCCCGTTTTGTAAAAAAATGATACCATAACCGGTCAAGCGTTACAGACATGTTGGAGGACCTTAAGTGGAAGTCACTGGAACAACAGCATAAAGAGACAAGACTAGCTATGATGTTTAAAATCACAAATGACAGTATATGTATCAACAAATCCAAGTACCTCATCCCGCCAACAAGAACCTCAAGACACAGTCCATCTCATGCTTTCCAGATACTTCCATCCAGAACAGAATGCCACAAGCAATCATTTTTCCCGAGAACCATCAGAGACTGGAATCTGCTAGATACCTCCGTCGTGTCAGTTGGCACAGTTGACGCTTTCAAGACTCAACTTGCCACCTACTTTCCCTAACTCCTAATTTTTCTACTTTTTTAACTCTTCACTGTACATTATTCTCACTTTTTACTTTATATTTCCTCTCTCATTGCGCAACCTAATTGGCAAAAGTCTTCAACCTATTGAAGTTGGCCATATAATGGAAGAAGAATAAGAAGTAGCTTCAAGTGACAGTTACACTAACATACTGCCTAAGACAGTGGCCTGCAAGTTATTAGTTAATCGGTCTAGTGGACTGAGACCCACTTTAAATTTCAGATTCAATAGATCATCTACATCAAATAGTTAATAGAAATGCGTAATTGTATATCGTCAAACATTCATCAACTACATACTGTAAAGACTAACCAAAAATAAATAATAACATACCTGAATTGAATTAGCTACGGGTAAAACTTCACAACAAATTCGCGCGTCAATGGAGAAAAAGTCATTGACGACCAGACACCGGAAGTAAGTAACCTTAAGATCGACCTTTCGCATAACTCTTTCTAAGAATCATGGGATTGAGCCGAAAGTAGTTCTGGCAAGATGGCAGCGTCTGTCAATGTTTGCGGTGTTTCTGATCGGGAAAATATCAAGCCTGTCGTTGGTGAGCAATTGTCAACCTTAATGTATCACACTAATGTTCAGTAATTGTATTTATATATTCAATAAATTAGAGTTGATTATGCAGGCTTTGTGACATATTGTCGATTCAGTTAATTTTGGAAGAATGAGCGATGAAATAGGAGTTAGGGTCAACTCGTCCCCAAACCAACTCGTCCCCAGACCAACTCGTCCCCAAGTTCTAAGATTAATACTGGACTTGCGTGTGATACAATTATGTACAATAACGTTGAGTTTAAACATAATCAACATAAATTTCTATTATGTTGACATGCAATGTTGTCCTCCTAAACAGCTTAACTACTCTCGGTGCCAACGCACCATGCCTAGCCTCCTAGCTCGCCAGTCACAAGCGGCCAGAGCGCGGCGGCCTGGGCGTGGCATATGGTGGTTGCGCTTGGGTAGGGTAGGGGAGGGGAGGGTAGCATCGGGTCGTGCAGCGTCGAGTAGGGCTGCGGCAGCGTAGGGTCGGGTAGCGTCGGGTAGGGTAGAGTCGGGTAGGGTAGGTTAGCATAGGGAAGGGGAGGGTAGGGTAGGGCAGAGGCACCATAGGGTCAACCAACTCGTCCCAAAGTTCCCCAAGTTGTATGCAACGCCCAGGCCGCCGCGCTCTGGCCGCTTGTGACGGGCGAGCTAGGAGGCTAGGCATGGTGCGTTGGCACCGAGAGTAGTTAAGCTGTCTAGGAGGACAACATAGCTTGTCAAAATAATAGAAATTTACACTTGAATCACACGCAAGTCCGGTATTAATCTTAGAACTTGGGGACGAGTTGGTCTGGGTACGAGTTGGTCTGGGGACGAGTTGGTCTGGGGACGAGTTGGTTTGTGGACGAGTTGACCCGATCCCATAAAATAGAAGTACACCGCATCGGTGCATGCATATGCCAGTGTGGTTGACGCAGGGTCCGAGGGGGTAGGGAGGGAGAAATGGTAGTGATACATTTTTTCAGTGATTTCTACGGCATTTACATATGCTGTATACACACTAGGGTTCACATGGTCATTCATGTTTACTGTCCTGTCACTTGGGGTCCACTGGTCTGGTTCTGGGTCTCTGGCATGCTCTCTCATAAATTAAAGCCTACTTATTGGAAGTGTTGGTCACGAGAACTGCTTGAACAAAGCTATTCTTCCTTACTGAGTCACAATTCATAATTAAAAAATGACTTTTTTATTTTATAATATAGTATTCATTTGTTTGTGTCCATGCTTCAGAATTTTAGACTCCAATGAAGATAACCTTGTCCAGGTTGAGACCTATTCATCTATGCTTTTCGTGCGGGGAGGACAGGAAGCTTAGGCTTCCGAATAATGTGACTCTGCAGAGAACCTACATGAATTTGTTGAAGGATGTATTTTTGATAGAAATGCCCCATGACTGTGAATACTAATTATGTGAGAATTGTATCAATAGATTGACCAAAACACTTTAGTGGAAAAGAGATGCCATTTCCATGTTTTATATATTACACACACAAAGCATAGATATTAATATTAGTAAATTAGAATAGCATGATATTATATGTGTGCATGATTGGTCATCAAATTGTTAAGAAATGCAGATTCAATATGCTCATAATTAAATAGTTTTTATGGAGGTTTCATGTGTTTACATTCATATTGCTAAGCAGGTTTCTTATTTCTTTCTTTTAATATAGTTGGGAGACATAGCGATTGTTAATGTCATAATGTTTGGCTTTCTCTCTCTCTATACTTGTTTGATGCTCATGTGATCTATTGGCCAACAGCTTACCGCCCTGCGTGGAGGTCACACGACTTTTAACTAATTGCTTAGCCGATAGGGATGGTAATCACTTCCTGTTGTGACTCTGTTCCTTGCACACACAATGTTGATTTTCCTATCCCACCCTCCACTGTTTTCCTGTCTTGTTGTAGTTTATTTAATTGTACAACTTTTTCATGTTGTGGTGGTGGTTTTCTCCCCCACATTTGCTGTGTGCAATGTATTTTTGTTTATGCCATTTCTTACATGCACCTGGCTTAAATAAACAAGCCCATTTATCAACTCTAATGATGTTTTATCTTTCACAGCAATCTATTTGCAAGGTTTTTGTTTTAACTCTCATAACTCATACAATTTCAGCCAACTTGATTTTATTATATGACCACCAACCATAAAATATATTGTTTCCATGATAGATTTTTCCATGTGTCAATTTCCCAGAACTTTAAAACAAAGATGGCTATGTGTTGCACAACAGTGAAGTTTGGTAATGTATTCACACCATAATTTTCTCTTTCGTTTATTAAAACAATAACTTTAGAGCCTTTTTTAATTGCAGATGAATTAAATTGGGAGAGCATTACCTCGTTTAAATTACCCATTGCATTCACCCGATTTTCCAATGGCATAACCGGTCGCTTTTGCAATATGAATATCAACACCCTTTACGATCCTAATTCATCTTCAGAAATGATAGGGACTGGATGATACCCATTTTCGAATATCTTACCCCACCCCCTTCCGTGCCCACCGCAATATTCGTTTTATACTGGTAATTGCGGCAAAATGTTGAATATGACTCGAGTGCTGTGAGAAATGATAACAAGTGGATCTACAATCACCCGCGTTGTTGTTATCATTCGTTATTAAACTATATATGGTGTGTAAACTTTAGTTTTGAGCGATATTGAAAGGTTTTTTGTGCAATTAAGTCCATAATAGGATCGGTAAGTTAGAAATCAAAGTTAGATATCAATGAATTCGAGCACATAATTTTATAAAATAAAATATGATTAAAACCAGTTATGAACACATGCTAAATGATATAAACTTGTTGTCTCTCTTGAATGACATTGCATTTTCGCCGAATAGGGATATTGCTTTCCCATATGTCATGCGTTAATAATCCTAGTGTGAGAGCCTGTCATGTAATGTAAGAATCTGTAGAACCATCCCCTAACACCCCGCCCCCCCAAAAAAATTATGGTCTGCTACTATACACCCACTAGGCTACCCAAAACTTTGCTTTGGGGGTTTCCCTCCCAATTTTTGTGTTACAGGGGGTTGAAAGTGAGATTTTTGGCTTTGCGGGACCTCAATACACATAGCTTCCACTAAATGGTTCTAGATAGTTATAACGCCGATGGGGGTATACTGGATACAGTTTTGGGTAGCAGTCATAGTTACCACATTTGTGTGACATGGACATCATGCCAATGACTGTCATTAATATATATATAAATTACTTTTATGATTCATAGTTATTCATTTGTTGTTTGTCCCTTTAGGACAGATCTTGTCCCCATGAAGCTGCAGAATATCGGCTTCTCAATGCCCCAGTATGGGAAGCGGCATGTGCGTAACAAGCAACCTTAAGAGATGAAGAATCCCTCTGGGATATTGTAGTTGCGGCTGCACCGAATGCAGTCATTCTAACTGCCATCGACCCAGTGGGACACCAACAGAATTCCATTGGTGAGTTGGTACACTTATGGTTACAGCAAATCAGATCTCATGGAACTATTATATTTATGCATCTCCTTACTTGAATAATCTAATTAACTGATATTTGTCTGTTCTTCAGCTGATGTTTCAAGTCATGTAGTCATATCAGAGACATCTTAGTATGTAGCCCCTGCCCAAACAATTGCTTCGGTCATTGCTGACAATGCTGATGTGGACCTCATTGCCATCAAGTCCAGCATCAACCCTGCCCAGTCAGACCGGTTGTACCAGTCCACAAAACTTTAGGAGAGATGTGCATTGCATGGAAAATCCTTTTATAATACTGATAATCTATCAGCTTGTTGTACATTTAATTCATACATTTGGCACATGGCTATACTTATTGTGTGTTACTAATTATTTGTTTGTAGTCAAGGTAATGTTTTTTTCTTCCATACTATGAAGGTATGCATAGAACAACTGTCTCGCTTTCATTACAAAATATTGTTTATTTTCATAAATCACCAATTTAAAATGTGTAATCGTAGTGAAATATTTACAGGGGGCAAATGATGTAATAAATTACATTGTTTCCATATATTGCGTACTGTTCTCAACTCTAGTTTCAAGGTCACTATCTTATACTAAAGGAGGGAGGAGATTTGTTATGGCACAAACAATTGTCATAATATTGTCAAGCTGGCTAATCCGACTCGGGGAGAAAACAGCCTGCTACACTCTAAAGTCCTTTATTCGCTCAATTGCTCTCAACGTGAATCCTGAGGCTGGACACTTTTCTGTGGCGTTCGACTTCACATTGGCTAAGCTGTGTCTTTCCTTTGGTGAATGGGGGTATATTGAGCGTGACACATCTGGGGGCCAGAAAATCTGCAACGTCAAAACCCCGGTCTGCCATAATCTGTTCGTGTGGGTCCAACTGACCCAAGAACTCTGCTCCTGTAAACATTTTGAAAAGCAAATGATATAAACAGGTATATGTACATAGTATACAGGCAAGCAACAAGTTAAGTTACACAAGACCAATGATACTCCTTTACCTGAGTTTTTTACAAGTGCTTGTCTGAAGCCAGACCACCCCACATCTTACTGAGTGTGAAAACCCGAGAAATGATGCAATAAAACTAAGGTACTACAGGTGAAATAACAACTATTGCATTTAAACAATATTTCGTCATTTTGTAACTGCTTGAGCCTAGATTCATATTCACGGCGAGAGGACAATCTGAACCTGGAAGTATAACATTCAAATTAAGATTCTTAAACAGAAGTAGATTTTAGCTGTATGACATAGCTTTACTGATGTATTACAATAAATCAAACAGTCACCTTGTCTTAAGTATCTTCGATGGGTAACCCATGTTAAGGCATGGTGTTGGATGTTGAGGTGTTGGCATACCTTCTACAAAATGCTTGGAACAAACAACAGTGTGTGGTTTGATAGCTAAGTTCTTCCTGCTAACTGCCTTGACCCATGCCTTGTACCTGGGTAGCAAATTTGCCCCGGGAATTTGAAGAATTTAGGTTTGGAGCCATCCTGGTGTGTAGTTCTTGAGCTTGTGATGCAATCGACAACGCAGCAGTGATTCACCATTGTGATATATACCATAATTATTGAGATTAACCCCTTTATATACCCAGTGGCGTGCATGGTTACGAGCGGTGTTGGCATTCGAGCAGATCATAATAAACCGTGAGCGAGAGGCCAGCCTCATTGCATAGACTTTTTGCATGATCAAAGGTACCGACAGCTACGAAATGCGTCCTTTAATCCTTCCAAACAGCGACACACCCGAAATCAAAGACATCACATCTACCACACGACGACCTGTCTTCCACCTATTTCACAGCTGTCAAAATCGCGTTCCTCGACCACCGATTTCCGGTTTAGCGATCCAAGATGGCGGAACTCGCCTAGTCGGTATACAGGTGTCTGGTTGCTATAGTATAAGCATTGTTTGGCAATTCCAGGTATCTGGAAAAGTGAAAAAAGGGCTGTCATCCTGTCAATTTTGGCTAACTGACAATTCCATGAATTTTAAATCCTCAAAAACTTTTTTTAATAATTGTCAACAACAAAATGAAACATAGCTTATTAGAATCCTCTAGATTATACTTTTCTTGTGGTATAATTTCACTATGATATTCAAAATATAAGACATGAAAAGTGTCTGCTATCCCTTACCCTAGAATTCAGGCACAAATCCGAGCAATACCATGAAATGGCGCTTGATTTCATTGACAACCTACCAGCTAATTGCACCCATATCTATACAGATGGTTCTTAAAACAATATCAGTACTTCTTTTGCTCTAACTATTCCGTCCATTCAATACACCAAATCAACCCGAATTCAGCCCTTCTTATCTATATTCACAGCTGAAGCACTGTCTATTATCAATGTTTTAATATAAGCTCTTCAATTAAATATCATCAACCCCATAATTCTCACAGATACCCTATCAGTCATTACCGCTTTCAAAGGTAAAATCCTTAATCCCTTCATCAAAGAAATCCAATATCTTTCCTCCTTACATTCTTACCAAAACTCAACTGCTGCAATAAAATGGATCCCAGCACATTGTGGGATCCTTGGTAATGAAATTGCCATTTTCAGCAGCTCAACAATCACCTGCTGATCTCTTAATTCAACCCATTTCTCTTTATCCAAACTCTCACTATCTACTCATTGAGAATCTAATAGCCCAAACCTTGCAACAATATTGGAACTCATCAAACTATTCATAGAAACTAATAAACCTACAATACATTTTAAACCCCAAATATTTTATCCAAATACTCTTTCAGGCCGAATCCTAAACTCATTTTCGTTGGGAAACCCCCCCTCTCAAATTCTATAAAGCTTAACCTGATAACAACCAACATCACTTTTGTAATTTTTGCCATTCCCTGAAAACATCATTACATGTTTGTATGACTGAAATACCATTCCCAGCACATTCCTCTGATAAGCTAACTTAAACAAGCCAAAAAATTTCTAAACATTAAAAATCTTTCCTGTTCCAATATTATCAAAACTACCATCACTTATATTCTCACTACCAAAAGTTTTGTTATCAACAACTAACTTATTATCATTACTTTCCTCTCATTTTAATTGTTGATCTATGAAATTGGTATCATTAATCCTCTTCCCATCATTTCTGCACTTAGCTTTCTTCCGTCCCTCCTTAATTTTTCCCTATTTAGGTACTCCCATGTGCATATGACATGGGATCTTTAGGGCTTTTTGCATTCTTACTTTAATGCAATGGAGAAGCCCCCAGTGTGTGAAATCCTCTTCGTTGCACTTTCCTACACTATGGTGCACTTCATTTATTGTTTCTGTTCCTATTATTTAAATTAAAACAAAAAGGGGACCTATTTGAAGCTCGTAACTCTGTTCATATATAAGGTGTTGTTGAGGTCCTGTAAAACGGCGACTATTAACCGCACCACTGACTGTCTGGTATTATAGCCAGTTAAACTGAACCAATAGTCTGATAGTTGTAGCTGAGGTATAACTATAGTTAAGCTAACAGAAAGTCTAATAATGATCCCATTTCACTATTTGAACCCTTCCACTCACATGCTACACAACATAGGAGTATGTCACATGCAGAAAGTTTGAGGGCTGTATACTTGCAAAAAAAAAACACTGTAATATTTTCATTTTATGGTCACAATTACTGCGCGCTTGCACTCTGCTCACTCTCTCTACTTTATACATAGCGCAACTCTAATTCTTCCCCCTCATTAGCTAGGTTAACGCGTAAATGCTCAACGGCGCCAGTTTTTCCCGTGCAGTGGGATGTGTTGTCATCTCTTACCAAATAGGATTTCGTGCCCAGACTTTTCCTCTGTTACAACAACTCACAACATCGCTGGTTACTGGTGCTAAAGGGTGGTTTATCTATCCTGATACATAATGCATTTAACACGATGACAATTTTGGTCTCAAGGCTAGATTTCCCTCAATGTTAATTTTTCGGTAGCCTCGACCTGGTTACATTACTTATACTGTATTATACGGTTAATGAGTCATAAAGACTGGCTTCTGTTAGCGATTATTAAAAGTTGAATGTGTGAAAAGGTGAAGCTAATGCTGTATTGAGAACACACAAAATCTACATAATAAGTTACGATATTACGGTCATGTGCTCAACCATGCATGAATTTATTTTCTTCTGCATGCATGTTAATTGTAAATTCACATTATGTTTGGACAGGTAGAATCTGTCAATGATGAATCCTGATGACGGGTGGCCATTTTAGTTCATTTCCAGCCCTGTGATTATATACCCTCAGCTGGTAGGCCAGAGCGTCTCATAGAACATCAAAGGACTGCATTACGCTGTACCTAACAGTTTCTTTGTTCAGTTTGCAAGGTGTTAACCGCTGCTGTAACAGTATTTGGAGCTTTATTTTGAGGTTTTATGTCAAAGTGATGCATTTCATAGTGCCAGGATGGGATCAGTTTTGAGGTTTAACACATTAGCTTTCAAGACTTTGTGTGTTTAACTCAAAATGTTCACAGTTTATTAATGAAAAACAGCTGTTATGACACTCAACAGATTTATTTGAAAGGCTGGTGTTTAAGTAAACTTTGTGAATATTGTTACATGCATCTCAATTATGTACATATATTAGTTAACAATCTAATTCGCATAGATACATTTGAATTCAACAATTCCCGAATTCACCTTTGACCGTGCAGAGCAGAAAGAACTCCTAACTTGCTTATTCATTAGTGGCAATATTATATTATTGATGTAAGATTAACTATTTTTGTTCTATTTTAATTGATTGGATTTGCCTCCCAACGTTATCTCGCTCTCCCAGTACTCAATCGACTGATAGTCTGTTGGGCTAACCCCCAGCGTAACCCTACAGGATGTCTGTCATCTTGGTTAGTCACGTTTGTAGCTATGTATGTATGTTCGTATGTATGTATGTTTGTTTGTTAACATTTTTGGGGCATGCGAGACCATTCGCAAATAACCAAAAAAATCTGAATTTGTTTTTTTAAAATAGTTGGCCTCATTAATGCACAGAATCAAAGGTCTTGTTTTGACCTTGACCTCAAGCTAAGGTCATGGTCAATGAAAAGGTGAAAATCTGGAATACCGAATAGCTTCATGCATAATGGTCCGATTTTCACATAATTTACACCATTTTAGCTAAATTGTTCAACCTAAACTAAAATCATTCCTAGCTGTCTGGTAGTTCCCATTTAAAACAATAATTGCTTATTCCCAAATAAAGTCTGCTTGTTTATATATTATCACTTATAACTGTAGTCTGTTGTACTTCTTGCTGACTTGAGTATCATGATGGTAAACAGTATCACTTGGGGTGTAACAATTGCAAATGTATAGAAAAGCTCATACTGGGGCTTAAACGAATGTCCATATAGATTAGCTGTATAGTTGCAACAAATCAGGGCTCGCTCAATGGGGGAAGAACCCATGCATACCAACCCGCATTCTCATCATAGTTTTGTTATGTTTCTTTAGTTACTGCTAATCAAGTTGGATGGGACTCATCATGCTCACGGAGGTGATTCTGCTCTTATGTATCGGAGCATCAGTTGGTAATGATCCTTTAAGGTAAACTACATTGTTGTTACAGCTGATTTCTACATGTAATATAACCAACATATAATATAAGAGTGGATTATTACAGGTACTTCATGCAAAACAGCAATAGGTTTGACATTTGCCAACCCGTTCACTTGGATGCCACAGCACTTCTATATTTGATCTCTTAAAGATCAGTGTTTGTATATATGGTGATGAATGTAATTATGCAAAATAATACGAAGTGCCACTTTCTGAGAGGCGTATGTGACATGTAAATGTGCAGGAGAAGTGCAGATGACGAGAGGTGCGGTCCTAATAAGTACTACGACGCACAGAGGCAGGTATGCTTAGATCTCTGTGGCCGCAACAATGAAACACAGTGCAAGATCGAAAGGTACTGTTCGACAAAAGTCAGCTGGGGCATCAGAATAAACCCACCAAGATGTCTACCTCACTGTATCCGCCGCTGTGACAGTCCTTGGTACTGCGATCATGAGGAAAGTGACTGTCGCCTATGTGATTCTCTGTGTTCTCGACCTGATGTCACCAAGTGCTGCAAATACTGCTACGGTGAGTGTCAGTGAATTAAAGTGGTGAGTGTGGTCCTTTAATGCTGAGTAAAATCAAAAGGTTTGGTAAATCGACTGTATGATATGTTTCTCTGTATGTGCAGATGTGTATGTGCAAATAACGACAACATCACCGGATACCACCACATCACAAGACATCACAACATCACAAACCACTACAGCTGGCAGGGATCATACGACTCTTGCGGCGCTTTACGAATGGGTTCGATCACCAAACCATTCATGGAAGACTATTGCAGTAGTGCTCTCATGTGTTTCTGTGATATTGCTGTAAGTTTTTGATTACCTTTTTGATGCAATTCTTTGATGCATCTTCAGCACTCATGTCAACATTGAAATTCATAGAAGACTATCGCAGTCGTATGTGTTTCTGTGACATTGCTGTATTTTCTTTTTAGAGATTTACTGATGTATCTTCAGTACTCGTGTTAACATTGGAATTTTTGTGAACTTTTTTGCTGTGCAGGTGTGTATCGGTTGGATCCATCATATGGCAGGTGTGTTGCTGGAATCATCCATTCTGGTCTAACAATGTAATTCGGAATGATCTATATTAGAGCATTAACCTACTCCGTCTTATTTAGTGAAATACATTAAAATAAACATACCCGGTGACGATGGTGGCATATGCAAGGCTGTGTTGGTGCTAACAAAATACCAAGTCATCTTGTCAATATATATGTATAGAGCATTTATTTATAAATTTGTTTATTTAAAACTATCGATATTAATTATTTGTTTGTGCCATACTTGTTGTTTATTATTATGCTGCCTGCACACTTTTTGTGCATTTGACTGTCAGGATTATAATTCCGTTACTGGCTATGTGACTGTGAATAATTTCATGTGATCTAAAGGTATTGTGAGCTAGTCTTGAATGCTGCTACCAAAATACCATATATGTGACATTGCAAAATGTAAATGCATAGAACATCAATTTACAAATTATTACCTAGAACAAATGAGCTGTTGACTTTTACATGTCACGCAGTGTATATCAGCTGGACTTGTATCTATATAGCATATCTTCTTTGGGTATATCTAAAGACGCATTTTGCTCAGTGAAGGTAGAATTTCATTGTGATAAACTCTCAAGTGATTGTGAGAAGTTTCCTCTGTTGTTTTTAAGTATGACATTTTATGAAGCAATATGGATCTCACATTTTAGGGTGTCAATAATTCTGACATGATCAACACACAGTGACTTGTTAGAAGTTTGTTTACTCTGTTTTCCAAGTTGTATGAACTTTCATGAAGGAACTTTCCGGGGAGTGGGCAGGGGGCAAGTGATTCTTCTCACTGTCACAAACAATGACAAATAACGTTTATTTACATTCAAGTGTTCTATCAAAAAGAACATGAAAACCTATTAATGTGTCTTAACATATGGTTCCAACATCAATGTTAGCACTCATAATATGGAGCAACAGCATACATACCCTCAACATGTTCACACATGATTGGACTATAGCTGACATTAAGCTCATTTCCTTGGCATCTTTCGCCATGATAATACGGTGCCAAGTCTCTTTCCTCTGCTACCTCATGGATTTTACCCATAGCAAGCACCGTATTAATCTGGGCATTGGACAGGAATTTCATGATGTCAAGAATGTCACCATTCATGCACAACATAAAACACTAATGTTTGTGCCGTTTGGTGTACTTGTTAGGATACTATTACACCTCTCTAACGTAGATCCTCTTATTCAGTTCTTCATGGCGAACCAAAGTCTCGCATCCCTCCACCTGTTTGGTAGCACTCCATTATACTTAATAACTGATTTGCCTCTTATGAGATAAATGATCCTGCAGGCATGTCTTCATGGGAACAATCTGGTGTGTGAGCAATCCCCATGTCTGGAGGATTTGACTTAACACTATGCGTTCTAAAAGCAAATCACATTATTCAAAATCCAAAGTAGCTCCATGCAAACATTCTGTGCATCCTTTTCAAAGTCTGTCGGAACTCACTTAACTAAGCCAGCGACTTGAAATATAGAATTATGTTAGAAATATCACAATATGGCTGATATGTCAGTGATATCAGTCCCTTTAAATTCCGAGCTACACTCCATGCATGGAAAAATCACAAAAGTGCAAAATAGGTAAAGACAAAAGCCAGGCAAACCCATGTCTTTTTGTCTGTTTCTGCCAGAGCCTTGTTGAGAAGCAGTTTTCAGATGATCAGAGGAGCCAAAGGGCTCTGACAAAGCTCTCTGTAACATTCTCCATCACCGATGTCTTGGATCATAAAATTATCTGCATGAGGTTTGTTTTGCTTTTCTTATTTAATCCTTACTAGTAATCACAAGTTCAAACTGCCTCTTGATGTCAGATTTTATGAAGGCAACAAGTGCTGCTCTGTGACCTTTTTTCAGCTGGTCCTTCTTTGTAACACAAACCAGAGTAATTGTCATAAACACATTCATATATGTTGGAATTATCTGGAAAGCATGTACCTCTTTCACAGCAATCTGATAAATGAGAGAAGAGCAACCATATACCGATGCAATAATTAAAAGAGTTCGACTGTTACTAGCGGTTACATAGCTAACCTTCATATGCATACCTCTTCAGGTAATCTGAACCAGTGTCAGTGACAGTCTAACAGAGCTGTCTGAGTTTGTGAAGAGAACATTACATTTCAGCTCAAGATGCTGGTGCTCTATCCCATTGGTTGTGTTTGTAACCACCCGATTTCCTAAGATGCTGTTCGGCTGTATATTGCTTGCGTACAAGGTAACATGCACGGAATAACTGAAACATGATTGGCTGCTAAAAAGACACATTCATCACTGCTCAATGTTAAATAAATCACGCCCAAATAGTTGATAGCAGCTCATCGCCCAAGAATCTATGATACTGGAATTACTCCTGGTATGACGACTGCTATTCCAGACAATCAAGATACCTGGCTTGGATCCTGTGATGTTAAGTGATCAGATATGGGCTAATTCTATGAGGCCATATGCAATTGGAGTTGGCAGAAATGCTAAATTCAATATGAATCTATCATGAAGAAGTGACTAATTATTAAAATAAATATTATTCAACATTCTTCCATATCATATAACAACAAAATAGGGTAATGTATTGGTGATCCACATCAAGGAAATAATAAACATCTAATAAAACCATCTTCAAGAAAATAACCCCTATCAACGGAAAGATAAATAACTCTCTCCTGAACAAGTAAGTCGTGAACCACAATGACTGTGACTGTATTCAAGCTAACACACCTTTCAGTGCACTAAGGATCTCATCACCATCAATCGATGTGCAGGTAACAGCATTCAGGGCTGTCTGTCGGGCAAAATGTGCTTCCACAAACTGATCATCGTGCTCCTGAAAGAAATAATCTTCAGGTTAACAATTACAGTTAGATAACCTTATGATGCATAAAACTAGATCGATGACACCCATTTGTTACTAAGTGCACAAAAACCGTCAAGCAATGATTAAGAAATGTCTGGAAAAGAAATCAAGGATCATATCGGTTCATATCCAAAGTATAGAAATGGAAAAATATGTCTGACGGCCAACAGAAACCCCACAAAGTATCACTACTAATACTTCTATGTTGATGGTATATATAACCCAATCCACAAATTATTGATTCATTACTGATTAGATGTGAGGTGCCACCTCATCAGGTTTGTGAAAAGCGGCTTGAGAAATAATCCAGGCTTCTTGGGAAGTGTTCAGGGATGCCACTGCAGAAGCTGTCATGGCTGCAGCTTATTTTCCCTGTCTACATCACACACACACAATATGCACTGCCTATAACACATGTAATTGAACACAAAACCCAATGAAGAATTACATAGGCATTTTATAGCAAGCTGCCCATTTACACAACAAATAGGGTGAAGTATGGAAGGTTGAACAAATGTTAACCAACATGTCATTAGTTTTACAATTAAAATAGTATGCATACTGATGATGCTCATGTTTGTGCCTAGATATGACACATATTTGACCCTCAAAATGATTCATTCGTGCATCTTTACCTCATCAAGCCCCCCCCCCCACACCCACCCATTAACTGGTGACCTCTTCACAAACCTGTGTCATGCCCTATGATTGCTGAACAAATGTGCCTCACTGGCTCTCCTCAGAGTTGCCTGACACTGTACATCAACACATGTCTGCACCGCCAATAGTCTACAAAAGAAAAACATGATTTCACATAGTTAAATCATACTAAGGGCTATGTTATTTAAATATGTATAATTTCCCAACATTATTCAATCCCATTAATCAAATATTATGGACATACTCGCCTGGATGTGTGTTGATGGAGTCGGGGGTATTAATGCTTTTGCTGTTCACTGATCTGTCGCCAGGATCTCTCTGTTCCCAAGATGATATCACAGTAATTTTGTTGGTGACTATCATAGCTTCCCCCCTTTCCCTCATACATACCCCATATTCTAGGGCCACATGGCAATCCTGCCCAGGCAATGCCGGGTGGCCCGAAACCTTCACTGACCTGGCTACTGCATATCCCATGTAATGTCAGACAGCGCCAGCCAGACTAAGTCCTCATCTAAATCTGTGTATGTTTTGTATACACTAACAGTTACCTGAATAAATCATATCATACCGATGCTGTACATTCTCTAGATGTTGTGCCATGCCTGTGGTATGGCTAATCCTACTAGTGACTATTGTTTCATTATTTGATATATTTGGATACTACAAGTCAATTATTCTTGAATGTATATCTTCTATACTCTTGAGTACATATATTACTTGCAGACACAGGGGACGTATGTCATTTAACATAGCCAGCCGCCACTGGCAGGTCTGTGTGTGATTATATGATGGTCCCGCTCTCATTCAGCAATGAACAACAAACTTATGATGAACCATAAACAGCATTTGAGAGAACTATATTTTATGTACACAGAAATATGTCATTAAAGAACAGGTTTATGTTAAGAGCATTAGCAGCACCTCTCTGCATTAGCAGTCATTAAAAGTGAACTGACTTGCATTACAGTGTGTACAATACTTCATAACACATTAGTACACAGAGATAACGGCCGAGGAAGTGAAATTACATCCCAACCAGATATAGCGCGTCTCTTGGAGCAGATATAAGATGAGAAATCACATCCTTAATAAGTCTTTGGTGGAGTAATATGGTATTTCACCATACTGTATCATGCTTGAGTCAGCATATTGCAATGAAAACAAGTAATTTGATGAATGAATTGTGTAACCTTGATGGAGACCGGTAAGTATTAATCGCTGAGTCGCATCGTGAGTGTTGGCCATACTGAGTGGACCAATGGGACCAGTTCGTCTGTAATCAACAAGTCTCAGTCCTTCATTTACACATAAGTGGTTTGTATTTACATCTCTCGAAGTGGATGAACGAACCTCATCTTTGTGTTGACTGAAGCACCTGTATCCAGTATCTACACCTGCAATCTGCACGCGATCAATTAAGCTCATTTCCTTGCTTGTGGTTGTTGTTTTTGCCCACATCACCATACAAATGATCCAAGGAGCAGATTTAATTATGTCTGCTTTTCTTCATCATCTTCAAGCAAAACACACAGGCATTTCTTATGTAGCGTATCAGTGATTATCCTAGTGGTGATTCAGTGATTAGCTGTATGTCATTCATGTGATTACCTAAGCTGTGAATCATCTATTACCTGTATGAACTTGCCGGAGATAACCTGTATGATGTATCAGTGATTATTTGTATGGTGTACCAATGATTACCTTTTCCTTATGTCTATGGTTACCGTAACAATGCATCAGTGATTACCTGTGTTGTGTATCATCTGGGTTAACTGATATGTTGGATCATGTAATTTCCCCCGACAAAACCATAAGAGGCATGCATCAAGCTCTATCATAAACAGATAAAGCCCTCAGTAAAAGCACTTGTGAACCAAGAATGGGAGCTGTTGCTGCACTCCATCTTGTTTCTTGCTTCCTAATGAATGAAGGTGGAAAATTCAACGGAATGATCTATGTTCACATGCAGTAATTATAAAATCAACTCACTGAACATGTATCTGTACTAAAGGCAAGTTTCAACTTCTTAAGATGAGTATATTGGCCTCTAAATCACTGTAGTAATATCTGGGCCTGACTTGCCAACATGGTGGTGAGGCAGTGGAAACTGATCATCGAAAGCTTCCACCCACTTGAACATAAGAGAGGCAGCCAGCAAGACATAGGCTTTAAATGACTATTTGCGGCACGAAGTGTTCAACGCGAATTAAACTAAAAAGACCTCACCTAACAGGCAAGAAAAGGCCACAAATAATCACATTCTCACAAATACCGCACAGATTCACGAAGAAAACAACAAAACATCAACAGGAACGATCCGCAATAGTGTTAATGTTCTCAACCCCATGATTACATCGAAGGTTGCTTGGGTACTCTGGGATACCATCCTCTATGCTTGTATTTTGGAAGGGAATGTCTCTGGTATTTATCTCAAACAAAACTAAATAATCACTTTAGATACTGATCCCATTACACTCATCGGAAGAAAAAGGTGTGTTCTGTCACCATGTATCTCTGGGATACCATCCTCCATGCTTGTATTTTGGAAGGGAATGCCTCTGGTATTTATCTCAAACACAACTAAATCATCACTTTAGATACTGATCCCATTACACTCATCGGAAGAAAGTGGTGTGTTCTGTCAGCATGTATCTGGATTAGTCTGAATCGACAACTAAACAGGTGGTATTTCTGTTAGACCAACATGGTAATATTAATATCAATAAAACCTGACACTGGTCTACTCAGTAACGCTCCATTGCCCTACAAGACGTCTGAGTAGACGTCTTACTTTCTTAAAACGATGCAATGTAAAAGTTGGAAATCGATTCAGACAACTACCAAACATCAAACATACCCAAGTGATGGAGTAATAGAATGCAATGATGTTTTACATAAAATTTTATCCCTTTTTGGCGGGGTATTTCGTCTATGGCAATTATTTTTGGCTCGATCAATTTAGGAAGCGGCAAAAAGTCCGAAACACAGCAGCAAGCTTGTTTTCAAGTTCAAGACCACGTGCATTGCGCATGCTCAGAATGACGTGTCTAATTTACGACTAATGCTAAGCCGGGGGGGGCACTTTAGTGTATAGAGGTAGTATACATGTGCCGCGCAAAGGGGTATGTTTTTTCGGCCTCTTGACTTGTACGACGGGTTATAGATTCGCATAATACCTTGTACGGGGGGGTGGGGGGTATACTTTTTGTCATTCTCAACGAGTACAACGGGTATGGGTTTTCGAGGTCCCCCGGCACACCCCTATCCGAGTTAGGACCAAGTGCCCCCCTGGGATGCTAAGGCAATGCAAATGAGGCGGCGGGTAATCATTTGACGCAATATTTTTCTAAATGATATATTAATGGAATTTCTTAAAGAATAGAGTAGAATCGGGGTAAGTTTTTGGGTTCGTGTGGTATATTTTTTGTACAGGTTCTTGATATATGTTATTTTCTAGATGCGTCCTGCAGCACTTTAACCCAAACGCGTTTTCACCGACGCGTGCAAAATGTTGAAACAGAACGGTATATATTCATATTACCGTTCGACCGAAGATATAACGCTCCAGTGCTTGGTGACAGATGGTGAATACCTCAGCGTAGTCATCACCGATTCCAACTATGAGCACCTTCAGAATCAGACCAGTGCTTCTATGTACAACGTTTAAATATATTTCAATTATTTGAAACTGAACACGGCGCCTTCAAAGCCTTTGACAAAGGTAATTAGCACTATTAGGCTCATTATGATTTGATTATCGCCACAATGAATAAACATTTATTAATAAATATTTACCAATAAAATCAATTTAAATTCTTTCCTTATAAAACGCTTGTCGACTAAAAAGATGTATTGTAAGCGTTTCAACCTCTCTAATCATCTGATATACGATCAAAAATACTGTCAAAACAGCACGAAAACTTACGAATGTTTTCATCGTATGCGATCCGACATAGTTCTGATTTTTGAGTCAGGAGCAAAAAGTTGATATCATGACGGTCAGTAATCGCTTATACATCATGATTTTGCGATCTCTGATAATATTCTGGGTCTGGCGGCGTTAGTTTAGAATGAACTATAATAACTATTCTTACACTGACATAGACTGATTGGTGGGTTGGTGTGGGGTATCCAGGTAAGCAGTCAATACTTGGTTTTGTTAAAATCGTTTTCAAGGAAAAAGTCTTTGAGATCTAAATAAAGACATGTAGGTTAAGGAATATGGTTATTTTCTGTGGATAGAGAGAAATCAACATGGACAGATGTTGCTACTGAAAGATTATAAATATCATGGAGCATCTGGATGCGAGGAAGTTTAAAAAAAGAACAATCAAAGTATGTTAATGTGCATCATTATTAAGTTCTGTAAATAAACTAAATTCTGCTTATTTTAGATGAAGCAAAGATACCCTTCCTTGGTAAGAAGATATTACAGAAAATCAATCAATCACTATATATTCAAATTCACTAACTAAATACAAAGCAAATAAAAATTTATCATGCAAGAACTTCACACCACACGACATCATGATTACTACCATCATAACGCTGATCTATATCAGATGAGCTTGATTGTCAGCTGTCACCATAGTCGCCAGTGAAGTAGATGTTTCCATGGCTGAGTGAATGATAAAATGAAGCACATTCATTATCTATTTAGGATAACGTGTCATTTATTCGATGGTATGTAACCAATAACAGAAGTTTCTAAAGTCATAACGTGGCTTATTTATAATATAACGCGCGTATTAGGAATTTGCTCGCTCACAGAATCGACCCGGCTACCAAGGGGAACACTTTTACACCAACAAGTAGCTTGTATTCGCCAATTTTGCATGGATCTCGAAAAGCTTGGTCTAAGGCCTACACGAATGTCTATATGGATTAATTGCAAAGTTGCTGCAAACCAGGGATCGCTCAATGGAAAAAAACCCCGATCAATGGGATGAATCATGCTTACGGGGGTGATGCTGCTATTATGTATCGGCGCATCATTACGCCAATTGAGACGAAAAAAAGGTATATGCACAAACCTAGGGGAGCTGGTAACGCGCACAATTATAGGATAGATGTCACAAGCTGCTACCGCTTAGATGTTTTGACATAACCCCTTTGCTGACGAAGGCGATGAATGCCGCTGGTCGATTACATAAGGATTGGCCTGTTTTGACATGACCCCTTAGCCAAGTCGATGCAAACCCAGCCAAGGCGAGCAATGAATGCCAATGGTCGATTACGAAAGATTAGGCCTACTTAAACAGCACCTACAGATAGCCTGCCGCTTAGCTGCTGCAGTAGAAAGCATTCAAACTAAACGTCGTTTTACTGGGTTGTTTTTACAGTTAATGCGAGAAATACAACCATGTAATTCATATGTTCGTAACTGCAGTAGTTATGGAGGAGATAGTTACAGAAAATGAGGGAAAAAATCGACGAAAAATCGATCCCATAAGCCTCCAACACTGCGCGTGCGCGTCAATTTGGATCGGCAGTTGTGTCTCAACTTGATCTATCATTCCCCAAAATTTCATGTTGATATGTTTAACCGTTCCGGAGATAAGCCCGAAAAACCTTGGCTGCAGAATAAAAAAACTATCGTTGGAAGACATAATAAGATACCCGACTCGGCAGCTCGCCCGACATATTCCGTGACACCATGAAGGCAGCGCCAAGAATTACCTAAGTGCAAGACTTGTTGTCCCAAGCAAATCACTTGTAGATGCATTATGCAGGCTTAAGGATCATTGCCGCAAATTCATTGACACAGTATTACACAGTAAGCAAGTGAAAGCCAGGATTGTAAACTTTCTAGCTAAAGAGGTCTCATTAGAGAAACTACAATATGAATGATGCAGGTGTCATGTTTCTCTTAGATGTATCATGGTGAACATCAGGTTGCATCATTCCCTGAGAGAGGCTTATTGTAAATTAAGAGACCATAAGGAGAGAAAAAATCGTGAGACATTGACCTTTTCCCACACATGAAAATGTGTGCACTTATTTGTTTTTAAAGTGCTGTTGTTGGTGTAGATTTCCGAAAAATCAAATATTGATATTTGTTTAAGGACTATTCTATCATAAATCCACATCCGTATATAGGACTACTGCACCTTAGATTGTAGTGGTGGGGGAAGGTTGTCGAACAAAGGTGTCCCTGGATATACTGTTTGAATGGTTGGTTGCATTGTACTCAAATCAGATGTGTGTTTAAGATGGGGAAGAACTATGTCTGACTGATTTGGTGTGTTTAATGGCATGAGACAGAGAGGCATATTGTCAACCTATCTGTTCAGTGTTTATATGGATAAATTGAGCTCTGGTTTTAAATAATTGTTGTGTTCAGTGTTACCATTTCTTCCAGTCAAATAACACAAAATAAATAAACTTTGCATTTTATGGTGATGGCTACTTCAATTAGTGAGATATTGAATACATGGACGTCAGTATATATCACTGTATAGCAAATTCTGTGTCATCCGTCTTATTTGGGGTCAATATGCAATTAGCAATGATCGCTATCAGGCAATATGCTACGTGGCAAATGTAGAAAAATGCAAGAAGCTTTTGTAACGAAAATGCAAATATAGATAGCTACAGTACGGTAATATCAATAAATTAAACCACCAATCACTCACATCTGCATTAGTGTGTGTGGAACATGTAAGTATACCATACGTCGTTGCTCAGACAGTAGATTGGTGATATTGAGGTTTTAGGCCTATTTATTAAAGGTTCCATGGCTAGAGTGATAAGATGGAGATAACTGGTATTCATGGTGCTGCAATGGGACCATCAATGAATTCATATGTGGCGACTTCTGCCACTCCTATGTTAGAGTCAATGATTCTACATAGCACCAACTGCAATAGGCAATGGGCTCATGGCGACTTAACGATTTGCATGCAGACATTTTTTATATATAGATATGAGTCCATTGTTTTAAATATCCGCAGTGGATGTTGACTTTATGCGTCAAATGTCATTGCTTTCTCTGCAAAAGACAATGTGTTTTTCTCAGATCGAAGCTAAAAGGGTTTTGTTCTTGTCTTCCATGTCAGTATTTTGCAAATATATATGCTATTGTTCATGATGATACCGTCGTACCCTCGCCATGACCATCCAAGCATATATACATATATGTATATGTGAATACACGCCATCGAAAGATAGCATGTCATAACAAGATGATTTTGAATAAGATAGCGTTATGTTTACGCCTTGTACTTCACAGTAGCTTGCCGAATTGATACATTCATTCAGACTCTCTTATGTAAAAACAATTAAAACAATATGTTAGCAGGTACAAGTTATTTGGTAACTTAAGCTGATTTTCAAGTGAGATGTCAAGCGATATATATATACCAGACATTCACCAGTCACTTGATTACATGTTGCGAGACCTCTTTTACACCAATGATCAGAGCAGAGCAGCTCAAACAATACATACATACCTACATACATTCGTACTAACATCCGTACTAAATACATACATGCAAACATACATGCAAACATACATGCAAACATCAATGCAAACATACATGCAAACATACATATATACATACATATATACATACAATCATACATATATATATATATATATATATATATATATATATATACATACATACATACATACATACATACATACATACATACATACATACATACATACATACATACATACATACATACATACATACATACATACATACATACATACATACATACATACATACATACATACATACATACAAACATACATACATGCATGAACACATACATACATACATACATACAAACATACATACATACATACATACATACATACAAACATACAAACGCGTACAAACATACATACATACATACATACATGCATACAAACATACATACATGCATAATTTCTTAAATAAAGTAAAATGTGATCTCCGAGCATTGGGTCATTGATCTGTGGTCCATTTACAGTGTGGTTATGATTGGCACCGCACCAGGGGTTTTATTGTTAACGGTCGAGGCATTATGGTGTCCCTGCAGTTTGTAATTGTGACCAATTGCCGATTCTAACAGGACGTGTGTCATTCCCGTGAAAACACATTGGAATAATGTTGACTGACTTTATCAGTCTATCGTTATCATTTTGTAAACGCCACAAGGCTTACAGGGGTAAATATGTTAAGATATCAACTACTGTCTTGCTCACAAGAAAATTGTCATTATTGTGTTACTTTACACTTTTTAAGATTACACCGGATATTTCCAGTATAGATTACGACACTCATGACGGTGTTTATCACAAGGTGGGTCATAGCTTGATTCTTGCGAAGTACCAAATGGCAGTACTCATTATTTTTGCCAGTCACAGAGTACAAACATCATTCTAACGATGTTCATGTAGAGTATCCCCACCACAATGATTGCCAAGGCAAACACGCTGTTCATTTGATGTCGGAACTTTTATAGAAAAGGAGCAGTGAAGAAATGCACGTTGTGCGATTCTATTTACACCCCAACCCCTCTCTTCGTTCCACGTAGGGATACTTTCTATGCCCGCGTCTATTCAACAGGCACGCAGTCACGAATTGATAGTGCAATGTAGCAGTTACGGCGTCACAGACCAGTTAATACTTAAAACTCTCAAAACGAGGTATCTGTAACTATTTCCGCTTAACTCAGTATGATATTTTCCTTCAATTTAATATTCCTAGTCTGGTTACATGTAAGAGACAGGAAACGCGTGCTGGGTAATGGCAACGAAGTCAATGAGTAGTATAGGGAGTAGCGGTACTGGCACACCTGTCTCATATGATTATGACACACCTATCTCATATGGTGCAACCCAGAAAACACATACACACACAGGGTGACTCACATGAGCCAGCGAACCGCTCGCACCTCCCCCCCACCATATCAGCCCAGCCCTTCCAGCCCCTATGGTATAGGCCCACACCAGTAGTTAGTCACCGTAGAGGTTATTGAGTGATAAATATCTGCGACCGTCGCTGTAAGTTCCATTTTTCACGTGGTTGAGGTCCTGTATAAACTGGGCAACCTTAGCGTTGTTCTTCTCGATAAAGTCGGGATCAGGACGAGCTGTTATCAATCTCATCGTAAAGAGCTTCCAACAGTAGAAAGCCCCCGTCGGCCTCTCTGTGGTCCCACTCGGTCTTCCCAACCAAGGACCGTGATGCTCCTGTTCCAAGCCCAAGCAACTATTTAATCTCCCATTCGCACTATAGTCGCCGTCTTCAAGCCACTCCACCCCCGCCCACCCCCAAGCCACCGTCTACTTATACTTCTTCTGATCCTTGTGATACACCTGGTTATACGTCTCAGCTCTCCCCAGGTCCTTAAAGGAGCACAACCTGAAAACGCAGTCGACAAACACCCCGATGGTCGCCACCGGACTGTGGTGCAACCCCAACAGAACCTGAGGCTTATGCATATTCGGAATCACCCTCCCAGGACTCCGAGTGTAGGGGCACTTTATCTCGAGCAGTACAACCTCCTCAGGATGCCCCAGACAGACAGCATCCACTCCAGCCGGTCGGATTGGGAGCACACAAAAGCCATCTGGAGAGTAGGCCGTCGCGCCGCCCTCAATATAAATATTATTTCCGTAGACCTTGGCGTCGTACACCTTCTCCAATACCGCAATTGTAACCTCCTCAAAAGTCGTACCCCAGAGGCAGGGTGCGCTAAAGCGAACACCCCCGTTGCTAGTTTTTTCTGTCAGCTTCTTGCTATAGCTGCTGAAGTAGTTTTGCCCTATGATAGAGGAGTAGTCACTTCCTCCAACGCAGCCCTTCCTCATGGTCTCCCACTGGTCCGTATTTTGTTTGACTCCAGTATGATCGTTGCAGAAAGATTTTATCGCCGCCTCCATTATATCTAGTAACCCCAACTCTTCAAATGGACTGTCAGGGTCATACCTTAGACTGGTTGACAAATCCAATGCAGTTTTGGCAGAACCAGTTAAACTTTGCAGTGTGGTGTGCATCAGCCGGCTGCGGCGTGTCATCCCACGACCACCTCGAGGCTGGGATTCCACTCGTGAAAGCTATCTACACCTTTCACCTTTATTACACACTGCGTCGCCTATTAGCAGAACTGCAAGCGCCTCTACCTCAGGATCATGCCTATGACCCCTATAACAATACATATGACAAGAGGGCATATGAGAGACTCTACACTAACTTTGGTGTTCAACCAAACACAGACTGGCGCCAGAAGGCAACCGTAGCTAATAGTGGCCTTGGTATCTTATATGCACATGATGCGTATGGTTACGGGAGTGTCGTCAAGGTTGCTGGTCGAAACGTTCGTTATGACCCTACACGGATGGCCTTTGAGGCGGAAAAGGATACAAAGCCAGGTTTTGCCCACGCGAGTAACCTACAATCCTTTCAGGAGAAAATGAGTGCTGTTCTACATCTAGCACAGGGATCTGAAGCAGATGAGGCCTGGAGTACCTTCATACTGGACACGTCTGAGGGTTTTACACAAACCGGCGTTGAGCGAATTAACGACAGCATTCGGACCTATGTCTGGGCCATTCTTAGTGCTCAGGCGCAGACCCGCTCAGAGATACTAGGTGTTGGAACGTCCTTTGATGCTCAAAAGCAATTTCAGGCCAACGTTGAGGATGCCATCAACTCCCCAATGGATATTCCGTCATCTATCCGACGGTATCAGAACGTCCTCCAGAATGCCTCTTCAAAGGTTAATCACGTGTTTGGAACGGGCCTGTACATGGCTCCATCAGATATGAGCCTCGCCATTGGAGACGTTGCTGGGTACAACAATCTGATTACTATCGCAACTGAGGAGCACCAGATCGGCAGCAATACTGATGTCAACGCGGTTCCGGTTGTTCCAGATAGAGGAAGATTTGACCCTCCGCCAGATACAGATACAGATATGGAACTCTCCTCTCCAGGACCCACCCCTATGGCCGAGACCGGCCTGCGTGGGGCGCACGAGGATGAGAAAACCGCTCTTATTATAGGCGGAATCGCTATAGGCTTAGCTGTGCTTTGGTTTGCTACGTAGTAAGTCACGGAGTATCAGGAGGATAACTCCCCCCACCGCCACAACTGCGGCCCATACATGTTCTGCCATCCAACCAGCCACCTTTGCAGCTGACGTAAGCAGCCATGATACGATGGAGCCAATGATTCCTGGAAGGGCAGCTGCTGCCTTACCGGCTAGGCCCTTCAGGACGTTTGCCAAGGAGTTCAGCTGTTTTTTAATCCATTCCTTTACACCGGGCTTATCAGGTGGTGTCGGCGTTGGTGCGGGGTTGGACTAGTGCTCCCTCCGCCCGTCAAAGCAACTACAAGGGTCGAGATTGCCAATCCAATCGCAGTGAGTATGGAGGCGATTGTTATACCCTGCTCTCGGAACAGAGTGCGTACACGCTCAGCTAGTGTTGTGTCCTCGTTAAGAAGTCTGTTGATCGTTTCCCTGATGCGGTTAATTTGGGTCCTTAGACGGTTACGGTTTTCAGAGACAGCCTCAATACGGGCACTCCGCAGGTCCTGCAGCCCTGCAAGCTCATTTGCTTGGAATCTCCATGCTCGACTATCACCCCTCCCTTCCTCCTCCAGGCTTGCCATTTTAGCTTCCCGCTGTTTTATATCCCTTTCTAACTCAGTTATCTTAGCTAGGTTGTTGACCAGCTCACCCCTCTGGGTCTGCATAGCTTTATCAAGCCCTATAAGCTCTCTGAGGGGTAGTTCGTTGTCTGTTTGTGTACCTAGGTCTTGGATGGTGTTATGAACGTCCTCTATGAAGCTTGTTTCTTCCACACCACCTTGCTCTGTCACGGCTTCAGGGCCCCTCATTTCTAATTTCTCTGCGGCTTTAGCAGCTGCTTGGTCAACGCCTTGGAGGGCTGTTGCTTCCTTTTGTGACACCACTTGTGAGGACCACTCAGTGAACCCCAAACCATCACGGACAACCTTAGCCCCCCCCTCTACTTTTACCTATTGTTCCAAGTGAAAGCGGGGCTTTAGTACGATAATTTGTAATACTTAAGTCAGGGTAGTCCTTCAAACGTAACTGTCCGCTAACAAGTTCAAACTTTGTATAATCGCGGCCGAGGGAGGGTGTGTGGCCTTTTTCAGCTAATGCATCGTAATAATCATTGACAGCGCCTATAACGGGTCGGCCTTCCGGTGGTATAGACCGATCCATCCCAATGTCTCCTTCTGTAACAGGTGGGAGAGTGGCCTCTGGGAGAGTCTCCTCATCATCAAAGTTAGTGTCATTCCTCTCCCACCCCACCCCCCCCCCCTCCTCCTCTGGGTCGTCAAATGCTGGGTTATCAAACTCCATGTCTGTGTGTTAAAGATATAATTGTAATTAAACATTCAACATGACGAGTACAGACGCAAACTAAACCCACACCGCCGGATACGCGAACCCCTTGGGGTAAAGGGCGTGCGACAATCTGTATGCGTTACAAACAATCCAAGCACTATTGACCAGAACCAACACCTGCTGGTTCGCTTCCCCAATCTAGGCGCAGACGACGTCATTGCTTCAGGGACAGCACGGCTGGCCTTTACAATCACGCTGACCTCGACTGATGATAACGGCAGCGTTGTGCAAAACCTGGGCCGCGCCATGGTTAAAAAATTGACAATCAAGATTTCTGGCAATGAGGTCATGTCTATTGATGACAGCGATGTGTACCACTGTTACCACGACTTGTGGCGGACTGCACAGGAGAGACAGGGCCTCCAGTATCAGGGCATTGACACATCAGATGACAGAAACGCAACTAAGATACGACTGGGGGCAGGAGACAAGGATGAGGCGGAGGAAGAGGACAAGGCCGTAGCCGATGTGTATGGTAACAGGTTCTACGTTCCGCTTGATTTTGAACTCCTCGAGAGCCACATGCCATTCTACCAAAGTGCGCTTAGTGACAGACTGGAATACGAGCTCACATTCAACGACTACAACCGCGTGATTCACGCAACAGGCGACACCGCTGCAAGCTACAAAATTGATGGCATCTCGCTGGAGTATGACATGGTTACCCACACAGAGTTGGCCCGCATGATACGCACACAGTACACAAGTCAGCTCTCGATTCCGTATGACCGTGTGCTTCGTCACAGGAAGCTTGTATACAATAAAAGAGATACACTGTGGAACATCAACCTGAACGTGCCGGCTCGCAGCATGAAGGGCATCCTACTGCTCTTTGAAGACCCGACCAACGCCTCATACGCCAGGAAGACAGAGTCGTTCTACAACCCAAAGATAACGAAGGTCGAGGTGACCATTGAGGGCATCCCCAATCAGCTCTATGCCCAGGGCATGCGTAGCTACCAGCAGTGGGACGAGGTGAAGAAGGCCTGTGCAGCAACGAGTAAACGAGACCCCAGTGTAGCAATAGCATTAAAAGACCTGTCATTGTCAGACGTTTCCCTAGGAGAGTACCTAACCACCAAGTATGCTCTGTGGCTCGACTTAAGGACGAGTGATGACGACCAGCTGCACGATAGTGGCAGGGCTGTGGAGAATGCGTCTGAGGGCATCACCATACAGATCACAAAAAAGGCAGAGGCGGCGGGCACATTGAACGTTTATATGTATATTGTAATGGATGCTCAGCTTAACATTAAAGATGGCAGGTTCGTCAGCGCAGTCTACTAAGTTTACATTTCCAGATGGTCCCTGTTCGGCAATTGTTTGTGGGCAGACAGGATGTGGGAAAACCGCATTCATCCTCGACCTACTTGAAGGGCCCTTCTTTGGTGCCTTCGAGCATATTGTAATCCTCTGCCCTACCATACGTTTCAACGAGGCCTATCAGACGCGGTCATGGGTGTGGGATGATTCAGAGGTGTACGTGGTTGATCCAGGGGAGCGGCTCTATGACCACCTGAGGGCTTTCTACCATTGTTTTAAGGGCGAGCCAACCCTGTACATTATTGATGACTGTTCGGCAACAAAGGCCCTAACCAAGAAGAAAGACATGTTATCCGAACTGGCCTTTAGCGGCCGCCATGCGCAACAAAGTGTCTGGGTCCTCACCCAAAAGTACAACTCTGTGCTGACGGACTTACGTGAGCAGACTCGCTGGATGGTGCTCTTTCACACCAAGGACCGTGACTCGTTTGAAGACGCCTTACGTGAAAATGATGTAATTCCAACAAAGGAGGAACGTGCCACAGTACGCCAACTACTAGCAAAGACCAATCACGCAAAACTGCTGCTGAAGACTGATCAGCCTACTGCATATGCCGTCGATTGAAGTGACATTGGCCTTGATAGCAGCCGCTGCCTCAGTAATCAATTTAGGTTTCTTCATCTGGGTAGCGGTGCAGTATTTTGAAGCTCGAAGGCGTATACGTATATTCATGGATCCTGATACCATTATTGATAAACTCCTTGAACAGGACTCGACTGGCTTAGTGGAGACAAAGTCTGGGGGAGCTGAACCTTGTTGCACCCCTAGTGTAGATATGTCTTCTAAGAGGGATAGGCTTGCTGCCATCATGGCCGGAGGTCAGGGCCGTCAGTACCTTGGTTTGAAGGGCCTTACAATTGACCAGGTTGAATCAATGTCTGATGAAGAGATCATAAAGCTGTATGTGAGATACGAGGCTCGGCCAGGTGCCAGCATGACACGTACTCTAGGTCAGACACTGCTACAGCTGTACTCAGGTATTGCTTGTATGTTTCTACCAATCCCACCAGAACACCAGCCAAGGCTAATTACAGACCTCGAGACGGACCCGTTTGTTGGACACGCGCTAAGCACTGCCACTTGTGAGCTATATCATCGCTATGGTATGTTTTAGCTCCCTTAACTGCGGCTTTAACAACAGTTAAGCACTGTCAATTTGGAAAAACAAGCACCGAAACAACAGGGGCCGGTGGAGAGGAGGACACCACTTCCTTGCTATAGTATGTGTTTAACTCCGCTATAGCATGTGCTTAACTCCGCTATAGCATGTGCTTAACTCCACCATAACAGGTGCTTACTAAGAGCTGTCAATTGGACAAATAAATTTAGTAAGTAAACATGGAAGAAACGAACACGAATCAAGGGGAGATAACACCGGTGGAGATAATGTCAGTGACAAAAAACGCTAAAAGGGTTGCGGCAGGACGAAAGGGTGCTCCAGCTCGAAAAGCCAATCAAAATAAGCTTCTGAGAGAGCTCCGAGAGGCTAAGGCAGCGCTTACAGATGGTTGAGATGAAGCTGTGGAACCAATATCAACGAGCAAACGTATGGAAAGGTGGACGTGGTCAACATGGGCTGTGCCTTTGGTTGTCGGCGGTGTCGTCATTTAAAGGATCCGTTTTATATGGAATAAGATGACAACACCAATTACTGATGGAAAAATGCTCGTCAACGCTCTGTACCACGGTGTAGTTGTTTCCGGTATTTCAATAGGCTATGCCAAGCTTGCTAAGATGGCTCTGGGTGGTGGGGTGCCACGTCTTGATTTCACCCCACGGGACCTGGCTATGGCTGTTGCCGATGTATCACTAGCTATGGCCACAAAGGATATGCTAATTAAACAAGGAATCTTACCAGTTGATATACTGAAGTAATGGCCACACTCGCGCTACTTGTTGGGGGAGCTCTTGTTAACGCCCTTGCATTCTCTGGGAGCAACTTTTTATTCTCTAAATTACGAGGCAGCCAAGTGGACGCGGAACGTAAACGCCATGATATCAGCAATCGAGCAGCTTCAATCTGCTCAGGCAGCATGGGCCAAGAAGAGAACTGAGCGCTTAGACTTCATCAATGAGCAACTGCGCCACCAGGGCTACGCCGAGCATACTTTTAAGGATGCGGACGAGGCTATGCGTGAGTACGCCTTAATTACGAATAAAACTGTCGACCTGCTGGGCTCTGAGCCTCAGCTTTCAGACTTCTACGAGCCCTCAGATGAACAGAGGGGGCGTGAGGTGGCATTCATTATACTGGGTATGGCTGCGACTGGGCTGGTTGCATACAGGCTTGCTACGTAGGTTATTTGGAGACTCAAACGTTTACTGTATATGGATCGTCGCATGCAAGAGATCTACTATAGTCCTAAGGGATACTGGAAAGGCATTACTGCTATCAAGAAGCTTGTGACAGAAGCGAGGGTTTCTGAGGAAGTTGCCAGGGGGTGGCTAACAAAGCAAGCTATATGGCAAATCTACCTGCCAGTGCCAAAACACATTCCCAGGCCAAAGTTTGATGTCCCTGTCCCCAATGAGGTTCACCAAGCCGATCTCTTATTTCTTCCTCATGACGTTGTGAAGCGCCGGACTTACAAGTATGCCCTAACATTGGTTGATGTGGCCTCGCGCTACAAAGCGGCTGAGCCATTGACTACAAAAGAGTCTAAGGAGGTCGCAGGTGCACTTGAGAGGATATACAAACGAGAACCGCTGCATTGGCCTAAACTACTTCAGGTGGACCCCGGACGGGAGTTTATGGGTGCAGCGAATCAGCTGTTAGTAAAACATGGAGTATCAGTCAGGCGTGGCCGTGTGAATATCCATCGAGACCAGGGTATAGTGGAACGCTTTAACCGAACCCTTGCTGAACGACTCTTTGGTCACCAGTATGCCGTAGAGTTAAGGGATACTGGAAAACGATCGACTGAGTGGGTTTCTCGACTGCAGGCTGTAGTCTCTGCGATAAATAATGAGGTGACCCGCTTGACTGGAAAAAAAACCTAAAGATGCTATAAAGGCAAAACGAGTTGCACAAAAGCCCTCTGCAGTCGTACCAGGGCGCCCTCTGGGGGTCAAAGAGCAAAAGCTTCCCTCTGATGTTGGCGTTCGCTACCTCTACCAGCCTGGTGAGGCAGAGCAAGACCACCGCGGGGGCCACTGACCCTGTGTGGTCGCTCAATGTTTACCGGATTGGAAGCTCTGTCACTAAATCTGGTGAGCCTGTACTATACTATTTGCTGGATGGACCTCTCCGTGGCTTTGTAAAGGAGGAGTTGCTTGTGGTGCCGTCCGATACCCAGTTGCCGCCAGACGGTATTATCAATTAGACTAATAGATATCTATATATATAACAATGGTAGTATTTGACAATAAGTGCCCATGGATATTGCTCGGAAAGAAAGTCCCCTGAACAGGCCCTGTACGCAAGAGCAAGAGTTTTGTAACTTACACAGATATAAGATAAAACATGGTGTCATTAATCGTCTTTGTACGGGTTGTCAGAAGGCTATAAAAAATAATAAGGTAGGATTGTGCATGGATTGTGGGTTCGATAAAGTCAACCACAGTCGTCTTCGTCTTGCCCAAAAAATTGTTTCACACAACGCCTATAGCTGGGGACACGCCAGTCGGCGCCACTGAACGGGGATTCCCCACTGTATAAAAATAGAAATCTTGTGGCGCTGTCAACAACATGGTTTGTCGGCTATGTGCGACGAAGCTTGGCACCTTGTCAGAGACGGGTGTTTACTGCATAGGTCAAAGTCCGCTCGCTGTATTGTTGTTGCCTTTTGTGTATCAACGAATTCCCTTTTAGACTAATGGAACTGTATAGTAAACATGACTCATAATCAGCGAGCACGTGAAGCCCAAAATGATTATGTTTCAATTCACGGTTTTTAGCCTCCTTATCCACACTCTAAGGTTGCACTCAAAGCACTCCAAGTGCGTAATGAATATGACCGTACATACAAGGAGATGTTTGCTAGATTAAAGGCTGGGGTGGCACGCATACCTGTCCCCACTGCTGCCCCCCACGCAGACCAGTCCCTGCCCCACGCACACCTGTCCCTGCCCCATGCATCCCCACTGCTGCCCCACGCAGACCAGTCCCTGCCCCACGCATCCCCACAACCCAGTCCCCAGTCCCCACAGCGCGTCTTGCCTTCAAGAAGACTAAGTGGGCTGTTAAAAACTATTTGCGTGGAGGGGTGATGAACGTGGCCCTACGACGTATAATAGCGCACCACTTCGTGCCGAGAAAAAGAGGAGCCCTCACAAAAAGGCCAAATGCGATCTTCCCACATTTCACTTGAGCCCGAGGAGTAAACTGACTCATACTTACCAACTCTCGAGGAGCAAGAGCGTGGGAGTAAGTGGGGGGCCCTGACGTATGGAACCCCGAATGAAAGTCAAGGTGGGCGCGACCAAAAGACCACCAGAAGAAACCCGAGAGGAAAGCAGTCCGATGGATCTTGACAGGGGATAAAGCCCTATACTCGGGAATACGGACGGGCAAGAGAATCTGCCCACAATGACCCTCCATTTCCTGACACCGGCGTTGAGTAGTACAAGGCACCATGAATCAGGGGTAAGACCAGCAAAACTCCAATAAGTCCGGGATGGACTTTGCTTCAACGGGATGGGCAGGGGTCCCGCGGCTTTACATTGGACTGCAACCTTTGTCCCTGCTCTCAACACATTTACCAGCGCGAGGGTCACAACGATTGGATTGATAGTGCAAAACTACCAGCCATTGAAAGGTGGCTCCTACGAAACTGCACAAGTAGAAAAGAACAGAAACGGGATCGGCGGGCCCGAACACCGAACCTCTCCCCCCTCCGGGAATGAAAGAACGGAAAATGAGAAAAGGACCAAACAAAAAAAAGAAAAAAAATGAGGGTATATATGAAATTGAAAGAGGCGATGAACCAGTTGCCAAGAAAACCCGCAGCGCACCATCGAAAATTATATAACATTAAGCCGCCTTCTTAGACCTCTTAGAAGGAAAAGGCGGGACTATCCAAAAAACGAGGATAAGAAGTATGGAGAAGAAGGAGGTCCTCTTAGACATAAAAAAGGAGAAAGAGCGCAGCGATCCATTGAATGTATCTGGCGACTGGGATGGACAAGGAAATACATAGTTCACCGATCAGCAGGACAGCCTGGTCCATGGTTTAAAAAATCATGGTGGCACGGCGAGGAGGAAGGTAGGTGGGAATTAAAGTAAGATTCGAAGACAATGCACAGCACTGATGTATACCAGAGTAAGTACGCGCACCGCAAGTTATTCTAATCTGAGAGATGTTGAATGGATTACAACACTGGAAACTGTTCCCTGGCGCACCAAACCTGAGTGCCCCCCTAAGCGCCGCGGATCAGAGGTCTAGCAAGGCCGATCCCAGCCGGAATTTCTGTGTGGAGACATGGGGAGAGTACTGAAACGCATCCTGGAGGTAAATATTCTAGTGTGCGCCCCACCCCCTCTCCTGACAACCCCCATCTTTCAAAACCCTTCTTTACCACGAACACCCCTCATCTATTCACCAATGTCTAACGAGTTCCATACTACCCCAGCCCATTCTCAGCCCCATATCTTCTCCCCCCCCACACACTATTTACCCTACTTCCCTGTCCATCCCTTCTCTCTCATGCACTAAAGACAACGTACGTGAAGCCAAGGGATAGATCTTAGGAAGCAACAAAACCCCGCGAAGCTGAAGAAGGCAATATAATAAGATGAGGCTGTTAGCGCGGGAAAGTAAGGGGTGACGCTGACGAATAGCCAATACATAGTGGACAAACGAGGGGAACCCGGCGAAATATGCGAAGCAAAAGACGAAAGTCTGGGCCGATGACGAAGATGCAAAAACAGATCTCGGACCGAAGAAAGAACTAGCGCCTAGTGAAGCCAACAAACGGAGATAATTTGGTGACGGACTATGTGGTTGTACGATTGTGATGGGCAGACAGAACCACTGTCGCGGCGTAGAGACCTTGGTTACTACTCCGAGCGCGAGAAATGAGTCACAGCGCTACCAACAGGCGCGCTTGGGCCTTCCCTCCCCTCGTTCTAGAGACACGGGTACTATATGGGTTGTTTTTTTTTTCAACCAGGATGCAACACCGGAAGACAATAGAAGCTGCATGCGACCAACCACGTCATCCATGCGCAACAACCACTTTCCCGCCTCGACAGACTCGTCAATAAGACCCCCCAGATACGCGGACCTGGGACTAAACGCCAAAAACCTTCCCCTACTCCCCTTCCCACCTGGCCCGAAAACGCCCCGCCCGCCGCCCTTTTACTCCCCGCTAAGTGCGGGGGGTGAGGCCCAGGAAGACACCCCACCAGTGGCCCCCTCCCTTAACCCGCTTCCCCCCCCACTCATTCACTCTCAAAAATGCACACTTGACCCCCGGATCCCCCTCCCAACAACCCACTATCTCAATCCCCCCCCCCCCCAGAGCTACCTTACCAACGAGGAAACCCCACGTTTCACCAATGCTCTCCTCAACCGACCGCCCCCAACCAATGCCCGGAACACCAACCATCAAGAACACCCAAGGGAATCGTACCCCACTCGAGCCCACCCCCCCGCAACTTGGACCCGCTTACATAAAGACCACACCAAAATGGTGTGACCGGCCTGGAAGACTGACGCAAACCCAAACGGCGAAACACTCCTGGAGAAACACCCCAGGAAGCGACCCTTTAGGGAACATCCTTTGTAACCAACCTCTTGCATGGCGTATATCATAGAGGGCTCAAACAAAGAAGAAGAGGTGAATGACCCTGTCGCGCCTACGGGAGATATAACAGGACCCATACAGAGAGCCTAGCCGCCCCAGGAAACAAAGGCAAAAAACAAAAAAAACTCCCTTGTCCGGCCTGGAGCAGTGAATTATAAACTGATGGCAGTGCGAGAAGAACCGCAACAGAGAGGGCGCCGAAGAGGCGCCCTGCTTCCCCTCCTCCCCCTCTCACACCACCCCATGCGGGCAGAAGAACACAGGGGAGCGCGAAAAAGTACGTTATAAGAAGAAAAAGAAACAATGGAGAAAGTAGATATCCAGGCTCAGGTAGGACAGTTGAGATTACTGAAGCAAGTTCCTCCTAGCCTCCGCTCGACAAGCTTGTGTTCTGTAACTCCCTTCCATACACTCTCGCGAAATCCAGATTTAAAACAACCCACCACAAGTCAGGCACAGGGACTTTCCATATCCTTATACTCCCAACCCCCTCTACGAACCTCGCCTCAACTCTTCTGACATCGAATCCTTACCCCGCCCTCCCACCACCCCGCCCCCCCGGCGTACTTGCGTCCCCCGCCGTCCCCATCTTCACCACCTCCCCTCACGCCTCCACCCTCCCCTCTATACCAAGTCCCTTCGCCCCCATCCCCCTCCCTCTACCCTCCCCCACCGGGCCCCCCTCCGGGCAACCCCGTCCCGAAAAACCTTCGCCAAACCCCTATCATACCTCAAGCATCCAACCCCCTCCTCCCTCCGTGGTGAAGGCTCTCGCGATATCCCGAGAAGAGAAAGAAAAGATGGACAGACCGGAGAGGGATGCATGAGGAACGGAGGGTATAATTAGTGAGGAGTTCAGGGATGGCTGCGGATAATTAAGTTTGACTGCTTCACCACTGCCGCACGATCCATGATTTCTACCAGCGCAGCTCTCTCGAACAGTGGAATCTGCTATTTTTTTTTTTTTTTTTTTATGACTATGAACACGCCCAGAAAGTCTGGGGAACGCGTTCGGTCGTAATAAACAGGGGCGGACTACCATGACCTTTACTTACGCACGGATTTTTTTACTGCTCCTGGCCGATGTGTTTGAACATTCCGCACAAAACCTGTTGCGTTTATTCTTGTCTTTCACAGAGAAAAGATGACATTTGACCGCCTTTAGTCGTGCCATACACAAACCGCTCTTAGGGCAATCTAATTCAAAAAATTTTGATCTGGATATAAAAGCATGTCGGCCCCACCTGCAAGTCGTTGACTCTCAATGAACCAATCACCCTTTCATTACCACATTAATTCAATAAAGACACAAGGATGATGACTGCAACATTATATTTTAATATGAATATATCTACGGAGATATCGTGTGTTTTGTTATTACCCGCCGCAATTTAATGAATCAGTTTTATCACACGGATGAATGACTGCCGTGAGCAGACAGGTACGCTAACATCTCGACATAAAACCAGGATTGCAATTGTTTTGTTAAAAGGACATTCACCATTCACTAAGATGAAAACAACATATTGCTGGGAATAGCTTTCAACATGGCTATCTTGATCCTTATAGTTGTATGTTCGGGCATTTAAGAGAGCTGAAGCAGACAAAGGTGGTTATTGAATATGAAACGTTATTAAACTTAGCAAAGTTGACGCCGCAAGTTAAAATTAAACGGATTAAAACTTCCTGGTTCCAGGCAAGGAGCGTATGGGGTGGTGTTTCATTCAGTCCTCCAGCCTGTGCTTTCTGAGACACATTTACCGGAGAGACACTTTCCACGTGACAATTAGCTAGTGCATAGTCGGATTGTCAACCCGCGCGGTTAAAACAAGCACGCCGGCCATACAAGTAAGTTGCGACTATCAGGCATCTATGGAGTTTCGTTGGCCTAGACTATTCGATGATTATATCCGGTTTTCTGGCAAGATACAATCAATGTGTGTTAATTAGCTTGTTGAGTATTCTAAGTTTTGATAAAACAATACATCACTACTTAGAGTATGATCCTGACGGATTCGGGTAGCATTAAGTGTTATGCATTCATGTGAATGGTCACAGTTCGGTTACATTTGCTTGGGTGTGGTGACAACCTCATTCACACAGTAAAGTAATGGCTCCAGCTCAGTGACAGCATTGTACGGACCGCATGCAACGGGTGGGAACGTGAAAACCTTGGTGTGGGGCCCAGGAATCCATAGTATCTTCTCAGCGTAAATAAGCCTATTGCGTTTTTGAATAATATGATCGCCCGATGCTAAACTGTCTTTGCTGCCAATTAGAGTATTTTGCCAACATTTTAAATAAGGCAAGGTATATTAATGGAAAACCGTCCTGTTGTTTTTTTTGCAGTATGTAACCGGGGGTAGTTACAAACAATCACCAATGGTGAGCCAAAACTGTGATGGACGGTTGTCACTCCTGGGAGACAACAGATTGTCCCTACTTAAATTGGATTGTGTGTCGCTGGGTGCGATACAGGCTGGAAGTGCCGCATCATGTAAAGTCCCAGGATAAATCAAAAACAAGGTCTGCTCAGACATTCTGTGGATTATTTTAATCCATCGTGTTAAGTATAACAGCTAAACTAGTTATAGGTTGATTGGATCGGCCATATTGCACGCTTATGACAAGAGACGACATTAAAACTGTTCAGATTAGTAGGATGTTCTACCAGCTCATATAGATGACTTTTTACTTCCTGGGTAACACGACATCTGTTTGTAATTTCGACCAATTGGCCTTACATATATCGCCAAACAAAACCCTCCCATGTCTTTTAAAGGCTCACTGATTATCAAAGACACAGAGTGTATGTATATGCCCCCGATTAACATTGCCAAGTTAAAGGCAAGATGGTCGAAAAAAAATCGGGTCAGCCAGAGTCGCTGCAGTGCGGAGATAGATGTTTGTCTCAGGTCAGACAGTTGTGTGAAGGTGAGAATCTTTTAAATACCTACCATGCGGAATGGGCGATATATGTTCATAGGTCAAGGATACATAACAAAGTAGGTGAGTGAGTGAGTGGAATGATTTTTCTTTCTGTGAGTGAGGAATTGGGTAGTGAGTGAGCGGGACTCAGTCAGTGAGCAAGTAACATGTGAGTGAGTAATGGAGTGAAGTAGTGAGTATTACTTTGGCATTGTAGTGTTGGTGTGTTACATTATGGCATAGGCTTTTAAATGCCATCCCGCTTTGACGCGCTGGGGGCTTTTCTTAACAGAACTGTACGCTTAAACTGCCATGATTTTCCATCAACCTGTGACTCAAGCAGCACTTGTGAATTACCTTCCATACAAAACGTAATCCACTGTATGGAAAGACAAGAGAGGAAGTGGCCCTGGGTAAATTCGCACAGCGGTAACAAAAAACGCCCCCTTTTCAACCAGCCTATTTTGACCAAAAAAAAACATAACCCAAGATGGGAGCAGTTGGGTATCATGTTCTTTTACGATGGTATTCACTGGGCTTGTAAGTTAGGAGTTGTAAATAATGCCGCATGGGATATGTTTGACGCAGAAAACTCAGCGAGGGGGTCGTCGTGAGTGGAGAGCGTGGGATGCTAAGGTACTGAACAAACCCACTGAAACAGCACGACTGGAAGTAGGAATGCAAACCAAAAGCGGCACAAGCCATCAGCAGGTGCGCTTCCGCGGCTGGTGATTTAGCACCTCAGTGATCCACGCGCAAACCGAGTTTAAAACAGGTAGTCAATTGCTAGTGCAGTTCTTTGGGAGCTCGCTTTGGAAATACTTGAACAACAAACGAAGCGACACCTTGCCTTCCAGTTGAGGAGCGCCTGCAGGTCCCCCCGCCTCCCGTACCCACGGACCCCCCAACCCTCCCAATCCCACCACACCTTCCCCCCCACACATGCCTCCCCTCCTCCCCCCCAAAACTCCCACCTCCTGCCCACCTCGCCCACTAACCCCCGTCCCCCTCCCTATCTCCCCTCCTTCCCCCCCCCCCCCCCCCCCCAAAACCCCCTCCAACACTGCCGCTCCCCGTATTCTATATCATCTCCACCAGTCACCCTCCCCCGGATCACCCCTACCACGTCCTCAACTTCTCTAATACCCTCCCACAGCCCCCGTTCCTCGTAAACAACCTAATACGTGACTTCTTCTCTTAGGTTGACCAACACTCGTTGAAGTAGTAAAATCGATTATAACTCAGGTGGACTGATCAATTGGTTGTTAATCGACATCGAAGACATAAATGACATGAATTGTATAACACCAACACACTTCAAACAGGTAAGCACCAGGTTGTACTAAAAAACAGGAGACTTCGTACCCAACACTGAGCCTGTGATTAGGGTACGATCACAACCACCGCCGCAGTATTATATGCATCTCACACATGATAACAGGCCGTCTCCTCATTTCCCAAAAACCCCAAGCAGTCAGCCAATCGATATTACAGCATAGGAGCCAAATAAACAGGCAAATACAACAAGTCTTGTATGGAAAATGCCAACTATCACAATGTCTTAATAAGAACAAACCATGTAGATCAACGACAGAAGGGTGCGGTTGTACCGAAAAACGTACTCTCGTAATGGTTACAGAAATGCGAAGAAGATACTGCTCGGGGTATTAAGATATTTCGCTGTAATAACACAAAAAACGTTCCACGGTGCTGAAGCACAACACCTTTAAAAGGACTCAGCTGTGCCTTAGACAGCGAGCCAGCATCAAACAAGGCAGTCTTTCGAAGTTTGTAGTGCTAAAATGTGTGGCTCGCTTCACGGTAAACGGACTTACTTTTACCCCGGAACTAGTCTTCAAAACATTCAGATCAGATACCAATGCTACATACCGCACACCCTCACCACATTATGCCGTGTTGTAAATTGCAGTTGCATTATCTGTTGCAGCTTGATCACGCAAGCGAGGAAGGATGTGCTCTTCCATGTAACTGGCCAACAAGTTGATGTGATGAAAAGAAATGGTGCATGTCGTGAGGATTTAGAGATGGACGGACCACGACCTCTTGGTAATGAGACAGTGGTCGACTGGAGGGGAGCTGGATTAGAATAGGTAACACGATTAGGCAGTCACTTGACTGATTATAATCTAGTCCAATACGAAGCTGGTAGTAATTAATATGTGGCTCCAGGGAATGTAGCATAAAGGGAAAATCGGATCGTCACAGAGTGTAACATTCGGAAAGCGGGAACGCTAGAAAAGAAGATATTGCTCTCGGACGAAAGACTGCCACCGGCCGTCCTCGAGGCAGACGGGGAAGCTCAAACGGAGGAATACTGCTTCCCATACAGATCGAGGGTATTTGAGGCAACGCCGGGTTGAGCGTGGACCCTTTCGGGACAGCACCAACCAAATAGACAACAGTAATGATTTAACCTGTATCACTCAGTAAGAAATTTGTATGTAAGTATGTTATGTATGTATGTATGGACGTATTGTAAGTTGTATGTATTTATGTAGTCGATATGCATGTATGTTTGTATGTATGTAGTATGTATGTATGTATGTATGAGTATGTGTATGTTAGTATGTATGTTATGTATGTATGTATTATATGTATGTATGTATGTATGTATGTAGTATGTTATGTATGTATTATGTATGTATGTATGTATTATGTATGTATGTATGTATGTATGTAGTATGGATGTATGTATGTATGTATGTATGGTATGTATGTATGTATGTATGTATGTATGTATGTATGTAGGTATGTATGTATGTATGTATGTATGTTGGTAGTATGTATGTATGTATGTATGTATGTATTGATATTGGATGTATGTAGTATGTATGTATGTATGTATGTATGTATGTATGTAGTATGTATGTATGTGTGATGTATGTATGTATGTATGTATGTATGTATGTATTGTATGTATGGATGCTATGTATGTATGTATGTATGTATGCTAGTATGTATGTATGTATGTATGTTATGTATGTATGTATGTATGTATGTATGTATGTATGTTGAGGTATGTATGGTATGTAGTATGTATGTATGTATGTATGTATGTATGTATGTATGTATGTATTGTATGTATGTAGTATGTATGTATGTATGTATGTATTGTATGTATGTATGTATGTATGTATGGTATGTAGGTATGTATGTATGTATGTATGTATGTATGTATGTATGTATGTATGTATGTATGTATGGATTGTATGTTGTATGTATGTAGTATGTATGATGTATGATGTAGTATGTAGTATGTATGTATGTATGTATGTATGTATGTATGTATGTATGTATGTGATAGTATGTATGTATAGGTATGTATCTTGTGGTGCCGTCTGATACCCAGTTGCCGCCAGACGGTATTATCAATTAGACTAATAGATATCTATATATATAACAATGGTAGTATTTGACAATAAGTGCCCATGGATATTGCTCGGAAAGAAAGTCCCCTGTAACAGGCCCTGTACGCAAGAGCAAGAGTTTTGTAACTTACACAGATATATGATAAAACATGGTGTCATTAATCGTCTTTGTACGGGTTGTCAGAAGGCTATAAAAAATAATAAGGTAGGATTGTGTATGGATTGTGGGTTCGATAAAATCAACCACAGTCGTCTTCGTCTTGCCCAAAAAATTGTTTCACAACGGCCTATGGCTGGGGACACGCCAGTCGGCGCCACTGAACGGGGATTCCCCACTGTATAAAAATAGAAATCTTGTGGCGCTGTCAACAACATGGTTTGTCGACTATGTGCGATGAAGCTTGGCACCTTGTCAGAGACGGGTGTTTACTGCATAGGTCAAAGTCCGCTGGCTGTATTGTTGTTGCCTTTTGTGTATCAACGAATTCCCTTTTAGACTAATGGAACTGTATAGTAAACATGACTCATAATCAGCGAGCACGTGAAGCCCAAAATGATTATGTTTCAATTCACGGTTTTTAGCCTCCTTATCCACACTCTAAGGTTGCACTCAAAGCACTCCAAGTGCGTAATGAATATGACCGTACATACAAGGAGATGTTTGCTAGATTAAAGGCTGGGGTGGCACGCATACCTGTCCCCACTGCTGCCCGACGCAGACCAGTCCCTGCCCCACGCACACCTGTCCCTGCCCCATGCATCCCCACTGCTGCCCCACGCAGATCAGTCCCTGCCCCACGCATCCCCACAACCCAGTCCCCAGTCCCCACAGCTCGTCTTGCTAAGACTAAGTGGGCTGTTAAAAACTATTTGCGTGGATGGGTGATGAACGTTCCTGAGTCTCACCCCCTTAGCTCGGACCTTTTGATGTTCTTTAAGGGCATGCGTCGGAAGATGCATAAAGTTTTGACTGGTGAGCTGGAAGAGCTAGGTGGAATCAAGTGTCAGTTTGCCCTTAAGGTAAAACTCTCCAAGCACGTCGATGATGACAGCACTGATTATTTTGAGCCTGTGTTGCGTAATAATCAGCAGGTGGTTCTCTCCTCAGAAGATATTAACGATGAGCTGGACCAGTGCAATGCTAATATCCAAGAGCGGTTGGAGAAGTGGACCAACCAAGGTTCTGGCTGGGAGTTTCAGGCGGTCACAACTCTGTGGATTGATATTGCCAACTACCAGCCATTGAAAGGTGGCTCCTACCTGAAACTGCCGAAAAAGCTGGCGGTAAAGAAGGCAATTAGAAACGTAAAAAACACAAACGACCCACACTGCGTTTATATTCCATTGAAGCGGCTCTGCACCCGGTTGCCAAGAACCCGCAGCGACCATCGAAATATAACATTAAGCCGCTCTTAAGACTCTTAGAAGGAAAAGGCGTGGACTATCCAACACCTATCTCGCAGATTGAGAAGATAGAAAAACATGCTAAAGTAGGCGGCTTGAATGTCTTTGGCTGGGATGGAAAGGCCACCATCGTTCACCGTATCAGCAGACAGCCTGGTCCATGTTTAAACCTCATGGTGATTGAGGAGGACGGTAGGTTTCATTACACGCAGATCGAAGACCTGAACCGCCTGCTGTATGACCAGAGTAAGTACGAGCACCGCAAGTTCTTCTGTGAGCGATGCTTGCATGGATACACCACTGAGAAACTGCTCCTGGCGCACAAACCTGAGTGCATGGGTATCGGGCAGGCTGCTGTGCGAGTTGACATGCCTGAGGAAGGGAAGAACATATTATCCTTCCAGAACTGGCAGAAACAGCTTGCTGCCCCCTATCTTATCTATGCCGACTTTGAGGCGCTCACAGTGAAGCTTCCGGGACCTGCGCCTAATCCTGGTAAGAGCAACACGCAGAGAACGCAGGAGCATGAGCCATTTGGTTACGGCTATGTGGTTGTCCGATGTGATGGGCAGACAGAACCCCCTGTGGTTTATAGAGGAAGCGATGTTGTGGAGAAGTTCTTACAGGCTCTGCAGCAGGAGGAGCAAAAGATCAAAGCAGTTCTGTCCAAGCCTGTCCCTATGCGGATGACTCGGGAGGATAGAAGGGCACATAAGGCTGCAACTCACTGTCATGTGTGCAAGAAAAAACTGGGCTGTGACTCGATCACTGCCATATAACAGGCTTGTACAGAGGGCCAGTCCATAACGTGTGTAACCTGAAACTTCGGCTGAGTCCCAAGACAACACCCATCCCTGTGGTGTTCCATAACCTGCGGGGCTACGACTCCCATCTCTTGATGCAGGGTATAAGCAAAGTGGAGGGCAATATCAACTGCATCCCAAATAACATGGAGAAGTATATCTCCCTGTCGGTCGGACAGTTGCGCTTCATTGACAGTGCACAGTTCCTCCTAGCCTCGCTCGACAAGCTTGTGTCTGCTAACAACCCAGATGCCTTTGCTGTGACGGCGGAATACGAGCCAGACCAGATGAAGCGGCGCTTGCTGCTGCGTAAGGGAGTGTATCCTTATGAGTTCATGGATGGCTGGGATAAGTTTGATGCTCCACTGCCGCCGATCCATGATTTCTACAGCAAGCTCTCTGAACAGGGTATATCTGCTGCAGACTATGAACACGCCCAGAAAGTCTGGAACGCGTTCGGTCGTAAAAACATGGGGGACTACCATGACCTTTACTTACGCACGGATGTACTGCTCCTGGCCGATGTGTTTGAAACATTCCGCAAAACCTGTCGCGTTTATTCATTGTCTTTCACAGAGGAAACGATGACATTTGACGCCTTTAGTCGGCATACACAACCGCTCTTGAGGGAAATATAATTCAAACATTTCTGATCTGGATATAAAGCATGTCGGCCACCTGCAAGTCGTTGACTCTCAATGAACCAATCACCCTTTCATACACATTATTCAATAAGACAACAAGCGATGATGACCTGCAACATATATTTTAATATGAATATATCTACGGATATATCGTGTGTTTTGTTATTACCCGCCGCAATAATGAATCAGTTTTATCCCACGGATGACTGACTGCCGTGAGCAGACAGGTACGCTAACATCTCGACCTAAAACCAGGATGCAATTTATTTGTTAAAAGGAAATTCACATTCACTTAAGCTGAACAACATATGCTGGGAAATAGCTTTCAACATGGCTATCTTGATCCTTATAGTTGTCATGTTCGGCATCTTAAGAGAGCTGAAGCCGACACAAGGTGGGTTATTGAATATGAAACGTTATTAACTTAGCAAAGTTTACGCCAAGTTACAATTAAACGGAATTTAAACTTCCTGGTTCCAGCACAGGAGCGTATGGGGTGTTTTTCATTCAGTTCCTCACAGCCTGTGCTTTCTGAGAACACATTTACCGGAGGAGACTCTTCCACGATGACAATAGATAAGTGCATAGATCGATGTCAACTCCGCGGTAAAACATACGCCGGCATAAGAGTAAGTTGCGACTATCAGCATCTATGGAGCTTTCGTTGCTTAGAATATTCGATGATTTATGCCGGTTTTCTTGCAAGATACATCAATGTGTGTTAATTAGCTTGTTGAGTATTCTAAGTTTTTGATAAACAAATACATCACTACTTAGAGTTGATCCCTGACGGATTCGGGTAGATTAATGTTAATGCATTCATGTGACTGTCACAGTTCGGTTACATTTGCTGGTGTGGTGACAACCATCATCACACAGTAAATGGACCTCAGCTCAGTGACAGCGATTGTACGACCGCATGCACGGGTGGGAACCGTGATAACCTTTGTGGGGGCCAGGAATCCATAGTTATCTTCTCAGGTAAATAAGCCTATTGCGTTTGAAAAATATTGATTCGCATTGCTAAACTTGTCTTTGCTGCAATTAGAGTATTTTGCCAACAATTGTAAATAAGGCAAGGTATATTTAATTGGAACCGTCCTGTTTTGTTTGTTTGCAGTATGTAACCGGGGTAGTTACAAACAATCACCAATGGTGAGCCAAACTGTGATGGACGGTGTCACTGCCTGGAGAACAGCATTTGTCCCTACTTCAATGGATTGTGTGTCGCTGGGTGCGATCCCGGATGGAGTGCCGCATCATGTAACGTCCCAGGTATAAATCAAAAACAATGGTTCTGCTCCAGACATTCTGTGGATTATTTTATCCATCGTGTTAAGTATAACAGCTAAACTCTTTATAGGTTGATTGGATCGGCCATATTGCACGCTTATGACAAGAGCGACATTACAACTGTTAGATTAGTAGGTGTTCTACAGCTCAATATAGATGACTTTTTACTTCCATGGGTAACACGAAATCTGTTTGTAATTTCGACCAATTTGGCCTTACATATATCGCCAAACAAACCCTCCCCATGTTCTTTTAAAGGCTCACTGATATCAAAGACACAGCGTGTATGTATATGCCCCGTATTAACATGCCAATTTAAAGGCAAGAATTGTCTGAAAAAAATCTGTCAAGCCAGTTCGCTGCAGTGCGGAGATTGTTTGTCTTCAGGTCAGACAGTGTGTGAAGGTGAATCCTTTAAATACCTACCATGCGGAATGTGGCGATATATGTCATAGGTCAATGGATACATAACAAAGTGAGTGAGTGAGTGAGTGGAATGAGTGAGTGAGTAAGGTAGTGAGTGAGGGAGTGAGCAAGTAACTATGTGAGTGAGTAATTGAGTGAATTAGTGAGTATACTATTGGCATTTGTAGTGTTGGTGTGTTACATTTATTGAATATGCTTTAAGTGCCAGCCGCTTTGAATGCGCTGGGGCCTTAACAGAACTGTACGCTTTAACTGCCATGATTTCATACAAACCTGTGACTCCGCGCACCTTGTGAATATACCTTGCATACAACGTATCACTGTATGGAAAGACAAGAGAGGAAGTGTCTGGGTAAAATCGCACAGCGGTAAACAAAAACGCCCCCTTTCACCAGCCTATTTTTGACCAAAAAAAATAACCCCAAGATGGGGCGCAGTTGGGTATCATGTTCTTTTACGATGGTATTCACTGGCGCTTGTCAGTTAGGAGTAAATAATGCCGCATGTGATATGTTGAAGAAACTCAGCGAGGGGGTCGTCGTGAGTGGCGCGGTGGGATCTGTAACGTCTGAACAAGGCCTACTGGAAGTAGAATGCAACCCAAAGCGGCAACGCATCAGCAGGTGCGCTTCCCGGCTGGTGATTTAGCACCTCAGTGATCACTGCGCAAAACCGAGTTTAACAGGTAGTACACTTGCTGTGCAGTTCTTTGGGAGATCGCTTGAAATACTGACACCAAACGCAAGGCGACACCTGCTTCCAGTTGATGCGGCTTAACAACCTTAATACTGTGACTCTTAGGTCTGACACACTCGTTGAAGTAAATCGATTATACTTCAGTGACTGATCAATCTGGTTAATCGACATCGAAGACATAAATGACATGACATGTGTATAACAACCAACACCACTTTCAACAGGTAGCACCAGTGTACTAAAAACAGAGACTTCGTACCCAACATTGCGCCTGTGATATAGGGTACGATCCACAACCACCGCCGCAGTATTATATGCATCACACACTGATAAAGCCGTATCCTCATTCCAAAACCCGCAGCAGTCAGCAAATCGATATTACAGCATAGGAGCCAAATAAACAGGCACAATACAACAAGTCCTTGTATGGAAAATGCCTATCAAATGTCTTATAAGAACAAACCATGTAGATCAAAGACAGAAGCTGTACCGAAAAACTGTCCTCTCTTAATGGTTACATAGAAATAGCGAAGATACTGCTCGGGTTATTAAGATATTTCAGCTGTAATAACAACGTTTCCACTGTGCTTAAGTCACAACACCTTTATAAATGACTCAGCTGTGCCTTAGACAGCGAGCCAGCATCAACAATGCAGTCTTCGAGTAGTGCTAAAATGTGTGGCTCGCTTCACGGTAAACGGACTTTTACCCCGGACTAAGTCTTCAAAACAATTTCAGATCATATTCCCAATGCATACATACCGACACACCCTCACCACATTATGCCTTGTAATTGCAGTTGCATTATCTGTTGCAGCTTGTATCTACGCAAGCGAGGAAGGATGTGCTCTTCCATGTAACTGCGCCAACAACGTTGCATGTGATGAAGAAACTGGTGCATGTCGTGATGGATGTAGAGATGGACGACCACGACCTCTTGGTAATGAGACCGTGTTCGACTGGAGGGGAGCTGGATGTAGAATAGGTAACAACGATTAGGGTCACTTGACTGATTATAATCTAGTCCAATACGAGCTGGTAGTAATTAAGTATGTGGCTCCAGGTAATGTAGCATACAGGAAATCGGCGTCACAGAGTGGAACATTCGGAAGCGGGAACGCTAGAAATGCTCTCGACGGAAGACTGCCACCGCCGTCCTCGACAGACTGGAACTCACAGGAGGAATACTGCTCCCATACAGATCTAGGGTATGCAGGCAACGCCTGGTGGAGCGTGGACCTTTCGGGACAGCACCAAATAGACAACATTACTGTATTTAACCTGTATCACTCAAGTAAGAAATTATGTATGTAAGTATGTATGTATATGCATGTATGCATGTATGTATGTAGGCTTGTATGTATTTATATGTCGATATGTCTGTATGTTTGTATGTATGTATGTATGTATGTATGTATGTATATGCATAAAATATGCATGTATGTTGGTGTGTATGCATTTATGTATGCATATAAGTATGTATGTATGTATGTATGTATGTATGCATGTATGCATGTATGCATGTATGTATGTATGTATGTATGTATGTATGTATGTATGTATGTATGTATGTATGTATGTATGTATGTATGTATGTATGTATGTATGTATGTACGTACGTACGTACGTACGTACGTACGTATTTACGTATTTACGTATGTATGTATGTATGTATGTATGTATGTATGTATGTATGTATGTATGTATGTATGTATGTATGTATGTATGTATGTATGTATGTATGTATGTATGTATGTATGTATGTATGTATGTATGTATGTATGTATGTATGTATGCATGCATGCATGCATGCATGCATGCATGCATGCATGCATGCATGCATGCATGCATGCATGCATGCATGCATGCATGTATGTATGTATGTATGTATGTATGTATGTATGTATGTATGTATGTATGTATGTATGTATGTATGTATGTATGTATGTATGTATGTATCCAGGTAACTCCGAAACTTCTGTCCTCAACTTCTTTCATTGAAACAACCAACGTAATATTTCAGGTGGGGATCATACCAGTAATTTGAACGTCACTATCGGTAATTCCAGTGACTTCATGGATGCCGCCGTATGTGCGTTCTATCTCGGGCCGTTGTCGGATGGTGGGAACGTGACTTTGTCCTGTGAGTCACGTCCTGTCGGACGCTATGTCAGGTTACAGAGAACTGGTGGGATAAATACCGACATCATCAACGTCTGTGAGGTGGTGGTGATGGGTTATGAAGTCGTTGTGGAGGGTAAGGTATTACAACACTATCAACATTTATCGTCTCATGATGGTTGCCATTTGTCCAAGTATTAGTAATTGAAATAATCATTTGTTGCTGCGGCGTGAGTGATTGTGTGAGTGGCAGTTGCAAAGTTGGGTATAATTATATATGTACAACTTATCAGCCTGTGGCCTAATAAGATTAAGAAATATGCGCCGTACCTTTTCTGATAACTTGTAATCCCGGTCCATGCGATTGTAGTCATGTCACCATAATTGATGAAATCCTACTGACTGTTTGCCATCAAAGCGCGAATAATTCTGTACAATTGATTTTTAAAAATGAGTTTGTATTACCGTAAAATTAAATGTATTATGCTACTCACACCAGGTGTAGCTTTCATGACCAGCAAATGTGCATTGCAGATGTAAGCAAATGCCTCATTCCATCTGACGGATCAGCATCTATTGTCGGCTGTATGGAGTGCTCGGGGTTTGAACCACCACACTGCACAATACGTGAGTCATAGCAGCAAAGTTAACACTCTCGTATACATGCTTACATATTGAAATAAAAACTAGCCTCGGGATGATATGCGCGTATATTGGTTATATAAAAAGGGAACGCGGTGATATTCTGCGTTTGTTGTAGCGTGTAATGCAGGAAGTTACGGGATAAACTGTGCGTCGTCCTGCATTAATCATCACTGCACCGGAAGTCATCTTGCATGCGATCACGTAACTGGTGAATTTCCCAATGGATGTGAAAATTCGTATATAGGAGACAAATTTATCGAACATATAAGTAAGTATATCGCCTGACGTCAAAACTGATGCAAAGTCAGCTTAAATTAACGGATCACCTCTATTGATAGCAAATTGTTCATAGCACATTTATTTCGTACAAGAGAGTGAAACCTATTGTGTTGGCAAGTATTTTTGCGCAGAAGTTGTAAATAAACTTCTGCGAACGCATACCATGTGTTCACGTAAGCGATAGCTAAGAGGCATGTCTGTTATATTGTTGGCATCATTTACTTCTACCAAGGTAGGCTGTAAATCGAAAGTGAGCTGCTGATGCAAGTTAAGCGTCAGGTACGATGTAAGCTACTGATGCAAGTAAGCTTCTGTTACAAGGTAACCCAATGATACAAACGTTAGCTACTGATACAAGGTATTCTGATGATAAAAGGTGTGCTGCTGATAAAAAGTGCTCTGTCATTGATTTTTCCTGCTTGCACATTCTAGTTGGAGCTTAACGTAACGGTTCTGAGATACGCGCCCGTCCATGCCATAAATATGGCAAGACTATACAATTTGTATGCTACAGCTTCAGCATGGCTTACTTGTACGACATTATGTTACAGCTTCAACTACGGCAGGGATGGTATCACAGACACTTACTTCCACAACAGAGCAAAGAAAACCTGGTATGTAAACGTGACATGTTTGCATGATTGACTGCCTATGACGTATGACATTCAGCTATTACCGACACCATTTATAATATTTAAGCTCGTTGGACCTATTGAGTTGCATTCACATCGCCAACTGGATAAATTACAGGACATAATGGATACCACGCGACAATATCCAGTATAGATAGTATTAATATATGTCTAGGATCTTGACACTGACGTTTAATGCACCAATGAGTGGTAGACGTGAATTAATTTCCGTGGTGTGACAGTTGTCGGCCTAGTCCCGATAAGTCTGCATGATACCAATTTTGTCTGACTGCTTACACCATAAGACTGACCCGTTTAACTGTGTCACGCAACCGATAAAGGTGCAATGCGTCGTCACACCAAACATTTGCTTGGTTGTCAGATCAACGAGTGTTCTCCATCAAACCATACTTCTGTCTTGCACTGCTAAGTAAAGTGTACAATCTTGTTCGCACAGCGCTAAAATCAGAATTTCTGCTATCATATTAGACGACTTAGGTCAATAAGATACACGGTAAATAACGTAAGGGTAATAATTAACGCCTGATATGCACATCTTATGTGAGACCAGTTACATCGCTAACATCATTTGCTCGGTGCACTGTTTCAGATACCAGCGTGTCGGCAGTTAGCACTCAGTCAGCTACAGCCCAAGGTAATCGTACACTTGCTAAAGCGGTAGTTGGTTAAAAAAGTTATCACACTCCCACATGTGGCTATAACAGCAAAACGTCAGTATGTTTGTTTGCTAATACGAACGTTTTTCTTGACTCTGTCTGAAACAGATGATGACTCCAGAGAATACGTAATTACGCTGTTTGCCGCTCTCTTTGGTATTTCTGCTGTCATAAACATTGGCGTAATATTCATTTGTATACGGAGTAAAATCGAAGTGCGACGAGCAAAACCACCCACGGTCCAATTTGAGGGAGCACCGAACACGGATGCCACCTATTACAAAGCCTCTGCTAGCTATGAAGGATTGGTAATGGGCTTCTTCATTGATAGTTATATATGCAAATGTGTTGTACGGCAAAGTTTACACTGATTATGGTGCACCTTTGCTCATGTAGGGTCCTGTATCCAGAGCGCCAGAGGGTCCATATGATGAGCTCCATATGGAGGAGAATCATGTTACTGCCGAGCCGGAGTATGAAAAGATGGCATAACTATATGTTGCATTGCATACAGACAAAATAATCAATATTAAAGCCAAAACACCTTATATATTTCTCTATAGACCAGAGTTTGCTTGTAGAAACTGTCTAATAGTAGTTATGCAACTAAGACATTATTTGACATGCATAGATATATTTATGGCTGCGGAACAATTTGTTAATGGCAATTTTGTAGGGAATTTTAAATTTGCAACAATCTATATATGACTTATATATGTAGACTAAATATAGAATATATGCAATGATTTGAATTAAATTGAATATAACAAACAAATGGTGTCTATGCGAGGGAAGTTATTTGCCCGTGTGATGTTAATCATTCTCCAGATAGATGCAATCACTCCGTCTGCATCAAAATTGTGTGCGAATAGTTTTATATAGTGACTTGTTGGACGTGCGATTCGATATGGAATTTATGGATTCTGCCGCATTTATATCAGGCCACACATGAACGTGATGAGTAAGGTTCTCTGACGAAAGATCAGTCAAACAACATGCATTACAAGTAACAAACCAAGACAATTATTACCCAGTATGGCGCTCTCGTAGTTGCACCTCGTGCGTTGCACCATGGCGTGTGCTTAGTGCCTAAAAATATGATGCGATATGTTTGTGATTATTGTATGACAAATAAAACAATAATTATCTTATCACTTTACTGTGTGATCTGTTTGGCCAATCGGAGATGATATCCGCGCCGTTCTTTGATGTATTATGCTTGTACAGTACTTGAGTTTACAGTCCAATCTCCAGCATGATGTTCAGTATTAAGTCCCGGTTGGCTGATGTCATAGATCAAACCAAACATGGTCAATAGTTGGCAGATGACTCAATACAATATACTGTAAGGAACACCGCTCTATAATAACTGGGTTTAATATGCTTATGGGATGAACGTATTTATCATTGCGCAATACTGATGTTGTATGGAGATCACCAGCATCAACGTGGACTGGAATTAGCTTGCTGATAAGGCAATGAACTCATCCGCTACCCGACCAAATATATGTGGTGACTTCTCGTGTAATGAAATATGTCAAATTACCGAATTTAAGATAGAAGAAACCTTTAGAGATACAATTTCTATCTAGGAAAAAAGCATTATGGACTAGGTAGATTATTTTTTTTGTAGTAGGAAGGGGGGGGGGTGGTCCCAGACTCTAGGGGTTCCACTACGCTTCTCGCACTGGGTTGGCGCGCAGTATTGAATATTATTTACATGTAAACAGCAGGGCCTGCATCCAAGGGCAAGGAGACCTTGAATAACGAGTCTACGACAATCCCAATTTATCTGTGTTTCAAATATCAAAAATAATCTTGGTTTGTTTAATCACACGTTTCGTAAAGCAGGACATGTATGAAACCATTGTACCTGTCCGCCCTCACAATAATCACCATGACCATGAGTTCTTATGATCTAAGGCGTGTTCGTTTAATCAAAGTATCCAGGCTGCAGCCAGCAGAGTTGGCGTAAAAACTATTATAGGTGTAAGATTTGCTTTACTCACGTGAGTCCAGTTACATCTTCAGCCGCATTTACTGAATGCGCTGTTTCAGAATCAAGCGACAGTTCGCACCCCTACAGCTACAGGCGAAGGTAATCGTTCTCCTGCTATAATGGAAGGTGCGTACAATGGTTATCTCAGTCCCACTTGTGGCTATAACAGCAAAACGTCAGT